>CM076584.1:100196256-100790080 GCA_034641835.2 Pinus albicaulis
ATGACCAGAATGAGGCTACCTCAAGGAAGAGTGTTGTTGCAGTCAACTTTTGAAAGTCTTCCTCAACTCCAAATTGAGCTCATAATATCTAATTGGAAATCTCTTTGTGTCTAGTTATCATTTGACTCATCAGGCAAGTCATTTGGCCAACCAAGCTAGGATAAATATTGATTTTCCCAAGGTCACTTCAGAGGTGCATTCAATTCTCCTAAGGCAACAATATTTTTGACATTTATCCAAAACACTTACCCCTGTGTAAAAAGTGAAGGAGGTTTTCCTTCCTTGGCATGTTTTGGAAAAAACCCTCTCTCAATTTTATAAAATGCATCTTTTATTGCTCAGAAACATCATTTGAGTGAAACATATCCCAATGTGTGGAACAAGGGATTTGTCGAAATGAAGCGAAATGAAGGGGATAAGGGGATTCTAAATTCTTGAGAAAATTTTGGGAAGTAGGGAGGAATGTTAGGAAGTAGGGTAAAGTGGAATTTCAGAGATTGAGTGAGGGGAAGGGGTCCAAAAGGGAAAAACACAGGCCTAGCCTAAAAAATTTCCAAGTTGTAGCAAGAAACTAGGGTTTGTGCAAAAATGAGGAATTTGGGGGATCTCAATGATGGGAAGTGTTTAATAAGGTACATTAAGGATAGGGGAAGGTGTATGAACATCAGGATACAATTTTGGCTGATGATTTGACCATCAGGGAGAGAAATTACCTCCAAAACCACAGGAGGAAATGAACCTTACCAGGCACAACGCCCAAACATGAACAAGGTGCAAAATGGCCCGTGGAACCGACATGATGAGGTAAACCCTGCGGAATGACGGTAAAGGCGGGCCACACAGTGAGCATGGACAAAGACATTTGAACAACTTTGAAAGGAGTAAACAAACCCTGAACCCAATGCCTAATGACCAAATTTTATGAAGACTCTTAAATGACAAAATTTGACCTTGACTTATCTTAAAATCATTGTAAGAGCATGTTTGATCAACCTTTGGAGGAGGGGCTGTGAGAAATTTGGCAGGCTGGCACTAACATAGTAGATGAAGAAACCAATGCAACTGAAAAACATTTCACCCTTTGTCCTTTCAAACTTTTATGGACTCAAAAGTGAAGATCCTGAAACCTTCCTATTTGAATTTGAAGTCCTATGTAGAACTTATGATTACTTACAAGATGCCCAAAAACTTAAACTATTCCCTTCAACATTGAAAGGAGAAACGTTGAAGTGGTTTATGAGTTTGATCAACAGTGCTATTAGGACATGGGAAGACATGAAACAAGCATTTCTAGAGAGGTATTTGGATTATTGTATGCCAGTCAATCATAAGGAGGAAGTGTTTAAGATGCTACAAAAAGAAGATGAAAACTTGGAAGATTTGTTGGAGAGATTTCATTACAACATCAAAAGAGCAAAAATGGAAAACTTAGACCGAGACACCTTAAAAGCTCTCTTGTTGAAAACAATTAGGGATGAATGGTTAGATATCCTTAACGTGATGGGAAAAGGGGATATATCTCATCTTACATTACCTGAAATAGTTGAATTATGTATCAACCTTTCAAGAGGGAAATCTAAAACTGTAAAAGGACCAAGAGACCCTGCTCTTGCAAGGGCAAGTAAGTCTGCTTCTGGGACAGTAAGTAGGGCAGAAATAGGACATATGCTTGATGAGTTCAAATATGACATCTTAGGGAGTCTTAGTGAACAAATAGACACCCTTAAGTTACAAAACAAGCAAAAAGTTGAATCTGATGCCTTAGCAATCTTTTTTCCCAGATGTAGAAAGAAGCATGCCTTGAGGGAGTGTCCTTTGGATGCAAAATTTGTAGAGACTTGTGTCATTTGTTCAGAAAAACATGAGACCAAGATTTGGCCTTCACATCCTGGTCTTAAAGCTGTCTTTCAAGAAGATACTCCTACAAGTTCCACATAATCTCTCAATTTTGTCTCTAGAAGGCCTTGCCAAGGACCTCAAACAAAAGGATTTCATGATCAGATGTATAATCAACCTCCACCAAATTGGAATTCTTGGCAGCAACCTTGGCCCCAATTTCAAAATAAATCTCAAGCTTGGGCACAAGGAGTACAAAATCCCTATGGAAGATCTTCCCAGTACTATCAGTATCCACCATACCCACATTTTTCTCCTCAAAATCCTCAACAAAATCCTCAACCAAATTCCCAAAATCTACAACATCAAAATCAACCACTTCCATTACCATTTCCTCAGAAAACAAATCAGTTGCCTACCCAACCCATACCAAACCCCAACAATAAAAATCCTCAGAACACCTATATGATAGAAGGACAACAGTTTCCAACCTATTTGATTACTCCTCTAGACCTTAGTGATGTTCAACTTTGGTCTGGAAGAATACTTGAAAAGAGGAAATCTTCTATAATCATACAAGAGCAAGACAATTCTGAGGAAGATTCTCTACGGGTAAATAAAAGTCTTGAAGAAGACACATCTTTTCAGGACCCAAACATTGAAAAATCAAAACAAAAAGAACCAATAATTTCAACTCCAGTGGTAGAGGGCCCCTGCTACCTGAGCAGCCTTGTTCATATGTTTAGATAAGTAACTGCATTCTTAGTTTAACCAATTTTCTGAACTTCGTGTTTTTATATTCATTTCAACCGAATGCTACAGATTAGTCTTGTTCTCATGAATTCTTCCAAAAGACTACTAATATGGAATTAGGCATAACTGTAGTATTTTAGGAGTTAGTTACATTTCTTTAAGCTTTATGTTTTCATGCTCAATCACATCAATTGTTACAGCTAGTCTTGTTTTTATCAATCTCTTCCAAAATATCACTAATTCCGGATGAGACATAGCTGTGGTGGTGTTTCAGAGCTTACTGCGTTTTGTTGAACTTTATATTTTATGTTTTATGCATGGAATGATACAGCCAGACTTGTTTCTACAAGATATTCCAAAACATTACTCATATTGAACAAAGTGGGGCTGTAGTATTTCATAGAATTAGTTGCATTTAGCTCAGTCAATACTCCGGAGGTAGATGTCATTCTAGTTTAATTCTGTCACTATATTTCAAGCTTGATAATGGTACTCTAGTTTAACTCTGTTCACTGTATTAGTATCATTCTAGTTCAGTTCCAATTCATTTCAAGTTAGATAATAGCATTCTAGTTTAGTATTAGTTCACTGTATTAGCATTCTAGTTTAGTTGTTATCCATTGCATTTTAAATTGTATTAGTTGTTAAATTTAGATACCACGGTCTTCATTATTTACAAAATATTCTTGTTCTAAATTCCTATTAATACATCATCATATGGACAGGAACTATCAATAACAGCTTAAGGCATTGAGTATTTTGCAACATTTTTACAATTTCACAAACAAGCCTTTTCTCAAAGACTATTCTAAAAAGAAATCTATAACTTTTGAATGAGGCCTAGTGGTGTTAAATTGAGTTGCAGAATAGAATTAGAAGTTAATTTAGAGTAGAAATCTTATTGTGCTACAAATATTCTTTTCCAATTATGTTTCAATAAACCTCTAACCTTGATTGAGATGTTGTAACATTGTAAGTTGATTGTTGACTTAGGAAAACCTCAATTGCACTAAAAACTTATCCTTTTCTCAAGTTATTCCAACATATCTCTAAATGAATGAATTGGATGAGTTCATGATATGGGTTACTGAGTTCATGTTGTGATTTGTTTCTTTGCTATGAGTCTTTATCATGCTTTGCATTTTTTGTCCTTTAGTGCACATCTAGTTTAGAATAGTTTCACTCTGTTTTAGTGTAAACTTCTTAGCTCTTTTTCAACATAAAAAACATAAAACCAAAAACATCATAAAAACACTAAACATAATGTAGTGAGAAACAAATACCTAGGCACACATAGTGCACCACACTTCAGCAGTTTACTAGCCCTGGTTGACAATTAATGAACTCAATTTAGGAACACTAAGTTGAGCACAACATTTTGGCACCGTTGCCGAGGAATTGTAACTAGGTACCATTTTTTATTAACTCCCAAAAACAATGATATGCGTAGAGAAGAGACTCAAGGGGTAGATTCATAAGAATTAGAAGCTTGATTCCTAGAACACCACTTGTTTCACCAAGACCTAGAGCCAGCACACCTCTAACTCAAACCCACATTCCATCCTTTACTGATCCTAGACTTTTAGAAGACTTAAGATTAGATATTTCATTAGAAAAACCTTCCACTTCATCCACTGAACCTGTCTTAGAAGAAGATTCAAGGACCCCTGCTAGAGACACAAACGTTTCCACTTCCACAGAGGAATCAACTATGGCAGAAGAAGGGGGAGGAGGATTTTTTAATGGAGAACACACACTATTTGGAGGGGGTAGAGGTAGAGGTAGAAGTGTAGAAAGAGAAGGAGGCATAGAAAGAGGTAGAAGAGATGGGAAGCTCCTTTTGGTTTTCTTATGTGTGTTATTGCCTAAATCCACCTTAGGCTGAAGGAAGGCGGGATTCAGGGTAACACCAAACCACGCTAAGTCTGGTAGCTAGCCCTACCAGAACAGGAGAGGGCTCTCTCTGGGTCAATCTCAGGAAAAATGCATCAATAGGGCTTGAGATGACTGAAATGAGTGCTAATTTTAGGCTAGGCATATTAATCAACGAGTTTGGAATGATTTTTAGGGGTTTTTTGTTGGAAAAAGGAAAAGGCAGTTTTGGGCTTGGGGATGAGGCCAAATTCTTGCAAAGTTCAAGTTGGGGCAAGGAAGTTAATGGCTTTGATGTATTAGATTGAATGAATGGATAGAAAAGACTGCTGAGGAGCTGAAGAGGGAAAGAGGGTCCAAGGATCCTCTTCAAATAGATGAAAACATATAATACTAAACAAAATTTTAAGGCAGAGCACCAGCAAACTAATGAATTCTACCTTAGTTACTCATTTGTTTAATTCAGAAGCAAAGAGAAGGGAAATGGCATACATATAACATTAATGAAACTTACAGACACATGAAGAAAAACATCATCAAAACTCAGAGCCACAAGGATCCCAGCAAGTGCTGCAAAACCCTGGTATTTCCTTTGCCAAAAAGCTGAAATGAATATACAATGAGGTGCCAAACTATTCCCAAGAGTCCAACCATGAAAATGTCTCAGAAAATAAAATATATAGAAAATTCTAACCCCTTCCCATGCCTCTAGGGGTCGAGCTCATTCTTCTAGGAGCTGTTTCAACCATTTCTAATCAAGGAACTGAAATCTAGGCAATCAAACAACTTGCCTCTATATGGAAGGAAACTGATTCATTCATTTAATTTTCACTTTTTAGTGAATGAATCCTCTAGAAAAAGTAAATATGAGCCAAAATTACATCACAATCATTAAATTACATCAAGATAGATCAATAATTACATCAAAAAGTGAAACTAGTCAAAACTGGGCGAATTTCTGAACTAAAGAGTCAAAATGAGGCCAAATTTCTCTATGCGTCGCGCCCAAAAACTCACTGCGTCGCGTCATTTTGAGCCTGTTTTTGAGGCACTTCCCAAAGTCCAAATTGATCTCATGATAGCTCATTGGAAATCCCTGTCTGTCTACTATCCAACCCAAGTGGAATTTCTGGATTTGGATGTCATTTTCCCCTCCAAAACTTCAATCTCCCAAAACTGGTTCCTGTGTGTGCAAAAGGTGGCAGAAAGGCCATTTTCAAGGTGTTTTTGACCCTTTATACCACCCAAAACTTGATGAAATCTCTCAACCATTCCTAAGCATGCATAATGTATCATAAAAACCCAAAAATATCAAGTTTTCCTCCAGAAGATGTCCCAATCATAAGCGCGCGCCACTTGCGTCGAGCGGAAAAATCTGTTTTGCGACCAAAATTTCAAAAATGACAAAATTTACTCCAAATTTGCTGAAATTTGGAGTGAACGCCCCCCATCAAGTTTCATGTTCAGCCAAAGAATCTTCGGCCAAGATTCGGATTCTATCTTCCCTTTTTCGCCGTTTCAGTGCCCTCCTGGTGCATGCAGTTTCAGTGGTTGAATCATTGTCTCAATCATATGATGTGTCGGTGTTCGTCATGGTGTTGCAATGTGTATGAAAAGTGTATGTTTGATTTGTTGAAAATGAGAAATTAGGACTCGGTGTCTTCCTCTCCAAGTGCCAAATGTGCCAAAGGGAAATGAGGGACTGTGAGGAATATGGAACAGTGGGGAAAAGTGGAGTTTCTGTCAAGTGGATTTAAAATATGGGAAAATCACTTGACATGTTTGGGATATGGGATTTGGAGATTTTTTTTAAATGATAGGGAAAGGGATAAGAAAAGGGAGTGAAAGGATTTAGGGATAGGAGTAATGGGAATTTGCTACAAATGATATGGGAGAGGGAAAATGGTAGGAAATAATAGGGTTTAGGGATAGGGAAAATGGGACCAAGGGATATAGATGGTTTAGTAAGGGAATAGGGAAATAAACTGTGGTAATGATAAAATGAGCAGTGGTAATAGATGGGGTAAGTAGCAATGATTGACACCAAACCAAATTTAAAACCCTAGGAGCATTCTTAAAACATGAGAGTAGGATTTTGAGTTTTTCGCATTTAAAATTCCATACCAACACAAAACACTTGTTAAGAGAAATGAGGAAGTGGCTTTGACTCACTTCAACAAGGAGAGACTGAGAAAAATTTGATGGGTGAAAGAAATCGCAAAAATCTTGTGTTCTGGCCCAATGCGCCGCGCACAAACCCAATGCGTCGTGCCCACTCTCCTATGCGCCGTGCCATTTTTCAGGAGGCTTTTGGAGGCCTTCCCGATGTCCAAATTTGGCTCATGATAGCTCTTTCGAAATCTTATTGAGTCTAATTTCTAACCCAAGTAGAATTTTTCAATTTGGAGTTCATTTTCCTTGTCAAAATCAAATATCCCAAGACTAGTCAAAATGAGCAGAATGAGGCTGCCTCAAGGCAGAGTGTTGTTGCAGTCAACTTTTTAAAGTCTTCCTCAACTCCAAATTGAGTTCATGATAGCTCATTGGAAATTTCTTTGTGTCTAGTTATCATTTGACTCATCAAGCAAGTCATTTGGCCAACCAAGCTAGGAGAAATCTTGATTTTCCCAAGGTCACTTCAGAGGTGCATTCAATTCTCCTGAGGCAACGGTATTTTTGACATTTCTCCAAAACCATTACACCTATGTAAAAAGTGAATGTGGTTTTCCTTCCTTGGCATGTTTTGGAAAAAAACCTCTCTCAGTTTTCTAAAATTCATCTTTTATTGCTGAGAAACATCATTTGAGTGAAACCTATCCTAATGTGTGGAACAAGGGATTTGTCGAAATGAAGCGAAATGAAGGGGATAAGGGGCTTCTAAATTCTTGAGAAAATTTTAGGAAGTAGGGAGGAATGTTAGGAAATAGGGGAAAGTGGAATTTCAGAGATTGAGTGAGGGGAAGGGGTCCAAAATGGAAAAACACAGGCCTAGCCTAGAAAATTGCCAAGTTGTAGCAAGAAACTAGGGTTTGTGCAAAAATGAGGAATTTGGGGGATCTCAAAGATGGGAAGTGTTTAATAAGGTACATTAAGGATAGGGGAAGGTGTATGAACATCATGATACAATTTTGGCTGATGATTTGACCATCCAAGAGAAATTACCTCCAAAACCCTAGGAGAGGGAAATGAACCTTATCAAGGCACAACTGAAGCATGAACAAGGTGTAAAATGACCCATTGGAACCTGACATGATGATGAAAACCCTCTGAATGACAGTAAACTTAGATGAATGGTGACATGGACCGACATTTAGACAACTTTGAAAGGAGTAAAAGAAAACCCTAGACCTAATGCCTAGTGACCAAATTTTACTTGAAGACTCACTGAAATGACAAAATTTGACCTTGACATCTCAAAATCACTTTGTAAGACCCTGAAACCTTCCTATTTGAATTTGAAGTCCTATGTAGAACTTATGACTACTTACAAGATGCTCAAAAACTTAAACTATTTCCTTCAACATTGAAAGGAGCAGCATTGAAGTGGTTTATGAGTTTGATCAACAGTTCTATTAGGACATGGGAAGACATGAAACAAGCATTTCTAGAGAGGTATTTGGATTATTGTATGCCAGTAAATCATAAGGAGGAAGTGTTTAAGATGTTACAAAAAGAAGATGAAAACTTGGAAGATTTGTTGGAGAGATTTCATTACAACATCAAAAGAGAAAAAATGGAAAACTTAGACCAAGACACCTTAAAAGCTCTCTTGTTGAAAAAAATTAGGGATGAATGGTTAGATATCCTTAACATGATGGGAAAAGGGGATATATCTTAGCTCACATTACCTGAAATAGCTGAATTATGTATCAACCTTTCAAGAGGGAAATCTAAAACTGTAAAAGGACCAAGAGACCCTGCTCTTGCAAGGGCAAGTAAGTCTGCTTCTGGGACAGTAAGTAGGGCAGAAATAGGACATATGCTTGATGAGTTCAAATATGACATCTTAGGGAGTCTTAGTGAACAAATAGACACCCTTAAGTTACAAAACAAGCAAAAAGATGAATCTGATGCCTTAGCAATCTTTTGTCCCAGATGTAGAAAGAAGCATACCTTGAGAGAGTGTCCTTTGGATGCAAAATTTGTAGAGACTTGTGTCATTTGTTTAGAAAAACATGAGACCAAGAGTTGGCCTTCACTTCCTGGTCTTAAAGTTGTCTTTCAAGAATATACTCCTACAATTTCAACAGAATCTCTCAATTTTGTTTCTAGAAGGCCTTGGCAAGGACCTCAAACACAAGGATTTCATGATCAGATGTATAATCAACCTCCACCAAATTGAAATTCTTGGCAGCAACCTTGGCCCCAATTTCAAAATCAATCTCACGCTTGGGCACAAGGAGTACAAAATCCCTATGGAAGATATTCCTAGTACTATCAGTATCCACCATACCCACATTTTTCTCCTCAAAATCCTCAACAAAATCCTTCACCAAATTCCCAAAATCTACAACATCAAAATCAACCACTTCCATTACCATTTCCTCAGAAAACAAATCAGTTGCCTGCCCAACCCATACCAAACCCCAACAATAAAAATCCTCAGAACACCTATATGATAGAAGGACAACAGTTTCCAACCTATTTGAATACTCCTCTAGACCTTAGTGATGGTCAACTTAGGTCTGGAAGAATACTTGAAAAGAGGAAACCTTCTGTAATCATACAAGAGCAAGACAATTCTAAGGAAGATTCTCTACGGGTAAATAAAAGTCTTGAAGAAGACACATCTTTTCAGGACCCAAACATTGAAAAATCAAAACAAAAAGAACCAATAATTTCAACTCCGGTTGTAGAGGGCCGCTGCTACCTGAGCAGCCTTTTTCATATGTTTAGATAAGTAATTGCATTCTTAGTTTAACCAATTTTCTGAACTTCGTGTTTTTGTATTCATTTTAACCGAATGCTACAGATTAGTCTTGTTCTCACGAATTATTCCAAAAGACTACTAATATGGAATGAGGCATAACTGTAGTATTTTAGGAGTTAGTTACATTTCTTTAAGCTTTATGTTTTCATGCTCAATCACATCAGTTGTTACAACTAGTCCTGTTTTTATCAATCTCTTCTAAAATATCACTAATTCCGGATGAGACATAGTTGTGGTGGTGTTTCAGAGCTTACTGCGTTTTGTTGAACTTTATATTTTATGTTTTATGCATGGAATGATATAGCCAGACTTGTTTCTACAAGCTATTCCAAAACATTACTCATATTGAACAAGAGAGGGATGTAGTATTTCATAGAATTAGTTGCATTTTAGCTCAGTCAATACTCCGGAGGTAGATGTCATTCTAGTTTAATTCTGTCACTATATTTCAAGCTTGATAATGGTACTCTAGTTTAACTTTGTTCACTATATTAGAATCATTATAATTCAGCTCCAATTCATTTCAAGTTAGATAATAGCACTCTAGTTCAGTCTTAGTTCACTGTATTAGCATTCTATTTTAGTTGTTATCCATTGCATTTTAAATAGTATTAGTTGTTAAATTTAGATACCACGGTCTTCATTATCTACAAAACTTCTTTTGTTCTAACTTCATATTAATACATCATCATCTGGATAGAAGCTAGTAATATCAATTTAAGGCCTTGAGTATTTTGCAACCATTTTACAATTTCACAAAAAAGCATTTTCTCAAAGATTATTCTAAAAAGAAATCTGTAACTTTTGAATGAGGCCTAGTGGTGCTAAATTGAGTTGCAAAACAGAATTAGAAGTTAGTTTAGAGTAGAAATCTTATTGTGCTACAAATGTTCTTTTCCAATTACGTTCCAATAAACCTTTAACCATGGATGAGATGTTGTAACATTGTAAGTTGATTGTTGACTTAGGAAAACCTCAAATTGCACTAAAAACTTATCCTTTTCTCAAGCTATTCCAACATATCTCTAAGTGAATGTATTGGATGAGTTCGTGATATGGGTTACTGAGTTCATGTTGTAATTTGTTTCTTTGCTATGAGTCCTTATCAAGCTTTTCAATTTTTGTCCTCTAGTGCACACCTAGTTTAGAATAGTTTCACTCTGTTTTACTGTAAACTTCTTAGCTCTTTTCCAACGTAAAAACCAGAAAACCAAAAACATCATAAAAACACTAAACACAACGTAGTGAGAGACAGTTACCTAGGCATATATAGTGCACCACACTTCAGCATTTTACTGACCCTTGTTGATAATTTATGACCTCAATTTAGGAACACTAAGTTGAGCACAACATTTTGGCGCCGTTTCCGGGGAAGTGTAACTAGGTAGCCTTGTTTCTTAACTCCCAAAAACAATGATATGCGTAGAGAAAGAGACTCAAGGGGTAGATTCATAAAAAGCAAAAACATTGATTCCTAGAACACCACTTGTTTCACCTAGACCAAGAGCCAATACACCTCCAACTCAAACCCACATTCCATCCTTTACTGATCCTAGACTTTTAGAACACTTAAGATTAGATATTCCATTAGAAATACCTTCTACTTTACCCATTGAGCCTATCTTAGAAGGAGATTCAAGAACCCCTACTAGGGACATAAACTTTTCAACTTCTACAGAAGAATCAACTATGGCAGAAGAAGGGGGAGGAGGAGTTTTTAATGGAGAACACACACTATTTGGAGGGGGTAGAGGTAGAGGTAGAGGAGAAGGAGGTAGAGGTGTAGAAGGAGAAGGAGGCAGAGGAAGAGGTAGAAGAGAGATGGGAAGCTCTTTTGGGTTTCCTATAGTATGTTATTTCCTAAATCCACCTTAGGCTGAGGAAGGCGAGATTCAGGGTAACATCAAACCACGCTCAGTCTGGTTGCTAGCCCTACCAGAACAGGAGAGGGCTCTCTCCGGGTCAATCTCAGGAAAAATGTATCAATAGGGGTTGAGATGACTGAAATGAGTGCTAATTTTAGGCTAGGTATATGAATCAAGGAGTTTGGAATGATTTTTAAGGGGTTTTTGTTGGAAAAAGGAAAAGGAAATTTTCGGCTTGGGGATGAGGCCAATTTCTTGCAGAGTTCGAGCTGGGGCAGGGAAGGCAATGGCTTTGATGTCTTACATTCAATGAATGGATAGAAAATACTGCTGAGAAGTTGAAGAGGGCAAGAAGGTGCAAGGATCCTCTTCAAACTGTCGAAAACATATAATACTAAACAAAATTTTAAGGCAGAGCACCAGCAAACTAATGAATTCTACCTTAGTTACTCATTTGTTTAATTCAGAAGCAAAGAGAAGGGAAATGGAATACATATAACATTATTGAAACTTACATACACATGAAGAAAAACATTATCAAAACTCAGAGCCACAAGGATCCCAACAAGTGCTGCAAAACCCTGGTCTTTCCTTTGCCAAAAAGCTGAAATGAATATACAATGAGGTGCCAAACTATTCCCAAGAGTCCAACCATGAAAATGTCTCAGAAAATACAATATATAGAAAATTCTAACCCCTTCCCATGCCTCTAGGGGTCGAGCTCATCCTTCTCGGAGTTGTTTCAACCGATTCTAAACAAGGAACTGAAATCTAGGCAATCAAACAACTTGCCTCTATATGGAAGGAAACTGATTCATTCATTTAATTTTCACTTTTTAGTGAATGAATCCTCTATAAAAAGTAAATATGAGCCAAAATTACATCACAGTCATAAAATTACATCAAGATAGATCTAGAATTACATTAAAAAGTGAAACTAGTCAAAACTGGGCGAATTTCTAAGCTGAAGAGTCAAAATTAGGCCAAATTTCTCTATGCGCCGCGCCCAAAAACTCAATGCGTCGTGCCACTTTGAGCCTATTTTAGAGGCACTTACCAAATTCCAAATTGAGCTCATAATAGCTCGTTGGAAATCCCTATCTGTCTACTATCCAACCCAAGTGGAATTTCTGGATTTGGATGTCATTTTCCCCTCCAAAAATTCAATCTCCCAAAACTGGTTCCTGTGTGTGCAAAAGGTGGCAGAACGACCATTTTCAAGGTGTTTTTGACCCTTTATACCACCCATAACTTGATGAAATCTCTCAAACATTCCTGAGCATGCATAATTTATCATAAAAAACCCAAAAATATCAAGTTTTCCTCCAGAAGATGTCCCAATCATAAGCGCGCGCCAAGTGGCGCGACGTGTCGAGCGGAAAAGTCTGTTTTGCAACCAAAATTTCAAAAATGACAAAATTTACTCCAAATTTTCTGAAATTTGGAGTGAAGGCCCCCCATCAAGTTTCATGCTCAGCGAAAGAATCGTCGGCCAAGATTCGGAGTCTATCTTCCCTTTTTCGCCGTTTCAGTGCCCTCCTGGTGCATGCAGTTTCAGTGGTTGAATCATTGTCTCAGTGATATGACGTGTCGGTGTCCGTCATGGTGTTGCAATGTGTATGAAAAGTGTATGTTTGATTTGTTGAAAATGATAAATTAGGACTCGATGTCTTCATCTCCAAGTGCCAAATGTGCCAAAGGGAAATGAGGGACTGTGAGGAATATGGAACAGTGGGGAAAAGTGGAGTTTCTGTCAAGTGGATTTAAAATATGGGACAATCACTTGACATGTTTGGGATATGGGATTTGGAGATTTTTTGTAAATGATAGGGAAAGGGATAAGAAAAGGGAGTGAAAGGATTTAGGGATAGGAGTAATGGGAATTTGCTACAAATGATATGGGAGAGGGAAAATGGTAGGAAATAATAGGGTTTAGGGATAGGGAAAATGGGAACAAGGGATATAGATGGTTTAGGATGTAAGGGAATAGGGAAATAAACTATGGTAATGATAAAATGAGCAGTGGTAATAGATGGGGTAAGTAGCAATGATTGACACCAAACCAAATTTAAAACCCTAGGAGCATTCTTAAAACATGAGAGTAGGATTTTGAGTTTTTCGCATTTAAAATTTCATACCAACACCAAACACTTTTTAAGAGAAATGAGGAAGTGTATTTGACTCACTTGAACAAGGAGAGACTGAGAAAAGTTTGATGGGTGAAAGAAATCGCAAAAATCTTGTGTTCTGACCCAATGCGCCACGCACAAACCCAATGCGTCGTGCCCACTCTCCTATGCGTCGTGCCATTTTGCAGGAGGCTTTTGGAGGCCTTCTCGATGTCCAAATTAGGCTTGTGATAGCTTGTTGGAAATCTTATTGAGTCAACTTTCCAACCCAAGTGGAAATTTTCAATTTGGAGTTAATTTTCCTGGTAAAAAATAAAATATCCCAAGACTGGTCAAAATGAGCAGAATGAGGCTGCCTCAAGGCAGAGTGTTGTTGCAGTCAACTTTTGAAAGTCTTCCTCAACTCCAAATTGAGCTCATGATAGCTCATTGGAAATATATTTGTGTCTAGTTATCATTTGACTCATCAAGAAAGTCATTTGGCCAACCAAGCTAGGAGAAATCTTGATTTTCCCAAGGTCACTTCAGAGGTGCATTCAATTCTCCTGAGGCAACGGTATTTTTGACATTTCTCCAAAAAAATTACACATGTGTAAAATGTGAAGGATTTTTTTCTTCCTGGGCATGTTTTGGACAAAAACCTCTCTCATTTTTCTAAAATTCATCTTTTATTGCTCAAAAACATCATTTGAGTGAAACCTATCCCGATGTGTGGAACAAGGGATTTGTCGAAATGAAGCAAAATGAAGGGGATAAGTGGCTTCTAAATTCTTGAGAAAATTTCAGGAAGTAGGGAGGAATGTTAGGAAGTAGGGGAAAGTGGAATTTCAGAGATTGAGTGAGGGGAAGGGGTCCAAAATGGAAAAACACAGGCCTAGCCTAGAAAATTGCCATGTTGTAGCAAGAAACTAGGGTTTGTGCAAAAATGAGGAATTTGGGGGATCTGAATGATGGAAAGTGTTTAGTAAGGTACATTAAGGATAGGGGAAGGTGTATGAACATTAGGATACAATTTTGGCTGATGATTTGACCATCCAAGAGAAATTACCTCCAAAACCCTAGGAGAGGGAAATAAACCTTACCAAGGCACACATGAAGCATGAACAAGGTGTAAAATGACCCATTGGAACCTGACATGATGATGACAACCCTCTGAATGACAATAAACTTAGCTGAATTGTGACATGGACCAACATTTAGACAACTTTGAAAGGAGTAAAAGCAAACCCTAGACCTAATGCCTAGTGACCAAATTTTACTTGAAGACTCACTGAAATGACAAAATTTGACCTTGACATCTTAAAATCACTTTGTAAGAGCATGTTTGATCACTGGAGGAGGGCTGCAAAGGCTGACACTAACATAGTAGATGAAGAAACCAATGCAACTATGAAAAAAATTTCACCCTCTGTCCTTCCAAACTTTTATGGACTTAAAACTGAAGATCCTGAAACCTTCGTATTTGAATTTGAAGTCCTATGTAGAACTTATGACTACTTACAAGATGCTCAAAAACTTAAACTATTTCCTTCAACATTGAAAGGAGCAGCATTGAAGTGGTTTATGAGTTTGATCAACAGTTCTATTAGGACATGGGAAGACATGAAACAAGCATTTCTAGAGAGGTATTTGGATTATTGTATACCAGTCAATCATAAGGAGGAAGTGTTTAAGATGCTACAAAAAGAAGATGAAAACTTGGAAGATTTGTTGGAGAGATTTCATTACAACATCAAAAGAGCAAAAATGGAAAACTTAGACCAAGACACCTTATAATCTCTCTTGTTGAAAACAATTAGGAATGAATGGTTAGATATCCTTAACGTGATGGGAAAAGGGAATATATCTCATCTTACATTACCTGAAATAGCTGAATTATGTATCAACCTTTCAAGAGGGAAATATAAAACTGTAAAAGGACCAAGAGACCCTGCTCTTGCAAGGGCAAGTAAGTCTGCTTCTGGGACAGTAAGTAAAGAAAAAATAGGACATATGCTTGATGAGTTCAAATATGACATCTTAGGGAGTCTTAGTGAACAAATAGACACCCTTAAGTTACAAAACAAGCAAAAATTTGAATCTGATGCCTTAGCAATCTTTTGTCCCAGATGTAGAATGAAGCATGCCTTGAGAGAGTGTCCTTTGGATGCAAAATTTGTAGAGACTTGTGTCATTTGTTCAGAAAAACATGAGACCAAGAGTTGGCCTTCACTTCCTGGTCTTAAAGCTGTCTTTCAAGAAGATACTCCTACAAGTTCCACAGAATCTCTTAATTTTGTCTCTAGAAGGCCTTGGCAAGGATCTCAAACACAAGGATTTCATGATCATATGTATAGTCAACCTCCACCAAATTGGAATTCTTGGTAGCAACCTTGGCCCCAATTTCAAAATCAATCTCAAGCTTGGGCACAAGGAGTACAAAATCCCTATGGAAGATATTCTCAGTACTATCAGTATCCACCATCCTATCCACCATATCCACATTTTTCTCCTCAAAATCCTCAACAAAATCCTCAACCAAATTCCCAAAATATACAACATCAAAATCAACCACTTCCATTACCATTTCCTCAAAAAACAAATCAGTTGCATGCCCAACCCATACCAAACCCCAACAATAAAAATCCTCAGAACACCTATATGATAGAAGGACAACAGTTTCCAACCTATTTGATTACTCCTCTAGACCTTAGTGATGTTCAACTTAGGTCTGGAAGAATACTTGAAAAGAGGAAATCCTCTGTAATCATACAAGAGCAAGACAATTCTGAGGAAGATTCTCTACGGGTAAATAAAAGTCTTGAAGAAGACACATCTTTTCAGGACCCAAACATTGAAAAATCAAAACAAAAAGAACCAATAATTTCAACTCTGGTGGTAGAGGGCCCCTGCTACCTGAGCAGCCTTGTTCATATGTTTAGATAAGTAACTGCATTCTTAGTTTTACCAATTTTCTGAACTTCGTGTTTTTATATTCATTTGAATCGAATGCTACAGATTAGTCTTGTTCTCACGAATTCTTCCAAAAGACTACTAATATGGAATGAGGCATAACTGTAGTATTTTAGGATTTAGTTACATTTCTTTAAGCTTTATGTTTTCATGCTCAATCACATCAGTTGTTACAACTAGTCTTGTTTTTATCAATCTCTTCCAAAATATCACTAATTCCGGATGATACATAGCTATGGTGGTGTTTCAGAGCTTACTGCGTTTTGTTGAACTTTATATTTTATGTTTTATGCATGGAATGATACAGCCAGACTTGTTTCTACAAGCTATTCCAAAACATTACTCATATTGAACAAGACAGGGCTGTAGTATTTCATAGAATTAGTTGCATTTTAGCTCAGTCAATACTCCGAAGGTAGATGTCATTCTAGTTTAATTCTGTCACTATATTTCAAGCTTGATAATGGTACTCTAGTTTAACTTTGTTCATTGTATTAGTATCATTCTAGTTCAGCTCCAATTCATTTCAAGTTAGATAATAGCACTCTAGTTTAGTCTTAGTTCATTGTATTAGCATTCTAGTTTAGTTGTTATCCATTGCATTTTAAATTGTATTAGTTGTTAAATTTAGATACCACGGTCTTCATTATCTACAAAACTTATTTTGTTCTAACTTCATATTAATACATCATCATCTGGACAGAAGCTAGTAATATCAGTTTAAGGCCTTGAGTATTTTTCAACCTTTTTACAATTTCACAAACAAGCCTTTTCTCAAAGACTATTCTAAAAAGAAATCTATAACTTTTGAATGAGGCCTAGTGGTGCTAAATTGAGTTGCAGAACAGAATTAGAAGTTAGTTTAGAGTAGAAATATTATTGTGCTACAAATGCTCTTTTCCAATTATGTTCCAATAAACCTTTAACCATGGATGAGATGTTGTAACATTGTAAGTTGATTGTTGACTTAGGAAAACCTCAAATTGCACTAAAACCTTATCATTTTCTCAAGCTATTCCAACATATCTCTAAATGAATGAATTGGATGAGTTCATGTTGTAATTTTTTTCTTTTCTATGAGTCCTTATCAAGCTTTGCATTTGCTGTCCTCTAGTTCACACCTAGTTTAGAATAGTTTCATTTTGTTTTAGTGTAAACTTCTTAGCTCTTTTTCAACATAAAAACCAGAAAACCAAAAACATCATAAAAACACTAAACACAATGTAGTGAGAGACAGTTACCTAGGCATATATAGTGCACCATACTTCAGCAGTTTACTAACCCTGGTTGATAATTTATGACCTCAATTTAGGAACACTAAGTTGAGCACAACAATCATAGCTTTCCAAGACTTTGCTAAGGCTGAGGCACTTACTCCTCAAAACCCCTGCGAACCTCAAAGCAGATGATGAGGTTAAACCATTCCTGCGGGCATGTATGAAGCTACTGCGCAACCAACGGGCCATGGAAAACCTCCAAGCCTTGATAGATAAATGTGCAGAAAATACAACCCCAGCTATAGAAGTTAAGGATGTGCACAAACTATATAAGAATAAGATAATCACTGGTAGGGAGATGCGGTTGACCACACAGATCAGTGCTTATGAGATGGATCAGGTTATTCTAGACTTGGGATCATATGCAAACGTACTACCTAAACATACTTGGCAGCGAATGGGAGAAACTAAGTTGGAATGGTCCACTATCCATCTACATTTGGCCAACCAACAGAATATCATCCCATTAGGAAGACTATCAAAGATCATGGTAGATATCGCAGGAGTTAAGGTTCGGGCTGACTTTGAAGACATTCAGATTGTAGAAGATTCAGACCCTTACCTGGCACTCCTAGGATTGGACTAGGCCATTGATATGGGTGGTATTATCAATTTTAAAAAAAGAAGCATGGTGTTTGAAAGTGAAGGAAAACGAGTGATTGTACCATTAGACCCCACAAAAGGTGAAAGGTATATAGAGCCACTACGTGAGGAAGAAGAGGTGGACCACATCTATAAGTTAACTACGAGGGACAAAGACTGAATCAATCCTACGGCCGATAGTGTCCTTTTATGGGAAAGGGACATCGAATGCTTCTCCGACTCCAACGAGGAAATGGAAAATTGGAAAAACTGGTTGCATGATGTCTCTGCATTGCACTGCCTATGAATCACCAGGGACTTTTGTTGCATACCTTCTGAGGTAAGAGAACTACCCTACTTTGATGGTTTTGGTAGTATAAAAGAATTTTTTCAGATATTTGAAGCTGAGGTTCTGAGAAACTGAAGGTTATGGGCCCTTAACCTAGCTCTACTCGAAACACCTGCAAGATGGTGGGACACGCATAAGGGGGCGTTCCAAGAATGGGAGGAATTTCAGGATATGATGGTCCTATAATTCGAGCCTCTGGCTGATGTGCACGTCAAGATATTCCGTGGCCCAGGGAATCCACGTGAACATTTGTTCACCTGGATGGAAAAATGGTGTGATCGTGATACAGAAGAATGGGTTCACTTGTTTATTCATTCCTTGGGACCAATTCCCACTGCATGGTACCTAGATGCGGAGCTACATCAATGCACCCACCAGTGGGAAACCTTAAAGGATGAATTCTTGGGGACATTTGGGTTAATGAGAGGATTAGAGGTGCTTGATGAAGCTCTACAATATATCGACACCTTTGTATTTGGTGAATCCAATCCCTATGCAGCAGGCGAAATACCCACATGGGAAACACAGATGCAGGATATTGTCAACTGCTGCAATATCACCATAGAAGAGTGCGATGAAGATCCGTGCAATGTCTCAATCCCAGAATCAGAGGGGGAACGTGCAATTGTAGGACCTCTGTTACACACTATGGAAGTTACGAAACCTCTAAAGCTGCGAGAAGTTAACGTTGGTACAGAAGAGCAACCCAAGTTGGCTAAAATTGGGGACTAATGGGATGATGAGACAGTAGGCAAGATTGCGGAACTGCTCATGGAATATCAAGACTTATTTCTGACAAATTTTTTTGAGATTAATGGGATCACGGGAGACTTAGGGGTGATGTGCATCACTTTGAAACTAGATGCGCGCCCTGTAAAGCAGCGGCCTTATCGGCTGAACCCTAAGTATAAGCAGAAGGTTAAGGGAGAAATCTATAAAATGCTCGTCGCAGGTATTATCGAGTCGATCGAGTAGTTGGATTGGGTAAGTCCGATGGTGGTTCAGGAAAAGAAAACACAGGGAGAAATATGAATCTGTGTGGACTTACGCAAGCTAAATGAAGCCTATGTACATGACCCCTTTCCGACACCATTCTCCGATGAGATCCTGGATAGTGTAGGAGGCCAGTAAGTATACTCATTCACTGATGGGTTCTTAGGATACCATCAGATCATAATCGCACCAGAAGATCGCAGAAAAACTACATTTGGGGGATCCTTCCAGTATACAGTCATGTCATTTGGACTCAAGAATGCCCCTGCTATCTTCTCACGGGTAGTGGTCGCAGTGTTTAAGGAATTTGTCCAAAAATTTCTAGAAGTATATTTCGATGATTGGGCTATCTTCGGCTTAGTAAAGATGCACGTTTCAAACCTGTGCATGAGACACCAAATTTCCCTGAATATAAAAAAAATTAGCTTCTGTGTACCCTTCAGAATCTTGCTCGAACATATAGATTGCCGACAAGGGTTGATGGTGGACCTTTCGAAAGTTGCAATTATCATCAATCTGGCAGTGCCTACGATTGAGAAATAGTTGTGTTCGATCCTTAGACATACGGACTACTACAAAAAATTCTTTCAGGGATACGCACTGATCACAGCACCTCTGAAAAAGCTGCTTAAGAAAAATGTTTCATTATTTTGGGATGACCAGTGCCAAAAGAGCTTTGAGCTACTCAAGGAAAAGATGGTATCTGCACCTATTCTTATTTTTCCCGATTGGGTGAAGGTATTTCATGTTCATGTTGATGCTTCAGGGATTTCCCTAGGAGCGGTCCTTACAGAGCCTGGCATCGGAGACATTGATCACCCAATCGCATTTTCTAGTAAAAAAATCTAGAGTGTGGAGCGCAATTATGCCACCGCGGAGAGGGAAGGGTTGGCCATGGTCTATGCACTACAGAAGTATCGGCACTATTTTCTACGCGGACACTTTAATATGTTTACAAATCATTCGTATTTAAATTACCTAGTGAATAAGCCTGTGTTGGGGAGGGGGGGAATCTGCAGGTGGCTGTTGCTGTTTCAGGAATACAAATTTGAAATCATACCAAGCCAGGGAAGTTGAATGATGGGCTGGATCACTTGTCTTGAATCGAGACGGGTGAAGAACCCACTAACTTGGAGGAAGGATTTCCTGATGCGCAGCTGTTTTCCATTAAGGTCGTTGATGCACACTTTGTTGATATCATTCAGTTCCCGACTACAGGCATGGTACCTGCAGAATATTCGGTACAACAAAAGAAGGATCTGGTTACCTAGGCGGTAGATTTTACCATTATCGTAGGTAATTTATATAAACTAGGCACTGATGAAGTGCTACGCAGATACGTTCTAGAGCACAAAAGGCACGCTATCTTGGCAGAAGCTCACAAAGGCATAGCAGGAGGCCACTACGCAGACAAGGAACCGGCACAAAAGATCTTGTGAGTTGGGCTATGGCGACGTAGAATTACAATGGGAAGGAATAGACTCAGACTGCAACTGGTGCGCTGGGAGCGTAGGAGGTATGATCAAAGTGCAGGGGTGCGCTGGGAGCGCAAGGGTATGCTGAGCGCACCTCGGGTGCTAAAACTAGCCGTTGGAACAGTCAAATCGGGTAAAAAAAAAAATTACCGTTGGATGGGGCGGGCAGTCGGCATTTAATGAGGTGATTTCTGGAGATTTTTTACGATTTACTTGATGGTAAGTTTTGCATGACGTCTACCCTACCGTTGGGAGATCGCCAAAGCTATAAAACTGGTGGGCTAGATCATACAAGGGTTCCATATCGCTTGAATTTTTGTGCCTATAGCATCTCTTTCATCTCTGATCAACCTACTCCCTCTGACAGTAACAATCCCGAGTTTTTTTTTCATGCTAGGATGATGGCTACGAATCCTATTGAACCCTTAGAACCAGTAATCTCAGTAGAATAAGGCACTGAGGAAGTGGTGGAGATTGAGTCTGAGGTTGAAGAAGTTTTCTGCACCCCAGTCACGAAGAAGGGTAAGGAAAAAGGGGAAGGCTCAGGGAAACCCCCAAAACCTGTGAAATGGGTTGGGGGGAAGCCTCGTAATTCCCCGCAGAATTTAAAATCCCCGAAGGCGATGCCCCGGGTGCATGCTGAGGAGGCCCAGCCTGTCGGCCCGATCAACTGGTTACCTCCCTTCGTTCGACCACGCAAGACCTCGACGCACACACCGAAGAACCTCGATGGCTTGATCACCTACCTGCAGATGTCTCTGACCCCAGGGGAGGTCCACGTCATTGGTGAACCTTTTGGAAGGCTTCATGAAATCAATTTTGATGATCACGACTTGGCCAATTTCGAGGCCTTCCCTGAGTTGGCACCTAATTTATACCTTGACACAGTTCGCAGAATAAACCAGGGCCTATGGAAAAAAGAAAAAGAGTTCGAGAGGTTACAAGCAACCCTGCCCACTTTGGTGCCTGCTCAGCGCTTGCAACAGCTGTACACCAGCCAAGCCCTCCAAGTTGATATTGATGACCTCTGACAAAAGAAGAATATCCTTGGTGACCGTCTAAAGCCTTGGTCTGTCGAAGCCCTCAAACTTTCATAGGATGTTGATGTTGCTGTTAAGTAGCTAAACCAAACTCTAGAGAGTGTCACCGCTGCAATGGAAGGCCTGATTTTGGAAAAGTTGGTCGATATTATAGAGAACGCTACTACCCAAAGTGAAGGTGTGCTGCCCCAATTAGTCGAGGCGATCAGATTGTTGCAGGCGCAGGTCGAGACCCCACCAGCACAGTGACTCGGGACAAGTCACAAGATAGTGTTGGGGGACTGATGGAGCAGTGTCTCCTAAAGGCCATGAAGTTTATCCATTTTTTGATATTTTTTTACTGTTTAGTCTAACGCAGGGGTTTTGGGGTGGTTCAAAGCCCCTAACACATTGTAAATGGGTCAAGGGTAGACCAAGAGTCCGCAAACCATAGTTTGTTGACCATTGGATGCATAGGCTAAATCGGTATAAATAGATGAACCTTTTTTAGTATTAGGCAGAGAAAAGAATAGAGATTGATGTTAAGCACGAATTTTTAGATCTGTTGTTGGGTTGTTTGGGGAAGGACTCCTGTTGACTGTGTGCGCTTTCCATGATGGGATGCTAGCTCAGCTTTCCAAGGTCTGAGATGGATCAAAGTTGTTTACATATGTTAGCATTCTATGTAGCATTATCTATGAGCAGGTGGTGCTACTGAGACCTATGATGGATGTGCTTGCTGGGGGGCCACAGGGGTCTCGCATGAGGAGGTGGGCCCCTATGATGCCTCGTGGAGGGGGAGGTAGGGTGGGGCGTTATTGGAACACCACCACGGAGGCTTGGTTTGAGGTCAATCCTCGGATGTTCTTGTCATTTCCCTATGCAGGGATGGATTTCCAGGGAGACCCAGAAATGGGTCTTCCTACTAGATATGCTTGGGGGCCAGCATGTATGTTTTTGTGTTTCACTCTGCATTTACTTGAGTATTTATGTTTTGTATGTGTATTATGCTGACACTAACATAGTTTTGTTACTCTTGCAGATGTTGGCGAGGTGGAACATCCCATGGCTCGGTTGGTGGGACACCATCCGATTGGGCGACCTGGAGGTGCTCCTCACGGGGGACAGGGAGGAGCTCCAGTGCAGCCTCTGGGTGTAGCACCTGGTGGGGGGGTTGGTCCCTCGGGGGAGGGTAGCAACTCGGCTGCTGCTGAGATTGCTACTGATCAGGCTCGTGCCGAGGCAGCAGAGGCTCACGTTGCTAAGTTGACAGAGCATCTGGCTGCTCTAGATGTCAGAGCTCGAGTGGTAGAGGACGCCTGGGTAGAGTGCACCACTTGAACCAGGGGATGCCTACTCGAGGATTTGTGGATGACTTCGATGATGCATGGTTGGAGACATTGATGGCCCAGAAGAGGGACTATCGATCGATTTTACGTCGGATGGCGATCTCTGTTTTTACGGCAGCTCCAGTGTTGGTACCGGGAGCGGATGTGGTTTGTAATGTTCCCACTTAGCCTTAGCTAAGAGGAACATTCAATTTTGTTTTAATTTTTGTTTCATGAATAGATGAATAAAGGAGGACATGTAAAATTGCTAAAAAGTCTGAATAAATCAATGCCCATGTGAACAAAGACAAATCAAGGCCATGTAAATAATCACTTGCAGGTGTGAAAGAGGTTTGAGCTAAAGACTGGGTCAACCTTGACCAAATCAACAGCGCTGTCTAGGTTCATTGCATCTCCAAAAGGGATAGCGCAATTCTAGAAGGAAGCTTCTCATGTGAAAAGGGCTAACTCATCAAGATGGTTTAGGGTTTGCAAAAGCTTTCTCATCTTATAAAAGGAAAAGGAGGGCAGCAAGAGAAGGTTGTTGATTGATCATATTTCTGAGTATTTGTCTGCTTAGACAAATACCATTCTCTGTTGTTTAGTGGAGGATTGTATTTAGAATCCCTATGTAGGGATTTTACCTCTTCCTTTGATGATTCAAGGAGGAAAGTTTGTTGAATTGAACCACTATCAGGCTTGAGGCCAAGCTCTACTTACATTGGCAGCGCTGATCCATTAAGGGTTTTGCTGTCTCTGCAAGTTGCAGCAAGTGGGGATCTAGACCTGCAGAGATATAGTGTATTGTGGAAGCCTCTTTCCATGGAGTGGGTCCTTTGACCTTCTGGAAGAGTGTCTCAATTCTTTGTGCTTCAGATCTGAAATTTTACAGTATTTTTCTATTTCATTTGAGCTACATCGTTGTTCCCATGAGTAGACTGTGTTATTTCTGTATGAGGGTTTTCATGGTGTCTTGCTCATAGTTTAGATCAGAGATCTCTAGTGCTGGGCTTTGCCTTCCACTTGGTGATCCATGGATTAGCTTGCTGATCTATGTTTTGTTTAGATCTGATCCATTGTAATGAAATTTTATATTCATAAATTTACTGCAGCAATTTCCAGATCTGCAACTTGTTTCTCAGTTCTACTCTTATTTATGCATGCTTTTGTCAAAAATCCAAGTGGATCTTGAAGAGAAGACTATCTAGCTTCCACATCTGAAATAGATCTGATGTTTTTTCCACAGATCTATCCTAGATCTGAGTTGTAACTTCCAGCTACTGAATCTCCTTAAAAATAACGTTGTTGAGCCATTTCTGCAAATATACATGTGTTATAGCTCTCTTTTATGAAGATTCTTGTTGTATTGTCTCATGCATTCTACTGTAAAGAGAAAGAGCTTAATCCTAATGCTGATTTGCTGTTGTATTACTGAAATTTAAACCTCCTTGCTGATCTCCACTAAAAATCTGATAAAACTGCGCAATTTCTGAAGCAGTGTTTGCATTTGGCTGCAGCCTCCCTCTTTGGGTGCTTTTTAACTAGTCTAGTTTTTGGGAGATCTGTTTAATGTGTCTAAACTAATTTTTTTTAGATGAAATTCCATATATAAGTCCCATACAACATAAATAAGAGGAACCAAGTCTTGATCTGTGTTATTTTTTCACATTTTTACTTATACAGCGTTTCTCTTGAGCACCTTGTTGAATTTCCTGAAAAAGGATCATTACATGGTTCTAAGTGCCCCACTTGGGGGAGCACCACCCTAGAGTTTTATTATACACAGGGAAAGAACCCAGTATGAGGATGCTTCCCCTATTTTTTTTGACTTGTACATTTGTATCTTTTGGGCTGACTTACGGGTCAGAGACACTATTTTTTGTACTCATACACATATATTTTTTGGTATATATGAGAGAGATATTTTTTGTGGCTCTACATGGTGTGCCCCCTATGCTATGTTGATTATGCTATGCTGATGGATATCTATGTTTTTTTTTTTTTTTTTAAATGATGGTTTATCCTGAATGCATTCTAGTTTAGAATATTGTTAGCTACGTGATCAACTATTTGGTTTTGATTTCTTGGTACACATGTAAATGTAATGTGGTCAAACTATCGGCTTAATATTTTTGCACGCAAGTATTTTCTAAACAGATGTTAATCCCTTATCTCAAATTCTTGGTTTAACTACGATACTACTAATTGGGAATCGAGGTAGATATGCATACGGCGTATCCCCTGATTGAGGGCGTCGCACATAAGTCCGATGACGGCGTCATATTTTGCTTGATTTTTTGTCACTGAACCGATGCATACACCGTTAGTGCAGACTGGAGATCGGTCAGGATGGTAGATGACCCAGGTGGTTGTTGCTAAACTTTGAGACCATTGTGATGCTACATCAGTAAATCCAATGTAATGTTCAGGTTGATGACCCATTGTCACACCAGAGCATATTTTGTGACAATTATTTTGGTCAAAAATTTAAATTTTTTGCATATGTGTACATTGATGCTAGGGGTGGGCCTTCTCAGCCCTTATGGGTAAAATTTCTTGAGGTAAAGACCATTGACAGGGTTTATGAGGCATGTTCCGTTTGGCTCAGTCAAGATGTATGCCCCCTTGAGGAGGAAATTTTTTATATTGTAGGGTCCTTTCCACAAATTTTTGAACTTTCCTGGCCCTAGGAATTATTTTGCGACATCGTAGCGGAGGACTAACTCTCCCTCGATGAATGAATGACGGTTGATGTGGTGGTCGAACGAGACTTTTACCCATTTTTTGTGGGCCTCGTTGTGTTGTAGTGACTGACGTTGGTTTTCATCGATGAACTATAGTTGTACTAAACGTTGTTCTAGAGGTTGGGTATCATCGACGAGTGCGATGGCAGCATGTAAATTCAGAATCTCACGTTCTATGGGAATCATGGCTTCGACTTCGTATACCAAGTGGAAGGGGCTGAAACTAGTGGATGTTTTCACGGTCGTGCAGTATGCCCACAGGGAGGATAAAAGCATATGGTGCTAGTTGGTTTTATGGTTATTCACCATTCGCTATAACATATTTTTGAGAACTTTATTCTCAACTTCTACCTCTCCATTGGATTGGGGGTAGTATGGTGAAGCGAATTCATGGGTGAATCCGAGGTGGTGAGATAGTTCCTGTAAAAATTCATTTTCAAATTGTTTTCCATGGTCAGAGACTAACTCCTTGGGAATGCCGAACTGGGTAATGACATGGTTAAATAGAAATCGTGCGGCGGTTTCTGCGGTGTCACCGTATGCGGGCATAGCTTCTGCCCACTTGGTGAAATAATCGACAACCACGATGATGTATTTATGATTGCCCGATGATGTTGGTTTGTAAGTCATGAAGTCAATCCCCCATTTTCAAAAGGGACCAGCAACGTTGACAGGGTGTAGGGGAGCCGGAGGGGCTCTTTCCTTGTGAACGAAGTGCTAACATTGCTCGCACCTCTTGACTGTTGTGATACAGTCGTGAAACAAAGTGGGCTAGGAATATCCTACTCGTCGGATTTTTTGGGCGGTGGCCATTCTGAAGAGGTGTTCGCCACAAGCTCCACTGTGGTAATCATTAAGGGCTTGTTCCACTTGGTCATGAGTAAGGCATCGACATAAAATGGTGTCATTGCCCTATCAATATAAGACATCTCCCATAAGGATGTATCGGGGGACCTGATGGCGAATGCACCGACGGTCGTCTCGAGTGAGGTGGGGTCTGAACAAGGTTCGTAATAAGAGTAGGATATCTCCGTACCAAGGGTCATAGGTTTCTACGAGGAAAATATGTTCATCAGGTAGTGAATCATTTACTTGTGATCATTTGGTATGAATTGGGAGGTCTGTAATGAACTCTGCTAAGATTAGCACATTTTCTCTCTTGGGGGAGCGAAACTGTAAGTCGTATTATTGGAGAATGACAATCCAGTGGGCATATTTGTGGTTCATTAGGCGACGTGTGAGGAGATATTTGATGGTATTAATATCTACGATGACCATAGTGGTCTTTAAGATGATGTAGTGGTGAAGCTTTTGGACTGCATGAATCAACGTTAAGGCAGTCTTTTCTTCGGGTTCATATATTAATGCTAGGCCTGATAAGGTTTTGCTGACATAGTAGATTACATGCTCCTTCCTATCTGGGCCTTCCTTGTTCAACACGTCGGCCAAAGAAATATTTAATGTTGATAGGTATAGAATGTAATCTTTTTCATAGTCTGGGGGACTGATGAGCGGTGCTAAAGACAATGTGTCTTTCAGTGCATCAAACGCTTTTTGGGCGTGGTCATCCTGTTTGAAAGGGATGTGCTGGAGAAGGAGGCGCAGGAACCCTTGAGCGCAAGTGGCATAATCTGGGACAAAACATCTCAAAAAATTGGCCTTCCCCTACAGGCATTGTAGCTACCTGAGGGTTCGAGGTAGAGGTACCTCTTTGATGGCTTGGACCTTGACGGGGTCCACTTGAATTCCTTGCTAGGACATGATAAAACCTAAAAGTATTTCTGCTGTGACACAAAATATGCACTTGAAGGGGTTCAATTGTAGGTTGTATTGCCGGCATAACTGGAATACCAGCCGCAAATCCTCGAGATGGTTTGAGCACTTCTTGGATCAGACAATTAGGTCATCCAAGTAAGCGAGGATAAGGTGTGCCAAGTCATCAAAGATGTACTTCATGGCTCTCTAGAAGGTGGCTCCTGTTTTTTTCAGACCAAATGGAATTACCTTGTATGCGAATGTGCCATAGGGGGTAGTGAATGTGGTTTTGTACTGGTCAGTGTGACGGATTTGAATTTGATTATACCCAGAGAATCCATCCATGAAGGAGAGGGCCTCATCACCCGCACAAGCATTGATGACCTGGTTGATGAATGGGGTAGGGTAACTTTCATTGGGACATGCTTTGTTCAAATCATGAAAATCAGTGCAAACACGTATGGTTCCCTATTTTTTCATCAAGGGAATAGGGTTAGAAACCCAAGATGTTTAAGAAATGGGGTGGATAAACCCGACTTTTTGAAGTTTGTCGATTTCTCATTTTATTGCTTCTGCCTTTGATGGGTGCAGTTGACATTGTTTCTGGCATATTGGGAGTACGTTTGGCCAGGTGTCAATATGGTGCTCTACGATAGTGGGACTAAGCATAGGCATTTCTGAGTAGTCCCATGCGAAGATATCTCTATACTCTTGTAGCAATTTGGTATAAGAGGTTATTTCCTCTGGAGAAAATTTTTCCCTTGACCTTTCTAAGATATTGGGATATATTCACCTTGACATTAGGTGAGATGTTTGACATGTTTCCTTACTTGAAATCCTCGGGATAGGGTTCTTGAACCAATCAACTTTCCCTGATGGGAGGAAATATTTTGATTTGATCACATAAATCTCTTCTTCTTTTGTCTTGTCAGGACTGAACACTTTTCGTGGGAGAAAAAGTGAGTGGTGATGCATTGCATCCCATGGAAAGGATTCCATCTTCGACGTGGTGGAACCAGGCACTGTCGACAGAGTGCAGACCGATTGGGTTTGCATTCTCCTAGTTGCAGCTGACTCGACTCCTATGGCGGATGAGCAGACAGCTTGAGTCATAGTTCCAATACATGATGATATGAATTGCATATGGTGTATCATGTCGTCGACATTTGGTGGGGGGATAATTTCTGTGATATGAGCTTGCGTGAGTGCAAGGCTAGATCCCTCATTAGGATGGTCAATTTCCTGTGGGTGGAAATTGTGTCTGGAGCAGAGGCCCCTGAATGTTTCCATTAGAGGGCATGCCTTTGGTTCATGGTTATAGCCATTGCAAATGGTGCATGGTACCATTGTGTCAACTGAGTAGATAATCTAGGAATCAACACTACTCTTCGTCCCAGAAGTGGATGCTCGGAAGGGATCAGACGTAGAGTAGGAGGACTTCTACTTCCATTTTTTATTTTTTGGCTTGGGTATGTCTCGCACTTTTGGGGAGTGTAGACTTAACGCCACTCTTTCCGCTCAAATATTCGAGAGATGATCACATTTTATTGTATGATGAAAGTATGAACAAATCTGGAAATAGTTGTGTGTGGTTTTCTCTTGGTTAGAGAGATTTCTTTGCGGGAGAGAAGAGACTATGAAAAAATTGTGGGTAAGGTGCTTTAGTTCTTTGCACTGATTGATCTAGTGGCTGATCAAGTCACATAGTCTGGATGTTACCCCGGATTGAACCTGGGTCATGCTTGGTTGGCATGCCTTCCCATCTTTCCCATTACGCAAACGTGGGTATGGAGTAGATTGCCTGGGGGCATTCTGCCTTCCATATTGGTTGAGAAGATCCTCGCATTTCTTCTCTAATATTTGTATCATCTCAATTAGATGACGTACTCGCGGGATATAGGTACATTGCTTCTCATGGTGATTGCCACGAAATACTAGGCAAAACATCCTAGATATGAGGTTCTTGTCCTCCTCGCTTGATGGCTTGACTAGTGGGTACCAGCAACGTAGCACTTCTAAGTCAGGGCAAGTGGCGACCACATGATTGGGCATTTTACACAATGCACATGTTGGCCTTGTCTGCATAGGGCAGTTGGGGGTGACTAAGGGTTCCCCGATTGATCGTTTTTCAGTTGACAGAAAGATGATGGATCTACTCGTCACATCTTCTTGAGTTGTCAAGTTGTTCATGGATTCAGAGTTAGAGCTATCTTCTCGAGAGAGGCGAACCATACTCGATCGCATACAAGCTAGCGATGTATGAAATCTAGGGATATACTGGAAATGGCATAAAGGATGATTGCCACTACATATTTGACATGAATACTGGGTATATGGGTCGGTGCGATATACTACATGGAATGGATACCATCGCTGAAACATTTTTAAATTTGGACAGTCGGCGATGAAATGATCACGTTCATCACAAAGAACACAGCATTCGATAGGGGGAGTGGGAATGGTTGGTAGTCCCTCAGGCGACTTTCATTCCTCCTGCGGGTAAATAATGATGCGAGGTTTATCTCCAGATGAATGGATGGAGGGATCCTCTTGATAGGATTACTCAATGGCATGTGAAGCATCCCTATATCATGGTATCTCTGGGCAATGATGGGTATAGTGTCCATAATTTCTGCAGATAGTGCATGCATTATTTGTATGCAATGCCTTACCTTGAATTTTAGTATCAGGTTCCATTTTACGGGAACTTGGTGTTGCGATGTCTATCGCAGAGCTAAGGAGCGGTTTTAACTCATTTATCTCTAGGAAGATGTGGGTAGGGTGGCCTACTACGTCACATATGGCACAGTGTGGTGATTCCCGTGGCATGGTGGGATTCTCCACCTTCTTTCATCTTCTATTGGTTTTCTTTGTCATAACCATCGGCTTTGTGATTGGAATTTCCTTCGAAGGGATGTTTGCGACGGTCTCCTGAAAGGCTGGGGCCTGCTCAGGATTGAGGGGGATTAACCTTGTAGAGGTGATCTGCACGACTCCCATTGTGATAGGTGGGACTAGGTACCATACTGGGATTTCAATTGATAATTTTGGTAGGACCACCGTGGCCATGGCCTGCTACGACACAAAACTAGTTGGGGGGGAGAGGAAAGGGGTTTGGGAGGCGGTGTTGGCTAGAGAGGCTATTTTGGTTGAGGACTCAGTGTCATTACTGCTCGTCTCCATGTCTTAACTGGATGAGGACATCATGCATATCAGAGCCTCTGTGACATCAGGTGATGATTCAGGTATAACACGAGGATATCCTAGGAATGACCCTCGGATGGATGACGATTTGAACTAGTCAAGGCCATATTCTTGGTACCATGTAAGCGACTCGGCAGACGTGTCTACATAGGGAAGAATGACATATGTATTTGTTAGGGGTCGCTTTTCACTATGTGTCAATTGGTCGATAGTAATGATGCAGTCCTCATGGGGGAACATCATAGTTCGGAAGACGGAGGAGGCTATGGCTGACATGGTGTACATATAACTCCATCCAAGGAGTATATTTTAATAAAGTTGAGCATCCAAGACTTTTATGTCTATAAGGACCATCTTGTCAGCTAATCATACCAGAATTTTTTGGTAGAGACCAACGGGGACTGAAGGGTGCTCGTCATATGCTCTAAGCGTGATGTCTGATGGCTTTAGTTTGGGAGACCCTAACTTCTGCCATACATTCTCTGACATGATGCATGTGGATGCACCCTCGTCAATGATACATTGGTGGATGGTGATGTTTTGAACCGACACTGGTATCTGAAAGGCGACCATCGAGGGAAGCCTAGGGATGGCTTTGTCTAAATCGCAAGCCATCAAGTGCGAATCGACAGGGTCAATGGTGCCTATTGCAGAAAGTAAGGCTTTCCTTTTCTTTGGCATGATTGTAATACCTCAAACGCTAACATAGTGGCGGGAGATTAAGCTAGATCATCCACAATGCTATAGTTATGGGCCTCTTTGGAATGGTTTCCTACCCGCCTAGTTGGTCCCTTGGCCATTTTTAGCAAAGTTTCAATAGGCATCTTTGATATCATCAAAGGTGTTGTTGGTGCACTTGTAATAGCCCCTGACGAATTAGTGTTTGGTGGGGTATCATAATTTCGATTTGTGTCTGAAAAAACATTTCTTCGCGAGTCATGTAGATTTAATGGTTGTTCTTTCCAAAATCATTGGGATTTTTTTGTTGTTGTTGAGTGCTAATTGTCCCTTGATGAGGGAAAGGCTCCTGCATGATTGTTTTCTGTTGTGAGGATCCCCCTTGCCTATGGTTACCTTGCAGCTTCTTCAGCTTAGGGAGGTCGGGAAAGTGGTGAGTTTAATGGTGGTAATCACCACAAATTTAACAAGAGTGGTTCGTCCGAACATTCGCCCTCTTTTTCTGCCTTTGGAGGTCACTAAGCTCCTGGTTTTGATTTCAGTTGGAGTTGCCTCCAACCTAAGATCACGAAGGGAATTGTTGATTGTTGCCCCCCTTCCAGGATTTCCTTTAGGCTTGTTTTTGTCCTTTTTTCTTAGCCGTGTTAAGAGGATAATTTTGATTCTAATGATTGTATGGTTGGCATGATTGGACTTGGGAAGGTTGCACAAAATTCACCTATGCATTATTCTGCATGGGTGGGTTTTGTGCTGGGGACTGGGCATATTGCGATCCTTATCCCTGGTTTATAAATGGAAGTTGGGGGGGAGCTCTTCCATCAGCATGTCTAGCTTGCGTACTGGGTCCCCTAAGCTGGAATATATGGACCTCCCTACTAATGGTGGTACGATGACTCCCTATTAGTCACATTTTGCGAAGGTGTATAATTACTTTGGTAGCAGGGTTGCGGTATGTTCTAAGTAGAATCATATGCGTAACCGGGGTATGGAATGCTACTAGTTAGGTGATTTTGGGTCAACGACCCAATCAAACCATCTACTGAGTTCGATGTGCCTAGAAATTCTTTGTAAGTTTGCAGGCGCGGGGCGTTAGGCAGGAAATTGTAAATATATCCTGACTGTGTATAGATCAGCTCAAGTTGTTGGACCTTAATGATGGCGTCATCTTTGGATATGGGCTTTTGTTGTGCCACATCCTTTGAAATCTCTATAGTGAGAGTTTTTAGGAACAAGTCTAACAAAACTTGATCGTCGAGTTTGACTTTGCACAAACTACAACGTCTCTACCATTCGTGGAGATGGTCTGAGATATGGACAGTGGGTTTTTGCCTAAAGTGGGTCAGTAATTCCATTCCAGAATCATGGTGGATGGCTAACTGAAAATATATTAGGAATGCAGTAGCGAGGGAAATAAAGGTTCCACGTGTCGCAGATGGTTGCTCCACATACCATTTCACGGTTGTTCCGGTTAGGGTGCGTTGAAATAGCACTAGTACATTTGGCGGAAATTCTGACGCTTTAGTTCTGACACTTTTGTTGTATTGTCAGAAATTTCCCCAATTTCTATCAATTTTTCAAATCCTGCCACAAACCGTCGCTATACCAATGTTTAGGGACATCATCGCTTTTGCGACGTTTATGTTTGTTGTAGGAAATGTGACATTTTAAACTTTTCATTGGTCTTACGACATTTATGGGACAAAACGTCGGAATTATGATGTCTATTACACATTCATCGGTATTACGATGCTTTGGAGAAAACATTGGAAAAGCGACGTTTCTCAAATAAACGTCGGTCTTGCGATGTTTTGAAGCCCAACGTCACAAGACCGACGTTTATTTGAAAAACATCTCTTTTCCAACGTGTTTTCAAAAGCATCGCAATACCTAAATAAAAAGTGTCTTAAATTATTTACCATATAATTCACTTTTGTTATCGATTATCATAACCTTTACCCTGCTATCTATTTGGTTCTCCATAAGAGATTTGAACTCTTGAAATTTATTTAAAACCTTAGACCTCTTCCTTAGGAAATATATCCATGACATCTTGGAGAAATTAGCAATGAATAAAACATAATATATGGATAGACCTAGTCATTGCATTGGTACTATCCCAAATACATTACTATTAATTAACTCCATAATTATCTTTGCCCTTGTAGTACCAAATAGGAATTTAACACGATTTTGTTTCCCATAAATATAATATTCACATAAAGCGACTTTTAGAGAGTTACTATACAAAACTTTAATCATACCTTGCTTTGCATAACTCAAATTATTTTCTCTCCATTGTGTCACATCTTTTAATGCTACAACCTAGTCTTGTTGACTAAACAAGAGGGTTGACCCATAAGTTTTATGAACATTTGCACTATTGCAACCACTTTGGTCAATATGCCCTTACAACTTGTATAATATGCCAATCTAAACACCTCTTATCAACACCATCACACCATGAATCATCTTACATGAATCCTTCTTAAATATGATATGCATGATTGCATCACCCATTTGACTTATAAATATTAGATTCCTAGCTACCTCGAATATATGTGGTACCCATGAAAATTTTCTACTCCAACAATCCTTTAGTATAACTAGTTAAATTTACCTTGACTAATTATCCTAGTGCTAGAGTCATATCCTAGATAGTCATCCCCTATGTCATATTCTTCATTTTTTCAATACCACTCCTCATAGGGTATCATATATGATATGATGAGGCTTGAGTGTCAGTATTGCGAAGTTTGGAGATAATTGTCAGTATTGCACCACAGGAAATTCGTTCGGGTCAAATTGTGTGAGGGAGGTCGATCCGTATCAAAAATTCTAAGTTGTGACCACCTGTGTACCTTGTGCATGTTCATGCGACCCATTTGTCTTTTTCTCCCTCGTGCCTTCGATGTTGAGGTGGGTCGGGTCGGGTTGGGTTGTGTGATGTCGCCTAAGGAAATTCATTCGAGTCGGGTCTGGTTGGGTTGTGTTGTACCGTGAGGGCGCCCAAGGAAACATGTTCGAGAGGGTTGGGTTAGGTCGGGTCATGTGAGGGCGCCCAAGGAACATGTCCGACCAGGTCGAGTCATGTCAGGCTGTGTCATGAGGGAGCCCAGGGAAACGCATTCGGGTGGGTCGGGTCGAGTCATGTGATGCTGCCCAAGGAAACACGTTCAGTTTGGGTTAGGTTGGGTCATGCCATATTTGGAGGGTGCCCAAAGAAACACATTCGAGCGGGTCGAGTCAAGTCAGGTTGGGTTGGGTCATGTGAGGGTGGTCATATAAAAAATGCTAATTTGTGACCACTAATGTTTCTTGTGCACATTTGTGCGATCCATTTTCCGTTTTCTCCCTCGTGTGCCTTTCGTTCGGGCGGGTCGGGTCATGCTGTGTGAGGGTGCCACAAGAAACATGTTCGAGTTGGATCATCTAATGGAGGTTGTATAAAAAATGCTAAGTTGTCACTACTTGTGTGCCTTGTGCACGTTCATGCAACCCGTTTGTTGAGGTCACCCGACCGGGCGCGTCTGGGTCGGGTCGTTTCGTTAGAGGGTGCCCGTATCTGTTTTGCTAAGTTGTGACCGCTCGGGTGCCTTGTGCACGTTCGGGCAGCCCTTTTTCCATTTTCTCCCTTGTGGCATCGTTCATTCGGGTGCGACTTGTTGCGTCGTGTGAGGTCGCCCGACCAGGCGCATTCGGGTTAGGTTGTTTCGCTCGAGGGCGCCCATATCAGTTTTGCTAAGTTGTGACCTCTCGGGTGCCTTGTGCATGTTCGGACGGCCTGTTTGCCATTTTTTCCCTTCTGGCATCGTTCGGTTAGGCGTACCATGTCATGCCATGTGCGGGCGCCCTACCAAGTGCATTCGGGTCGGGCCGTTTTGTTCGAGGGCGGCCGTATCATTTTTGCTAAGTTGTGACCACATGGGTGCCTTGTGCACATTTGGGCGGCCCGTTTTCCGTTTTCTCCCTTGTGGCATCATTCATTCAGGCACGCCGTGTTGCACCGTGTGAGGTCGCTCGACCAGGCATGTTTGGGTCGAACCGTTTCATTCGAGGGCGCCCGTAATAGTTTTGCTAAGTTATGACAGCTCAGGTGCCTTATGCACATTCGGGCGGCCCGTTTTCCATTTACTCCCTTGTGGCATCGTTTGGTCGGGAACGCCGTGTCGCGTCGTCTGAGGTCACCCGACTGAGCGCGTTCGAGTCAAGTTGTTTCGTTCGAGGGTGCCCGTATTAGTTCTTCTAAGTTGTGACCGCCCAAGTGCCTTGTGTTTCACATTCGGGTGACCCATTTGCCATTTTCTCCCTTGTGGCATCATTTTTTCGGGCGCGTCATGTCGGGCCGTGTGAGGTCGCCTGACTGGGCATGTTCGGGTCGGGTCATTTCGTTCGAGGGTGCCTGTATCAATTTTTCTAAGCTGTGACTGCCCGGGTGCCTTGTGCACATTCGGGCGGCCCGTTTTTTGTTTTCTCCCTTGTGGCATCATTCGGTCGGGCGCGTCGTGTCGCACCGTGTGAGGTCGCCTGACTGGGCGCGTTCGAGTCGGGCCGTTTCGTTCATGGGCCCCCGTATCAGTTTTTCCAAGTTGTGACCGCCTGGGTGCCTTGTGCGCGTTTGAGCAGCCCGTTTATCATTTTCTCCCTTGTGGTATCGTTCGGTCGAGCACGCCGTGTGAGGTCACCCAACCGGGCGCGTTCGAGTCGGGCCGTTTCGTTCGAGGGCGCCCGTATCAGTTTTGCTAAGTTGTGACCGCCCGGGTGCCTTATGCATGTTCGGGCGGCCCGTTTGCCGTTTTCTCCCTTGTGGCATCATTCGGTCGGGCACGTCGTGTCGCGCCGTGTGAGTTCGCCCGACCGAGCGTGTTCGGGTCAGGCCGTTTCATTCGAGGGCGCCCGTATCAGTTTTGCTAAGTTGTGACCACCCGGGTGCCTTGTGCACGTTTGGGTGGCCCATTTTCCATTTTCTCCCTTGTGGCATCGTTCGGCCGGGCATGCCATGTCGCACCGTGTGAGGTCGCCCGACCAGGCGTGCTCAGGTCGGGCCATTTCGTTCGAGGCACCCATATGACTTTTACTAAGTTGTGACCGCCCATGTGCCTTATGCACATTTGGGTGGCCCGTTTGTTGTTTTCTCCCTTGTGGCATCATTCGGTCAGGTGCGCCGTGTTGCGCCATGTGAGGTTGCCCGACCGGGCGCGTTTGCATCGGGCTGTTTCGTTCGAGGGTGCCCGTATCAGTTTTTCTAAGTTGTGACCACCCGAGTGCCTTGTGCACTTTCAGGTGGCCCATTTTTCATTTTCTCCCTTGTGGCATCATTCGGTCGGGCGTTCCGTGTCGCACCGTGAGAGGTCGCCCGACCGGGCACGTTCGGGTCGGGCCATTTCGTTCGAGGGTGCCCGTATCAGTTTTGCTAAGTTATGACCACCTGAGTGCCATGTGCACATTCGAGCAACCCATTTTCTGTTTGCTCCCTTGTGGCATCGTTCGTTCGGGCATGCTGTGTTGCGCCATGTGAGCTTGCCCGACCAGGTGCATTCGGGTCGAGTCGTTTTGTTTGAGGGCACCCATATCAGTTTTGCCAAGTTGTGACCACCCGGGTGCCTTGTGCATGTTCAGGCAGCCCATTTTTCGTTTGTTCCCTTGTGCCATCGTTCGGTCTGGCACGTCGTGTGACGTCGCCCGACCAGGCATGTTCGAGTCGGGTTATTTCATTCGAGGGCGCACGTATCAATTTTGCTAATTTGCGACTGCCCAGGTGCCTTATGCACATTCGGGTGGCACGTTTTCTGTTTTCTCCCTTGTGGCATCGTTCAGTCGGGTGCGCCGTGTCGCACCGTGTGAGGTTTCCCAACCAGGCACGTTCGAGTCGGGCTGTTTTGTTCAAGGGTGCCCGTATCAGTTTTGCTAATTTGTGACTGCCCGGGTGCCTTGTGCATGTTCGGGCAGCCCGTTTTCCGTTTTCCCCCTTGTGGCATCATTTTTTTGGGAGCGTCGTGTCGCACCGTGTAAGGTCACCTGATCAGGCGCGTTCGGGTCGGGCCATTTCGTTCGAGGGCACCCGTATCAGTTTTGCTAATTTTTTATTACCCGAGTGCCTTATGCATGTTTGGGCAGACCGTTTTCCGTTTGTTCCCTTGTGGCATCGTTCGGTCGGGCGCGTCGTGTCGTGCCGTGTGAGGGTGTCCGACCAAGCGCGTTCAAGTCGGGTCGTTTCGTTTGAGGGTGGTCATATCAATTTTGCTAAGTTGTGACCGCCCGGGTGCCTTATGCACATTCGGGCAGCCCAATTTCCATTTTCTCCCTTATGACATCGTTTGTTCGGGCACGCCGTGTTGTGCCGTGTGAGGTCACCCGACCTGGCGCTTTCGCGTCCAATCGTTTTGTTTGAGGGCACCCGTATCAGTTTTGCTAAGTTGTGATTGCCTGGGTGCCTTGTGCACATTCGGGTGGCCCATTTTCAGTTTACTCCCTTGTGGCATTGTTTGGTCGGGCACGACGTGTCACGCCGTGTGAGGTCGCCCAATCGGGCGCTTTTAGCTCGGGTCGTTTCATTCGAGGGCACCTATATCAATTTTGCTAAGTTGTGACCACTCAGGTGCCTTGTACTGCACGTTTGTGTGGCCTGTTTTCTATTTTCTCCCTTGTGGCATTTTTCGTTCAGGCGCGCTGTGTCGCGCCGTGTCAGGTCGCCCAATCGGGCGCGTTCGGGTCGGATCGTTTCATTCGAGGGCGCCTGTATCAGTTTTGCTAAGTTGTGACCGTCTGGGTGCCTTGTGCATGTTCGGGTGGCCCATTTGTCGTTTTCTCCTTTGTGGCATCATTCGGTCGGGCGTGCCCTATCGCGCCGTGTGAGGTCGCCCGATCGGGGGCGTTCGGCTCGGGCCGTTTCGTTCGAGGGCACCCGTATTAGGTTTGCTAAGTTGTGACTACCCAGGTGCCTTGTGCATGTTCGCATGGCTCGTTTGTCATTTTTGAGCACCCATGTTGCTTATTCACGTTTGTACGATCCCTTTTCCATTTCCTCCCTCGTGCACCCTTTGTTCGGGCGGGTCGGCTTGTACCGTGTGAGGGGTGCACCACAGGAAACTCGTCAAGGAAAATCATGTGAGGGAGGCACGTTCGTGCGACCCATTTGTCATGTTCTCCCTCATGCCTTCGACGTTCAGGCGGGTCCAGACGGGTTGGGTCGTGTGAGGGCGCCCGAGGAACGTCATGTCTGACTGGGTCAGTTCGTGTCAGGCCGTGTCATTAGGGCACCTAAGTAAATTACATGTTCGGGTGGGTCGAGTCGAGTCATGTGATGCCGCCCAGGGAAACGCGTTTGGGATGGGTCAGGTCGGGTCGCGCCATATTGTGAGGGCACCCAAGGAAACACATTTGGGCGGGTCGGGTCGGGTCGGGTCGGGTCAGGTCAGGTCGTGTCGTGTCATGAGGCCGCCCAAGGAAACACTTTCAGGTGGGTCGAGTTGGGTTGGGTTGGGTCATGTAAAGGTGGTGATCGTATCAAAAATTCTAAATTGTGACCACCTTAAAATCCATTGCCTCCTCATAAAATCCTCTCATCGTATAATCGATGACCATTACATACATTTACACCACATTTGGTTTAGACATTTAGTAGGTAGGTAGGGTGACCCTATCTCCCATCTCCATATAGAGTAATTTGGTCACATATTCTTTCTTCTATGATACTAGTTCCTCTCTCTTAAGTCCTATCTCTTGTCCTTCTTCTCTCTCCCTTTCTCTCCTTATACCTCCCTCTCTCTTCCCCAATCTCTCTCTCTCTCTCCCTCTCTCTCTCTCTCTCTCTCTCTCTCTCTCTCTCTACCCTCCAATACTCTCACTATATCCCTCCCTCTATCCTTCTTTCTGCCCCCCTAACTCTTTGCTTGGCCTCTTCTCATTTCTCATGATTGTGGGACACTCGAACTTAAGATTTTCTGGAGTAGTCATGAGGTGCAGTCTGGTTATTAAGACTTCATCAGATGGCCATTCTCCGGACTTAAATTGTGTGACAACATTGTGGCTGAGTTTGAAACTGGAGATTGAACATACATTTGGTTTGATTGCAATAGACATTTTCATCAATAAATGTAAAGAAATGGCTAACAAATACTATAAATTAAAAAATAAAGAAGACATGGCAACAAGCAACAATACTTACAAAATTGTTACATTGAGACACAAAGAATAAGAAACTAATGTGCATAAACAGAGACCAATGAAACTATCATCTTAACCCCTAACCCGTTAAACACTAATTCCCAACCCCTAGCCCATTTAACCCCCTAAACCCTAAACCTATAAACCCTTAACCCCTAACCCCTTAAACCCTAAACCCTTAAAACCTTAACCCTAACCCCTTAAACCCTAATTCCTGACCCATAACCCATCTAACCCCCTAAAACCTAACCCCATTAGCCCCTAACTTCTAACCCCTAAAATCCTTAACTACTAAATCCCCTAACCCCCTAAACCCCTAACCCATTTAACCCCCTAAACCCTAAACCTATAACCCCTTAACACCTAACCCATTAAACCCTAATTCCCAACCCCTGACCCATTAAACCCCCTATACCCTAAACCTCTAAACCTCTAACCCATTTAACCCCTAAACCCTAAACCTCTAAACCCTTAACCACTAACCGTTAAACCCTTAACAGTGTTATGATGCGTGAGGGCGCCCGCCCAAACGCGTTCAGGTTGGGTCGTTTCATTTGAGGGAGGTCGTAGCAAATTTGCTAATTTGTGACCACACGGGTGCCTTATGCATGTCTGTGTGGCCCGTTTGTCATTTTCTCCCTTGTGCCTTCGTTCGATGGGGCACGTTGTGTCGTTTCGTTTGAGGGCGCCTGCCCAAACCCGTTCGGGTCAGGTTGTTTCGGTTGAGTGTGCCCACCCAAACACGTTTGGGTCGGCCCCCCTAAGCCCCCAATCCATAATCCCTTAACTACTGACTCATTATTTGACCCCTAACCCCTAAATGCACCTAAATCCCCTAACCCCTAACCCCCAATCCCCTAAGCCCTCCAAATTCGATAAATTAGCTTTGAAGAAGTAATTGTTTTCTGCCATATGGTTTGTAAGTTATTTAAATAGAGGTATCTTCTCTAGAGTTCTTTTTTAGATCCACAGTTTCATTTACTAATTTTTGAACGAGGCGTATGAAACTCTTCATGTCTATGGGATTTTTATCTTGACGCTCATCATCTATACAAGTATTTGCTGCTTCAAGGCTTTCCTAAACCTCTAAACCCCTAACCCATTTAACTCCTAAACCATAAACCTTTAAACCCTTAACCCCTAACCCCTAAACCCTTAACCCCTAACCCATTTAACCCCCTAAACCCTAAACCTATAACCCCTTAACCCCTAACCCATTAAACCCTAATTCCCAACCCCTAACCCATTTAACCCCCTACACCATAAACCTATAAACCCATAACCTCTTTAAGAGCCCACTTTGTAGCCTCCACAGTCTTGAAAGTCACAAATGAAAATCCCCTGGATTTGTTGGTATTCTTATCATATGCAACCGAACCTTATTCTATCTCTCCATATTTGGAAAAAACTTCTAAAAGCTTATCATTGCCCGTGTCATATGAAAGACCAGCAATGTAAAGTTTCCTTTGAGCCTAATTTGTACTTTGACCAGGACCTGTGCTTGCCACTACCAGTTTGCTTACAGTAATCCTCCCATCAATACTCTTGCTTAGCTCTTTCAATGCCCTTTGAGCAGAATCCATATGATTAAATGTGACAAAGCCAAATCTTCGTGAATTTCCTGATGTATTATCCATAATAACAGCACCTTCTTAAATCTCCCCATACTATTCAAATGCATCACATAGGGTCTGTGAAGAAATCTCCCAAGCCAATCCACACACAAACATCTTCTGATGAGCAGGGTCCTTTCTTGCAACATCTTTAATTTCTTCTGCAATTGCAGGGTATGAATAACCTGCATTGACCATCAAAGAGATCAATTGCTATTTTCTCAGTGGCTCCAACAACGAGTGTAGATCGTCCTTCCAGAGTTGCAGAGCGACGCCATTGGCTTCCTTGTCCAGCTTTATCTTCTTACCATCGCCCTTGACCTCCATGATTTTTTCTCCGGTTTGAGAAGAGGGGGGTTCATACTAGCTTCAATTCCCCAAATTGACTCATGCCAAGTCTTTTAAAGATTGAATGATTACAAAAGCTTCCCTATTAGACATGTAGTTTGGTCAGTCACCTATAGGAGGATAATTTAAATTTTAAACCACATTTTGATATCTAGATTCCAAAGCTCACGAATAAACCTAAACTGTAGCAAGGGTTAATGTCATTGTTCATGGGGTACATAGCTTGTTACGTAAAAGTTGCCATAATTTCCATTCTACGAACTATAAAATGAGCCAATTTTGGAATCATATCAGTCTTTAAATCCCAAGAATTTTAGTGTAACTACCAAACAGGCTTGTAGCTCTATTATCAATAGGGATGCCCCTCTTTTGGAGTGTATGGAGCAGAATCAATTTTAATTTTGTCCTTGAATTTTAAGGAGCGTAACTAGACTCCTCATAGAACAAAATCAAAGGAATTGGCATTACTAAGGACTATGCGTAGAATCCATATAATGGCCCTATTAAGTGATCCCTGTCTGTCATCGCAATTTCCTAACCTAATTTGGAGTCTTGAAACATGATAAAAAATTTAAATAGTATTCATAATTACAATGGAAGCTTCCAAATCTGAATTACTATTTTCATTCAATTACAGGTAAAGATCCAAGGTAGAACCACTTAGCCCATGTGAGGTCACCCAACCAGGCGCGTTCAGGTCGGGTCATTTCGTTCAAGGGCGCCCGTATCAGTTTTGCTAAGTTGTGACCGTCTGGGTGCCTTGTGCACGTTCGTGCGGCCCGTTTGTCGTTTTCTCCCTTGTGCCTTCGTTCGGTCAGGCACGCTGTGTCATTTCGTTTGAGGGCGCCTGCCCAAACCCATTCGGGTCGGGTCGTTTCGATTGAGTGCGCCCGCCCAAACGCGTTCAAGTCAGACCCCATAAGCCCCCAATCCCTAATCTCTTAACTACTAACTCATTATTTGACCCCTAACCCCTAAATGCACCTAAATCCCCTAACCCCTAACCCCCAATCCCCTAAGCCCTCCAAATTCGACGAATTAGCTTTGAAGAAGTAATTGTTTTCTGCAATATGGTTTGTAAGTTATTTAAATAGAGGTATCTTCTCTAGAGTTATTTTTTAGATCCATAATTTAAAAAAGAGATTAAAACTCCAAATATTTAAAATACAACACAATTTAATAGTGTAAAGTTTAAAACTCCTTTTAATAAAGCATGATGATTTAGTAGGGTAGAAGGATTACTATATGCAAAAATCAGTCCATTATTTACTCATATAATTTTAACTGCTTCTCAAAAAGATATGTTTTATTTTTTTGATTGTAAACATTTTTAAACAATCAAAATAAACAAACATTTAATTATTTCGAAATTATTTTAATTATTTAAAAATTACTATAATTATTAAAAATATATATATTTTTAAATTAATTTGAGTGGCCTTAAAAAAACACGCGTGTTTTATTTCAAAATGTCAAACAATTTCAAATATCAAAAGTTTTAATTTCCCTCGTTCATTTCCCTCTAGTTGCATGGTTTGTCTAGGGAAGGAGGGAGGATGCGGCCATACTGTCGCCAGTTTTGAGGAAGGATGTAGCCATACTATTGTAGGTTTGGAGGAAGGATGCGGGAGATTTGTGCCCCGAGCCATGCTCATGGATATGGAGCCTGGCACCATGGATAGTGTGAGGATCTTTGCATTGCTCTCAACTCCACAACTCCAAAAATAGGTACTCTTATTCTTCAATACAACAAGAATTTTGGTTGGCATTGTAGCTTCTTTTTCAGGATCTTGTCTCATGGGTCTGCTTGTAATTTGTTCTATTGGGACTGCAACCCATTACCAACCCGATCTGATGAAACAAATGCACAGTGGCCTCTGTGGGAGCTTATAAGCCTGATCCAGGTGTCTTTTCCTTGGATCTGCGTCTCTAGGGAAACAATACCCAACTGCGATCTCGATCCAGTTTCCTAGACAGTGTATTTTATATCTTAGGTATCAATAGAACCAAGGCATGCCTTTGGATCACGATATGGTGCAGTACTATGCATATCTAGACCCTACAGGAAAATGATATGTCCTTGTCCTATAATTGCTCCATATGGTTGCATGAGGGAAGATCGAGTCTTTAGATTCAGAGCTTATGGCCTCTGCACCATCAGATTACCAGGGCGGGGAGAGAGAGAAACTCTGGGTCACATAATTTTCTTCTTTTTTAATTTTATTTTCAGTGTGCACCATCAGATTACCAAGGCAGGGAGAGAGAGAACTATCTTATGATTTTTCTCTCTGAAAAAAGGCCGCAATAAGATCCTCAGCGAAGGGAGAGGCTTGAAGTCATCTCTAATGGGCTGTTTTCTTCTAGCAAGAGGCCGAGGCAGTTAGGAATATTTTTTTTGGGTTTTCTATTCTGTCATGGGAGTCCAGATACTTATGAAAGAAAGCCACAAGAGCTAAAGGTTTTTCTAGGCAGTATTTATGAGCCTTCTAGTCATTTTAGAACCGGATTCTTGAACAACAAATAAAATCGAGTTTGGGTGCGGCCTGATATTGTTTTCTTGTACTTGTTGAAGAATTTGAGGATGAATATTAATGAATTTTGTCCCATAACCATCTTCATTTTATTCTCCTTGTCGTGTTTGTAAATTTCTATTGCTCGCTGCATATGATTCTCCGATAAACATGGGAAAAATGCTCGTCGCAAATCGAGACTTGAAAGGAGAGCCTCAGTATCTGTATCCACCTCTAATTGATGGTCTTCATAAGCCTTATCTATAGTGAAATTGGCCTCATTAGGGTTCATCGTATGTCCTATGCCAAGTTTGTTGATATATTGACTGTATAGATCTGGACCTGCCAATTCTGCTGATATGTCTAGTTTTGACAGATAATACATTTGTCTTGAGATCTATTATGTATGAAGGTATATTTATGGACAGGGGCAAAAAATACTTCATATAAAAAATCGATTAGACATTTCTAATTTTCTCTGATATAGATTCATTCAATGGTTGCTCCAAAAACTCTGTTGCATTGTCATCATAAACTGATTTCGTTTGATCTACATGATTAACGCCTTCCGAAGCAGTTTGAGGAACTTCTTGACCTTTCTTAACATCATTATGAACTGCAACATCTAGAAAACATAGAAGCCCAATCTCTGAAATTAAAGAATCATGTAGGATCGAAGTACTTTTTGTCTTGATATCTATTATGTATGAAGGTATATTTATGGGCAGGTATACCTTGTGTCCTCACATTCATGCTTATACTTCTTTGTTTCTGAATATAATACACACGAGGAATTTTCTAGAGAAACATTCCGAGAAACCTGATCACACCTTTAGAGGCAATAAATGCAGGCAACCATCAAATACCCACTCCTTATTACTTATGGAGCAATGGTGTTGGTTTTAGATAAGCATTGAATTTTGCCTACAATGAAACATAGAAAGCTAGGCCAATGTAGCTCTAGAAAGAGAAATATCATAACAGAGGTTTGTTTTTTGGCTTTGGAACTGCTCATGCACCATAATGAAGCCTTGCACTATAAAGCAACAAAGAAAATTATAGTTCTTTAGAGGACTGACTCCATGGAAAATCAGTGTCCGTAGCAGAGACACTAGAACAACTGAAAGAACAGAAGCGCAGACTCAGCAAAAGATACAAATATCATCTTTTAATATGATCAGAATGTACCTGGATTTCTACATGCATAGTGTAACTACTCATATTTGGCAGACCATACAAGATTTATTGAGACCTGGCTCCACTAGGTCGATCGCATGCTTTTTCCAGTCTATCTTAGTGACTAGAGTTGCTAAGTTCTATGCGGACTTTACAGCCTTGGACATAGATGATAGTAGATACCAGATTTGTGAAACAACATGCATCCTCCCATTCTGTGGCCAAACAAATCAGTTTCAGAAGGGCACAGTTGCGCCTTCTCTTAGTGTTGTTCTGCTATCCAGCTCAGGTCGGAGAGCCAGATGCCTATAAATAAATTTTTCTCTCGGGCTTCAAATGTTAGGATATCTTGAACAGACTACCTCTGAGTCCTTCCTAGGATCCCCCAGCCTAGCTATCTCAACCCTGGATAGTCCCTATATGACATTATTAGGCATTGTGTTGGTAACTTCACAACGATGATGCAAATGCAGATGTTTATGCTCCCTTGTATTCTATATCTATACCTATTGATAAATGGTGTATCTCTCTTTTCGAGGGTTCACCTTCTGGGCTATTTTCACTTGTATCTATTATTTATCTCATAATTTTTAGTAATAGCTTTAGCACTCCCACCTTTTTATGTAATGCGTTGAACTTTTCTAATCCCTTTGACCTATTATTTTGCGCTTGTTATTAATAAAATTACCTTATCTTTTACTAAACCATATGGTATTCTGAGCTAACCACAAGCCTTGGAAGTTAGAAGAAAATCTGATGGCCTTAGAGCTAAACATGCACATGAAATTTCTGAGTAAATTAAATAATCTGCATGATCAATAATGTAGCCGAAGCTCCCAAGCCATGGGCCTGAAAAGGCTGAACTGTAGCATTGGAATTTTCTTAGTTTTTCTATCTTTTCTAATGTACTGCCAACATTATAGATGTACATTGTAAACTCTAGACGCTACTTAAGAAGAAAATTTGAGGATTTGAAATACAAGATATATTTGACCATCTGACTAGGCAGCTACACTAGCTAGAATAAAGTGGCAACAGATTCTCAGAGTGATTGATCACAATCATGCTTCTGGTCACCTTCCTACTTCTGAAATTAATTTTTTTTAAGGGAGTGCTATCTTGTACAAACAATAGATTGATTTCCTTGAAGCCAGTACTCCTTTCTTCACAATTTAATTATGTTAAGGCAATAAATACATCGTTCATCTCCAAGATGATTTGTGAGTAGCAGGAGAAGACATGTATGAAGGTAAAACTGGTTTGCCTATGAATTTCAAGGTTGTATCTACAACCCTCTTCAAATATAAAATATTCAAGATTTAAGTACACATCCCTCAATTGAAGTTCATAGAGGATGGCAGAAGAGAAACTTCCCTATATTTTTGAAGCAATCATGCACACCCAATTTTAAGAGGATAATATATAAACAATAGAAAGCCTCACATTATTAATCTCAGGACACAAAATCTTTCAAGCTAGATGAAACATATTATTCAAGGAAATATCTTGTACATAATTTTTTATGATTGGCAGGGGTGACATTATGTAAGGCTTGGTTTCTCCGAGACATCTTGATATGTGCTTCTCTATAGAGGCTAGACTATTTTCTCTAAAAGAAGAAACAAGACCTCATGGTTGCAGAGGACATTTTAGTGGATGATGTTCTCGCAAGTATGCATGTAGATTAACTCAAGTGATCAAGGTCACAATCTGTTGGCCATGAGAGATTATTAGGGTTTAATCAATTATGCCATTACTTATTGTCAATAATTATGTTATTAATGAGTACCATTTTTTTTAAATAAGAAATTTTATATTAGGAAGCTAAGTCTATTTAAGGATTCTAGAGTGAGCTTTATCCTGAGGTTTATCTTTAGGGTAATGTTTCCAGCAATTGTTAGAAAATTATATATTATGGAGCAATGCAACACATAAAATATGCGGAAAATACAAGCACACAAAAAACACATAAAACCAGAGAGACACAGATATACGTGGTTCACCCAGTTTGGGTTACGTCCACCCCGAACAGCCAGTCCTTCCTTTCTATTATCCAGCAAAATGAAAAGAAAAAACCTACAGCAGATCCGCTGTAATATCCTCTGTTCTTTCTCACAATCTCCCTCTTTGTTTCTCGCTCCAAGAATACATATACAATGCACAGCCGCAATACAATGCCCTCATAAAAGCGAGGGGTTGCCTTCTAGGGCAAAAAACCCTAATCTAAACATAACTTCTACCATCAGATCATTTGCCTAATGAACGGCCCAGATTGACTAGAAATTACTATACTTTTAAAGGCAATTTTACACATACGTTTTTAGCTTCGGGGCGGCGCCCCGAGCCTGCCGGGGGGCTCCTAAAGCGACGCCGCCCCCTGGACCCCCACGACGATTAATTACGGGCGGCGTTGCCGCCCCTTTTTAAGGTACAGGGGTCCAATGTTGTGATACAAAGTAAACAATATAATCAGGCTCCACACCCAACAATCTCCCACTTGGAGACTGATTGTAGCAACTCCACCGCTGCTTCATTTGCTAGACAATGACTCCTCTTTGGACCTGGCTATTCCTCATCTTCATCGTCATCCTTGAAGACCAATTGAAACTGAGCATGTTCTCATTTTCTCCCTGGTTACAACTTTTGTTAGCATATCTGCAGGATTCTGGCTAGTGTGTATCTTTTCCAGCTTCAACTCTCCATCTTCCAATACTGGCCGTATGAAATGGTACTTGAGATGTATGTGTTTAGTCGTGGAATGAAATGCTGAGTTCTTTGCAAGATGAATAGCACTTTGGCTATCGTTGTATAGTGTGCCCATATCATGCTTCTTACCCAATTCATCCATAAACCTTTGTAACCAAATCATTTCTTTACTAGCCTCTGTAGTAGCAACATACTCTGCTTCTGTTGTTGAAAGTGCAACAACACTTTGAATTTTTGAAACCCAACTGACAGTTATTCCACCTACAGTAAATACATATCCTATAGTGCTCCTCTTGTTATCTCTGTCACTTTCCATATCTGCATCAACATATCCCTGTAGAGCAATGTTTGAACCACCAAAGCATAATGCTTGATTTGTGGTACCTCTCAAATATCTAAGAATCCATTTTACTGCCATCCAATGTTCTTTTCCTGGATTTTTCATGTACCTGCTTACAACTCCCACTGCATGTGCAATATCGGGCCTTGTGCAGACCATTGCATACATTAAGCTTCCAACTGTTGATGCATATGGAACTTTAGACATATAATCCATGTCTTCCTGGGTCTTTGGGCACATCTCCTTACTAAGTTTGAAATGGCTAGCAAAAGGTGTACTAACTGGTTTTGCATTTTGCATATTAAATCTTTTCAACACCTTCTCTATGTACTCATTCTGAGACAGTGTTAATTTCGATTTTTCCCGTCTCTAGTTATCCTCATACCAAGGATTTTTTTTGCAGCTCCCAAATCCTTCATTGCAAATGAATTTTCCAATTTTCTTTTGAGCACATTTATTTCCTGCATGTTAGACCCTGCAACAAGCATGTCATCTACATACAATAACAATATAATATAGCTGCCATCATTTTGCCTTTTTAGATAAACACAATGATCAGAGTGAAATCTAGTATAACCTTGTTCAGACATGAACTTGTCAAATTTTAGATACCACTGCCTTGGAGCCTGTTTTAAACCATACAAGCTCTTCTTTAACCTGCACACCAATTTTTCTTTCCCTTTTACCTCATATCCTTCTAGTTGTTGCATGTATATCTTTTCCTCCAAATCTCCATGGAGAAATGTTGTCTTTACATATAACTGTTCAAGATGTAAATCTTCCACTGCTGCAAGACTTAAAATAATTCTGATTGAATTCATTTTAACAACGGGAGAAAATATTTCATCAAAATCAATACCTTTCTTCTGTGCAAACCCCTTCACCACAAGTCTTGCTTTGTACCTCTGTTTTCCTCCATCTTCTTCCTTCAGCCTGTAAACCCATTTATTCTGCAATGTAGTTTTACCTGCAAGCAACCTGACTAAGTCCCAAGTCTGGTTATGCATAAAGGAGTCCATCTCTTCTTCCATGGCTAGCTCCCACTTCTTCCTGCTTTCAACCTGCATTACTTCTTCATAACATTTAGGTTCACCAGAATCAGTCAACAATAAATAATATAATGAAGGAGAGTATCGTTCAGGGGGTCTACTTATCCTGGTAGATCTTCTAACACCACTTTCAGGTGTTTGAGGTGCCTGTTGCTGTTGTGGTGGTTGCTGCTGCTGTGACTGTTGATTATTATTGTTTTCAGGCACCTTTACTTTTTCAGTTATCTCATCAAGAACCATGTATTCCTTGCTTTCTTTTTCCTGTTTCTTTTCCTGCAACTGATTCTTATACAAGACCTTTTCATTGAATATTACATCTCTGCTCCTAATGATTTTGTGATTTTCATAATCATATAAGCGATAACCAAAATCATTAGCACCATATCCAATAAAGGTACATTTCTTTTATTTTGCCTCAAGCTTTGTTCTATTTTCTTTATTAATATGGACAAAGGCCTCACAACCAAAAGGCTTTAAAAAATAGTAGTTTACCTTTTTACCTGTCCATGCTTCCTCTGGAATACCACCATCCAAGGAACTTGAAGGCCCTCTGTTTATTAGATAAACAACGGTATCTACAGCATCTACCCAAAATTGTAAAGGCAATCCTGCATGCAATCTCATGCACCTTGCACGCTCCATGATTGTTCTGTTCATCCTTTCTGACACACCATTTTCTTGTGGTGTTCTTGGAACTATCTTCTCTCTGCGAATTCCATGCTCTGAATAATACCTATCAAACTCTTTGTTGCAATACTCACCTCCATTGTCTGATCTGAGACACTTCAACTTCTTTCCTGTCTCAATCTCAACCAAAGCTTTCCATTTCTTGAAAGTATCAAATACATCAGATTTATTCTGAATACAATAAATCCATGTTTTCCTAGTTGCATCATCAATAAAACAACATAATAACGAGAGCCACCGAGAGATGATACCTGAGTAGGTCCCCATACATCTATATGCACAAGCTCCAATTTTTCGCTCTTCTTTTCTTTCCCAACTCTGACAAATCTGACTCTCTTTTGTTTTCCATAAATGCAATTCTCACAGAAATCCAAATCAACATTCTTCAAACCTGGCAGCAAATTTCTTGAGTGAAGAATCTTCATTCCCTTCTCACTCATGTGTTCGAGCCTATGATGCCATAATGCTGCATCTGCTCCTTTGGAAGTTAAAGCATTAACAGAGTTAGAAATACCATTGCATAAATACAATGTACCAACCTTTTTGCCTTTTTCTATTACCAGGGCTCCTTTGGTGACCTTCCAAGTTTTATCCGTGAAAGTTGTCACACAACCTTCACTGCCTAACTGCCCTGTTGAAATCATATTTTTCTTCAGATCTGGAACATGCCTTACCTCCTTTAGTAGCCATTGGTTTCCATTTTGTTTTTTTACAAGAACTTTACCCATTCCAACAATTTTACAGGGTTTATCATCACCCAAACGAACTTGTCCAAAATCTCCTTGAACATAGTCATGAAAATATTTCTTATCGGGTGTGGCATGGAATGAAGCCCCTGAATCTACAACCCAAGAATCAGTAACATTTTCGAAAGAAAGAATCAAAGCATCTTGTAACATATCACCTGTCACATTTGCTTCATGATTGTTTTCTTGCTGTGTGTCTCCTTCTTTTCCCTTCCGAGATCTACAGTCTTTCTTTAGGTGTCCTTTCTTTCCGCAATTCCAACACACTATCCCCGATCTGGACTTGGATCTGCCTTTCCTTGATTTACTGCGATATCTCGAGCTCTTTCCTCTTTCCATTCTTCTTCCCCTAGACTCTGCACTCAAAGCATTACCTGATGTCTCACTGGAGCTTTTCCGTCACATTTCCTCGCTAAGGATAGCACCAACAACATCATCAAACTTTAAAGTACTAGATCCAGAGACATAGTTACTAATGGCCATTACTAAACCATTCCAACTCTCTGGCAATGAGCACAAGAATAACAGAGCTCTAACTTCATCATCAAATTTTACCCCTACAGAACTTAACTGACTGGTAACTATATTAAATTCATTTTAATGGTCTACAACAGATCCACCTTCCGACATCTTCATATTAAATAGTCGTTTCATAAGAAATACCTTGTTTGAGGCCGAGGGTTTTTCATATAGTTTCACCAACGTCTGCATCAAACCCTCTGTTGTTGTTTCCTTCGAAATATTGAAGGCGACTGACACTACAAGGCACAAACGTACTGTTCCGAGGGCCTTTCTATCAAGAATGTTCCATTCCGCGTCTATCATGGCCGTTGACTTCTTTGTTTTTCCGCTCAATGGTAGGTATAGATCTTTTTGATACAGATAATCTTCCATTTGTATCTTCCACAACGGAAAGTTTTGGCCGTTAAATTTCTTGACCATAAATTTACCATCTTCCGCCATTGCTCCCACTCGAACCAGAAACCCTTCTTTCCTTCGAGTTTATCAGCCAAATAGACCTTCGGCTCTGATACCAGTTGTTAGAAAATTATATATTATGGGGCAATGCAACACATAAAATATGTGGAAAATACAAGCACACAAAAAACACATAAAACCTGAGAGACACAGATATACGTGGTTCACCCAGTTTGGGCTACGTCCACCCCGAACAGCCAGTCTTTCCTTTCTATTATCCAGCAAAATGAAAAGACAAAACCTACAGCAGATCCGCTGTAATATCCTATATTCTTTCTCACAGTCTCCCTCTCTGTTTCTCGCTCCAAGAATACACATACAATGCACAGCCGCAATACAATGCCCTCATAAAAGCGAGGGGTTGCCTTCTAGGGAAAAAAACCCTAATCTAAACATAACTTCTACCGTCAGATCATTTTCCTAATGAACGGCCCAGATTGACTAGAAATTACTATACTTTTACAAGGCAATTTTACATTTGTTTTTAGCTTTGGGAGCGCTGCCCCTGAAAACCCCCGCCAGGGGGGGCTCCGAAAAGTGCTGCCGCCCCCCCTGGAACCCCCACGGTAGCAATTAATTACGGGCGGCGTTGCCGCCCCTTTTAAGGTACAGGGGTCAAATGCTGTGATACAAAGTAAACAAGATAATCAGGCTCCACACCCAACAGCAATGCAGTTTTTATTCGTTGGTTATAATTTTGTTACAAATTTAAATATAAGTAAAGTACTTATAGGAAAATATGAAAACAACCATAGTTTTGAAGAACATATTCTCTATCGTTACGCTATGGGCTTGTATCCCACAATTAGGTAAATGGGTTGTTGGGAAAATTTCTTATGCTTGCATACGGGGTGGAAAAGTAATATGGATTGTAGTAGAACTGTTGTTTAGACTCAGAATGTGTCATCATTTGAGTTTTTTTACACAGCATTTTCCCGTGGTGAAAGATTTGCATTCATTGAAAGCATATATTGTTGGAGTAATAAATATGTGGATAGAAATAGTGAGGTAGGGGAATGCATCTTGGTGGGAATTATTTGCTTGTAGGTATATTACAGGCAGCTCAAGACATTTCTTTGAAGTCGTATAGAAAGGATGTATCATGCATAGATGGCAGCTTGAGAGTGATAATCATCTCACACATGGAGTATATTGAAAGAGTTGATTTTCTTCCAGAATTTTATGCTCATATGTATCCCTATATATGTCATGTAGAAAGAATGTGATCCTGACAGAAAGTTACTTTTCTGATTTATTGTCTTGATGTGATAAAATATTTGAGACTACAATAGATAGGTTGTTATTTTTTCGCTATATTTCCCATAATATTAATTTATGGAATGACGTTTCTCTGGAGTTCATTTGCTAATGTTTGCAGGAAAATTGTCCTTGACATTCTGACATTTTCATTGCTCATATATTGTTTCATTCTATTGTAGTTTTTATTTTAGGGAATGTTACAGCTGTGCATTAGTATTTACTATTATGCACCCTAATAGGTCGGGTAAATATTTCTGTAGGTAATGGTTTCAAATGATGAGCAAGATGCGTTGTCAACAGATCAATATGAGCTTATTGATTCTGATGACAGTGAAGGAATCAGTGGGGATGAAGAAGATATTTTCAAAAGCCTTCTTGCTAGGGCAGGTTTTCATCTTACATATGGTGATAATCCAACTATTTTATTGGACCCATCGCAACTGCAAGTTACATTAAGAGAAATGTTGTTGATGGATGTTGGTGCAATTGCAGCCTTTTTTACTGGTCTTTGGGTTTATTTCGCTGATCCAGCGAAAGTGAAGCGGCTTTTGCTTCCAACAAAGGTTTCATCTGCTTCTGGTAGGAGTAAAAGTGGTAGTAAAGGAGAAAAATCATCTCCTAGTCTTATGACTTGTTAATGGGTGTGAAGGTATTGCAACAGGCTATTGTTTATATTCTTTTAGATATAATGGTAGAATGTTGTCAGCCATCTAAAGGAAAGAAGAACAATGATACTTTTGACCAAGGGTAAAAAGATATTTTGGATGCCAATGGAAATTCTATTTGTAGAACTAACATGGAATTACAAGGAACAACTGGAAAAACTTGCATTGCACATAATCCAATTGGTCAACGCTTAGATGTCAGTCTTGATGGGGCATTGAAAATGCAGGTAGTACAATTTAGTGATTCATTGGAATCTCTGTTGGCAAGGAAAGCTGTCGTTCCACCTACTTCTTTGGTGCGAGAAGCAGACCTACAATACCCTTCACCAGTAAACAATTCCAACCAATTGCTAAAGGTGTGCAGTTTTCAATTGTACTGCATAAATACGGTTGCCTTTTATAAGAGTGTTCTTTCATGAATGATAGATTAAGTCGTATATGGTATTTAATGCAACCTTATTTTAGTTATTGAACCAATATACTTTGCTACTTTATATTTTAATTTTCCATTGTAATATGCTTACACATTTTCATGTTCTATAGCCTAAATGTCCAGAGCAGTCTGATGAGCTTCTAAGACTGATTGTCAATTCTCTAAGGGCACTGGATGGTGTTGTGTCACAAGGTTGTTTAGAACCTTGATGGTGACCATTAGCACAGAAGATTGTTTTTGTCTTGGAGAGGTCTCCCAAACATTTGTAGCCAAATTTTATTTCACTAGTGCCAAAGCTTGTGGATGCATCTGAGCATTCGCTGGCTGCATATGCAGTGTTGACCCAACTCCACAAAACTGATGCAGAACCAGCTTTATGGCTACATGTATGATTGATCTATGAACTTGTACTTTTCTATTTGAGAAATATAGAATATATTTAAAAAAAATTAAATATTTTTATCAACGCGTCGGAAGAGCGACGCCTCCCAAGCGTCGGAAGAGCGACGCCTCCAAAGCGTCGTAAGAGTGATGCCTCCAAATTGTCCAAATCAAGAACTGTGTATTCCTTGCTTTCTTTTTCCTGTTTCTTTTCTTACAACTGATTCTTATACAAGACCTTTTCATTGAATATTACATCTCTGCTCCTAATGATTTTGTGATTTTCATAATCATATAAGCGATATCCAAAATCATTAACACCATATCCAATAAAGGTGCATTTATTTGATTTTGCCTCAAGATTTGTTCTATTTTCTTTATTAATATGGACAAAGGCCTCACAACCAAAAGGCTTTAAAAAAGAGTAGTTTACCTTTTTACCTGTCCATGCTTCCTCTGGAATACCACCATCCAAGGAACTTGAAGGCCCTCTGTTTATTAGATAAACAGCAGTATCTACAGCATCTGCCCAAAATTGTAAAGGCAATCCTACATGCAATCTCATGCACCTTGCACGCTCCATGATTGTTCTGTTCATTCTTTCTGACACACCATTTTCTTGTGGTGTTCTTGGAACTATCTTCTCTCTGCGAATTCCATGCTCTGAGCAGTACCTATCAAACTCTTTGCTGCAATATTCACCTCCATTGTATGATCTAAGACACTTCAACTTCTTTCCTGTCTCAATCTCAACCAAAGCTTTCCATTTCTTGAAAGTATCAAATACATCAGATTTATTCTGAATACAATAAATCCATGTTTTTCTAGTTGCATCATCAATAAAAGTAACATAATAATGAGAGCCACCGAAAGATGATACCTGAGCATGTCCCCATACATCTGTATGCTCAAGCTCTAACTTTTCCTTCTTCTTTTCTTTCCCAACTCTGAGAAATCTGACTCTCTTTTGTTTTCCATAAATGCAATTTTCACAAAAATCCAAATCAACATTCTTCAAACCTGGCAACAAATTTCTTGAGTGAATAATCTTCATTCCCTTCTCACTCATGTGTCCGAGCCTATGATGCCATAATCCTGCATCTGCTCCTTTGGGATTTAAAGCATTAACAGAGTTAGAAATACCATTGCATAAATACAATGTAACAACCTTTTCACCTTTTTCTATTACCAGCACTCCTTTGGTGACCTTCCAAGTTTTATCTGTGAAAGTTGTCACACAACATTCACTGCCTAACTGTCCTGTTGAAATCAGATTTTTCTTCAAATTTGGAACATGCCTTACCTCCTTTAGTATCCATTGGTTTCCATTCTATTGTTTTACAAGAACTTTACCCATTCCAACAATTTTACAGGGTTTATCATCACCCAAACGAACTTGTCCAAAATCTCCTTGAACATAGTCATGAAAATATTTCTTATCAAGTGTGGCATGGAATGAAGCCCCTAAATCTACAACCCAAGAATCAGTAACATTTTCGAAATAAAGAATCAAAGCATCTTGTAACACATCACCTGTCACATTTGCTTCATGATTGTTTTCTTGCTGTGCATCTCCTTCTTTTCCCTTCCAAGATCTACAATCTTTCTTTAGGTGTACTCTCTTTCCGCATTTCCAGCACACTATCCCCGATCTGGACTTGGATCTGCCTTTCCTTGATTTACTGCGATAACCTAAGCTCTTTCCTCTTTCCATTCTTCTTCCCCTAGACTCTACACTCAAAGCATTACCCGATGTCTCACCAGAGCTTTTTCGTCGCATTTCCTCGCTAAGGATAGCACCGACAACATCATCAAACTTTAAAGTACTAGATCCAGAGACAGAGTTACTAATGGCCATAACTAAACCATTCCAGCTTTCTGGAAATGAGCACAAAAATAAAAGATCCCGAACTTCATCATCAAAGTTTACCCCTATAGAACTTAACTGACTGGTAACTGTATTAAAATCATTTAAATGGTCTACAATAGATCCACCTTCCGACATCTTCATATTAAATAATCGTTTTATAAGAAATACCTTGTTTGAGGCCAAGGGTTTTTCATATAGTTTCGCCAACGTCTGCATCAAACCCTATGTTTTTGTTTCCTTTGAAATATTGAAGGCGACTGACACCGCAAGGCACAACCGTACTGTTCCGAGTGCCTTTCTGTCGAGAATGTTCCATTCCACGTCTTTCATGACCGTAGGCTTCTTTGTTTTTCTACTCAATGGTAGGTACAGATCTTTCTGATACAGATAATCTTCCATCTGCATCTTCCACAACAGGAATTTTTGGCCATTGAATTTCTCGACCCTAAATTTACCATCTTCCACCATTGCTCCCACTTGAACCAGGAACCCTTCTTTCCTGCGAGTTTATCAGCCAAATAGACCTTTGGCTCTGATACCAGTTGTTAGAAAATTAAATATTACATAGCAATGCAACACATAAAATATGCGGAAAATACAAGCACATAAAACACATAAAACCAGAGAGACACGGATGTATGTGGTTCACCCAGTTTGGGCTACGTCCACCCCGAACAGCCAGTCCTTCCTTTCTATTATCCAGCAAAAATGAAGAGACAAAACCTACAGCAGATCTACTGTAATATCCTTTGTTCTCTCTCACAGTCTCCCTATCTGTTTCTCGCTCTGAGAATACACATGTAATACACAACCGCAATACAATACCCTCATATATACAAAGGGGTTGCCTTCTAGGGAAAAAAACCCTAAACTAAACATAACTTCTACCATCAGATCATCTGCCTATGAACGGCCCAAATTGACTAGAAATTACTATACTTTTACAAGGCAATTTTACATCTGTTTTTAGCTTCAGGGGCGTTGCCCCCAAAAACCCCCGCCAGGGGGGGCTCCGAAAAGCGCTGCCGCCCCCCCCTGGACCCCCCATGGCAGCGATTAATTACGGGCAACGTTTCCGCCCCTTTTAAGGTACAGGGGTCCAATGGTGTGATACAAAGTAAACAAGATAATCAAGCTCCACACCCAACACGAAGGATGCCCTAGTTTTGGCCACTAAGTACCATCATCCCATGTGAGCGTTTGAGTCTTGAGTTTCTTGGTAATTCAGCTACTAGTATCGAGTATTAGACGAGTCAGGTAGCCTCGAATAATACTGCATGCACTGGGCCTAAGCTTAACCCCCTCTGAATTGGGTCTCTGTGGCACTTCGGTTTTATTTTTCGTGGGCAGATAGAAGGATTTAAAAGTTCCCTAAAAAGTAAACTTCTATGTTTCAAGATGTAAACTGACCAAGGTGTTAGCCTATTTCATAAAGGCAATTATAAATCCAAAAATAAATAAATTGAATAATGTAAAGTTAGGATAAATATATTTATTAAATTAGAATATTTAATAAATATTAGAGATATTTAGAAATAGAAATTTGTTAATAAAAATTAGGACTCTAGAAAAGAGTCATTCCCTAGGCTCTAAGTTAGGAGTGAAGTTAGTAGAGTGGTTAGAAACTCATTTCTTGTAAATGGACACTTGTTTATTTTCCAAGTGATCCATAACTAGATTAAGTTAGAACATAGAGCTTATAAATAGGATTGTTTCCTAATTTCATTGTGTAATGTGAGTGTAATGAGAGAATGAGAGTTTACGTCTGTAAACTCCTGCAATTTGCTATGTAATATTTTATATGATCAATAAAGGTATGTGTCTGAGGACACTTCTGCTCTTTCATGTGGTATCAGAGCCTGTGATCAGAGGCCTGTGTGTGTTGTCGATTAACTCAAGGCCAATCCTTGAAGGCGAGTTGTGAATCACTGAGCAGAGATGTTGTTGTCAGCGCAAAGGAGATTTTCTAAGAGCTGGTTTGCAGGCGAGTGTGAATGATCCTATAATCTGTGTGGAGATCCAGAGATGTTGTTGAATCCGGCATGTGTGTTATGAAGTTGGCTTGTAGAATGAAGCCAGCGTGTTGATTGATTTGTTTAGTGGCCTGGTGCACATAATCTTTGGAGAATCTATGGAAAATTCGTATTCCCCAGCTAATAAGTGATCGAACTCACAACGCTTAAATTTTTGGTGACATTTGGAACTGTTGCCACTAAAATTTGTGAAGAGCCAATGTGTAATGTAGTGACCCACCGCGTTGGAGTTGTTTTCTTTTGTGCTACTGCCTGGAGTGTTTTTCAATACGTATTTATTTTTAAATTCTTTTAAAAAATGCTAAACCCTGTCTGTCAATTATTTTGATAGTATTTGAAAAGTGTTACTGCCATTTGCAATGAGTACCCTGTGGGATAATTGCTGAGAAAATAAGTGAAGAGTTGAAGCATTGTGCTTCAAGGCGCCTGATGAAAGTCGTGTCCCAATTTTTCAGTCACTGAATGAAATAAATATAAGCTTGAATGAGCTTGAATGATTTTTTTTTTTTTCGTTGTGCATTGAGCTTGAATGAGTTTTTTTGCAGTCGTTTTGATCAATTGGTGGGGATTAGACATAGCTGATTTTCCACGCTTCTTCTATTGAGATGTGATAAGGTATGAGATCTGAAAACCCTACGCTGATCATCAGAATCCTCACCGTCACTTGCATTTTTTTTAAGATATTTATTCGATCCAATAGCCATGGCACCAGTTTCACCTCCGCCTCTTCAATTTAACTCTCTTCATCTTCAGATTCGCTGCACATCTTAGTAATTTTGATTTGCAACAATTACAAATCAAAAAACACACTCCTGCCTTGCTGACCTGAACGACGAATAGAGAGGGCACAACAGATGCTTTGAAGGCGTTGGATATCCGAGCGGGTCGCATTTTGAAGGCGTGGAAACACCCAGAGGTGGATTCCTTGTATGTTGAAGAAGTCGATGTGGGCAAGCCATTTACTGCACTATTCATAAATTTGTAAACAGTCAGTTGGGAAATTAAAAATTCGAAGGTTTGCGTGTACTGTGAATACGTCCGTTGCTAGCGTATGTTTTTTTAATTAACGTGGTTTTTAGTTTGTGAAAGTGGAAGGACGCAATCCAGGTTGCGTGCTTGATTCATCCTCGAATTTCAGGCAGATGGTTGCGCGCCCTGAGCTGCCAATCTGAACCGCAAAGAGATACTCTACTGGTTTTTTTCGACATGTTGGAAGGATGTTGCGTCATAGCAGGGGTGCCGGTGCAAATTATTGCAGTGCCTTGTGACCATTTCTTTATTTGAAAAACATGTCCACAAAAAAGTACTTCTTGAAAGAGTAGTCTGACTTCTTTTGACTGGATATTTTGTTTGGCGTTGATTTCTCTCTTTAGTGTGGCTGCTGTTCAAATCACAACTGGCGATTGCCTGCATTGATGCTGATGAAATTCCTGTGGATGCAACGGGTATACATTTACCGGGTGTATTGGGTGATCTCTTCTTTTATGATGGCCCACTTGGACCCATATTTACTCAGAATTCCATGATACTTCATCTTTGGGCACCAACAGCTCAATGTGTACGTGTCTTGGTTTATTCAAGTTCTTCAGGTGGATTACTGCTAGAATCTGTTCAAATGAAAGAAGATAATGGTGTTTGGAGTGTTTGTGGACCAAATGATAGGGACTATGTCCTTGACAAGGTTGTTCCTGGCTATTATTTGCGAAGAAACACAGATGGGCTTGTGGAAACAGTACATGTGTGAACAAAATCGCCAGTGAGCATTACATGGTAAACCGATTGATAATTGATGATCTTCTTCTCTAGGCAACGAAGTATAAGGTTGATGGATTTCAATTTGATCTTATGGGACATTTGATGAAAAATACCATGATTAGTGCAATAAATGCACTTGATAGGTTATCAAGGGAGAAAAATAGTGTGGTTGTGTGAGGAAATTTTGTTTAAAAGTTTTTTTTTCAAAGTTTTTTTTTTTTTAAAAAGGGTGTCATAATTTTTCAAAGTTTTAAAAAAAAAAAGGGTGTCATAATTTTCCAAAGTTTTTGAAAAAAAAAAAGGTTGTAGTTTCCCAAAGTGAGAAGTCATGGTATTCTAAGAAGGGTGGAGTGACTTCATAATGTTAATTCCCTTATTTTAATGGAAATTATGTAAAACCATCATTATAATGGCTCTTTAAATATTGATTGGGGAGAGACAAGGAATGACAAACATATTTCTGTGAGGGGAGTTATAAGGGTGAAGATTGTCATTGATTTTGTAATAAGAGTGATGATTTTGTAATTTTTGGAGTAATAAGGGTGATGTTTCGAAATCTTTAAAGAGATAAGTGTGCTTCGGAGAAATAAGGTGTGAGTGATCAGTGCACACGTTTTTTGAAGACTTTTGTTTCCAAAATTTGCAAGCATCATATTCTCATTGTTTGAGAAAGCTTCCGTGGCAATATTGTAAAAAATGAAAGACTGATGATCTCCATACTCAATAAAGATACCATTTTTTTGGTGTTGATGTGTCCTAGATCCACCCGAAATTGAATAAGGGGATCTTAGGTACACCATGTGTGTTTGATGGCGCTTTTTTTTATGGCTTCATGTTGTTGTTTTTTATTTGTGTCTAGTTGTGACACATCAATGATTTCATTTAATATCGCATACATCAGCAAGCACAACACAAAAAACGAAATAGTTGCAAGATCAACACATGCATCTACACAAATACAACATATAATCGAAAATTGTCTACATCAGCATTCTACATCAAACAGCAAATTCACTTAGTCAAGTTAATGCTTTTTACAGCAAAGTCTTCATCAACGTTCTTGCAAATCCCTTTAAAGAACTTGTAATCAAATTCATTGATTTAAGTGAATCATTAAAAATTCATTGTTAATGAATTTTTAAGAAGACAAGTGAATTCATTATTTTAAAGTGAATCATTGTAAGCTTTCTTGGGTGCATTGTCGACAGTGTTTGACACCCTTCCTTTACACAAAATCAATTGAGTGCATGAGTTTTTTCAAACAAGCGACAAGTTTACATCTTCTGCAAGCGAGCGTGATTATTCAATCAAGCAATTTGCGTCCAAACAGTACACCTTTCAAACCTTCAAGCAAGCCAGAGTGAAGTTTATTGCAGTAACCATCAAAGCAACTAAACAAGCAAGTTGACATAGACATCAAGCGAGCGTGCTTATTCATTCAAGTGAGCATGAAGTCATCAAGTAAGTCAAGTGAGTGCTTAAACAAATGCGATCATCATCAAGCGAGCGTGAATTCTAGAGTTTAAGTGAGAAAATTATACAACTCTAGCAAGTGCAATCAGCAACAAATCAAAGTGAGCGTGCCATTCAAGCCACATTCAAGCGAGCCTGTCATTCAAGTGAAACAGTTCAAATTACAACATCAACAACAAGAGAGCCTGATTTCAAGTGCGCAAGTTCAGATGGCACAACATATTCAGTTGTTAAACATTTTTCACAGTTTGATCATCTCAAGTGATGAAGACATGGTGCACGTCAGCAAAGGCACTCTTGCTGATCTTTCACGACATCTACAACAAACACATGAAACTATTGAGTTTCTTCAACTTGAGTCGAAACTTCAAAGGATTGAATTGCAAGAAAAGAATGATACTTTCAAGTCTTTGAACCATCAAAATGATAAGTCATTCATTCCGACAGCTTCAAGTGTCGAACTTGTTCCAGATCCAATTTCTTCCAAGCCCATCATCAAGCCCTGGGAAGAAATTCAGAATAACAAGAATCGACGAGGCTTAGGATATGTCCAAGATGACGCCAACTTACATATTCCTGATTATTCCAAGCCCATTCAGTTCGTCAGTGCGGAATTTCTTGAAAAGATCCCCTCAGCACATTCAGAGACAGTTGCAGACAGCCAGCAATGCCCGCAACCCAAAGTTGCAGAAAAACAGAATTCCACACAACCTGAAGTTGAAGTCAAACTCAAATGTTCTCATTGTCAGAGAACCGGTCATATGGAATATCAGTGTTTTGATCTCCATCCCTGTCACCATTGTGGCAAGTGCAATCATTCCTCAGAAAAATGTCGCAATCAACACAAATCAGAGAGATTGAAGATACATTATGAATGGATTGACCCTCGGGAATGGTCATCCACAGTTAAAAGATTGCTTTAGTTCTACAACCGCATACGATCACACATTGTGCAGCCAACAGTAAAAATATGATGGTACTCTCATGCAGTTGAATGGGGGAGTCCAATAGTGTAAAACTCCTACACCTGAAGGGGGGGGGCTCGGGAATATTTTACAGAGAAGTGTCTCTCCTTTCAGCTGAAAAAGGGGGGAAAATGTCAATGATATTGACAGTGGTTGTCAGACTGAAAGTCTCAACACAACCAGCAAAAGCAGCCAGTGGGCATCAACAAATTTTCCAGTGGGAATCAACCAATTTTCCAGTGGGCATCAACAAATTTTCCAGTGGGCAGTCGACAGAACAAAAGCAGTGAACAGTTTTCAGCATAACAAAATCAACAGTGAGTTGTTTTTTACATCATCATCCAATGGGCTTTGAATAAACTTTGATGTTGATCTCATGCAAAGGATAGTTGGATCATTTTGCAACTTGGCACTTGATGGCGTTGTCAAGAAAAATTCAGAGATGAATCAAACATACAGCTGATTCATGTTCTCTTGAGATTGAAGATTTGTTTCAGCATCAACTTGAGAAATTGGAAGATGGTTCCTCGTTCTTCTTTTGGATTTATCCTTGAAGGGGGGAATGTTAGCCTATTTCATAAAGGCAATTATAAATCCAAAAATACATAAATTGAATAATGTAAAGTTAGGATAAATATATTTATTAAATTAGAATATTTAATAAATATTAGAGATATTTAGAAATAGAAATTTGTTAATAAAAATTAGGACTCTAGAAAAGAGCCGTTCCCTAGGCTCTAAGTTAGGAGTGAAGTTAGTAGAGTGGTTAGAAACTCATTTCTTGTAAATGGACACTTGTTTATTTTCCAAGTGATCCATAACTAGATTAAGTTAGAACATAGAGCTTATAAATAGGATTGTTTCCTAATTTCATTGTGTAATGTGAGTGTAATGAGAGAATGAGATTTTACGTCTGTAAACTCCTGCAATTTGCTATGTAATCTTTTCTATGATCAATAAAGGTATGTGTCTGAGGACACTTCTACTCTTTCACAAGGCGGCTTATTGGATGCCTACCCCCAAGGTCCTAACTTAAACTATAAATTCTCTTGTGGCCCCTATGGGGAGAGTTTAATGAGTTTAGTTAAGTTATTTATAGGTGGATTCGATTTACTTAGGGTGTGAATGTGTGTGAGAAAGAGGTGAACAAGCGCATAGTTTGAACATGTGGATATGCAGTGATCCTTTTCAAAATCCCCTATTTAAAATATGTTTCATTGTTCCTTGCTCAAAAGAAAAACATGTGCGGATGTGGGCCGCTTACAATGTTTCCTATTTAATCCAAATGATAATCTATAGGGAGATGGTGAATTATCAATAAAGAGTGTTCATCTGCTTGCCTAGGATATGATGAAGTGGCATCTGTATTGATCCTGGAAAATTAGAAGCTATTCAGAAGATTGGTTTGCCAAGGAATAAAAAAGAATTACAGTCATTTTTAGGGAAAATAATTTTTTTGAGGCATTTTGTTCCTAACTTTGCAGAGCTAATCAAACATATAAATGTTTTGCTGAAAAAAGATGTAGAATTTAAGTGGCGAGATGAAGCAAAGAATTATTTTACAGCAATTAAATTTGCCTTAACTGAAGCTCCAGTTTTAATAAGTCCTGACTTTGAAAAGGATTTTCTGGATTTTTCATGTGCTTCAGAAGAAACAATTGCAATTGTCTTATTATAGAAGAATAAGGAAGGTTTAGAGCAGCCAATTTCACTTTTCAGTCATGCTTTAAGGGATGATGAATTAAAGTACAGTTTGACTGAAAACAAGCATATGCACTAGTTAAGGCTTTAAAGTCTTTTTGAGTTTATGTGTTGCATTCAAAAATAATTTCTTTTGTGCTTGATATCACTGTTAAAGATGTATTGCTACAGTTAGATACATATGGAAGGAGAGGATGATGGCTGACCAAGATTCTAGAATTTTATGTTGAAATCAAACCAACTAAATTGGTAAAGGGTTAGGGCTTGGCTCGCTTGATGGCTAAATCTAACTGCAAAGCTTTAAATCTGAATGTAGAGGTAGCTGAAGGAGAAGATGGAGAAGGTATTGCTAATTATCCTAAAATATTCAATTCAGATTGGTACAAGGATAAATTTTAGTTCTTGTTAAATTTCAATTGTCCACCTAAAATGGAGAAGTCTAAAAGGAGATATTTTAAACAAAGAGTTGTGAAGTATTGCATTTTGGAAGACCATATTTACTGGAAAGATCATGTTGGAGTCTTGTTAAGATGTGTAGATGAAGCATAATACCAGAAGATTATGACAGAGATACATGCAGGAGTATGTGGAGGGAATTTGTAATATTGGAGAGCCACTGCAAATAAAATCTTAAGATTTGGTTATTATTGGCCAACTCTTTTCTCTGATGTCTTTATCAAAGTCAGGAGCTATGTCGAATGTCATAAATTTGCTCGTAAACAGAAATTTCTACCATTACCTCTCATTCTTATTTCAGCAGATGTTCCTTTCCAACAGTGGGGGCTAGACTTCATCGGTGAAATTCATCCACCTTCATCAGGATAGCATAGATGGATTCTTATAGCTACAGACTATTTCATTAAAGGGATTGAAGTTGTACCAACCAAAAATGCTACTAATACAGTAATTATTAAATTTCTGTAGGAAAATATTTTGTCAAGATTTGGTCGTCCACAGAAATTAGTAACTGATAATGCAATGGCCTTTAAGTCTGCTAAGATGTACAACTTTTTTTCAACAATATGGGATTGAATTGACTCTTTACACACCTTATTACCCTCAAGGTAGTGGAATTGCTAAGTCATCCAATAAAATTTTAGTAAGGATTATTAAGAAAATGTGGCCTAAAAATAAGTGGAATTGGGACACTCAGCTGATACATGCTCTGTGGGCGGATAGAGTAAGTGGTAAAAAATCAATTGGAATGTCTCCATTTCAGCCTATATATGGTATAGAAGTTGTAATGCCTTTGCAATTAGCCCTTCCTGTGATGAATTTCCAACAAGATGAAGTTGATCATGAAAAACCCAGTCCAAAGGAGAATGCTACAGTTGATAGAGGCACACCAAATCAGAGAATCATTGCTGGAAAAAGTTCAAAATTATCAGGCTAAAGTCAAATATGTTTTTGATAAAAGATAAAATCAGCAATTGTTTCAGGAGAATGATTTTGTGTTGCGTTGAGATGCTAAGAGATAATACCATGGAAGGCATGGTAATTTCGAGAATCTGTGGTTTGGGCCATTTAAAATTGCTGAAGTTTTGGAGAATAATACTTTTCTACTCAAACATATAGATGATGATTAGCTGACTGGAGGCCTACTCAATGGTCATTTTCTTAAAAGGTTCTTTATTTAGTAAATTCATTTGAGTCACTCCATTTTAAATATCCAGTGTGATGTGTCAATAAATTCTATGCCCAATGGTACTTATGTCTGTATATATGGTCAGTCTTGAGTCCAGTTAGTCAATGATCAGTTCTAGTCTTAATTTTCAAGAAGTCTTCTGAGTTTCAAAAAAATTTAAGGCACTGATTCTATAGTCCTTGAAGCCTCATAGGGAGGACTTCATCCCCAATAGGAGCCACTGTTAGCATTGCAATTTTTCCAAATATTTTCAAATTTTGGTCATCATTCTCCAAAGAATCAATCTGCCTTTTTAGTTTGACTATAAGACGAAAGTTTCGTTGTCAAAGTGTAGTTGTGAGAAATTTTCATTTTCTACCTTAATTCATTTCATTTTCCCTCTTTCACCTTTCATTTTCCCAAAAAACCCATATTCCAACCTCTCATTTCCCTTTTCAAAACCCCTTTTAACTTACAAAATCCAATTTTTATAGTTAAAAAGCAGCTCTGCACAGCCATCAACAGCCATATCATATTTCCTTTTTAACTTAACATATATTTCTTTTATCACAATTTTTACCCACACCACAACAAAACCTTGGTTATATCATATATTGTCTGATATTACTTACCACACTTAATAAACATTATGGACCCCTTACCTTTCATTGCAATCATCTCTTCACAGTTTTAACTCCCATTCACGTTACAATTGCTATCTCCTACAAAACCCCCAAAATGCAATTTGCGGTATGGTCTGGGACCCATACTTCCCTTCGATACGCCTCGAATATGTTATAAATATTTTTTTTGCTTTGGGCGTCTTTTTATCATATTACCATGACTTAACAAAGTTTTCACTTTCTGCTTTAAAAAGTTGTTTAAAGGGCCCCACCTACCATTTCGCATCGCATTTTCGCATATTACACTTATAACATTCACTTCCGCTCCCTCAAAACTTTTGATTTGTGATTTGCGAGCGGTCCTACCGTCTGTCATGAAACGCACATCTCTCCATTCACATCGCATATTGCACTTCACCAGTTTCAACGTTTAGCTCCCGTGTTTCATAATAAAACTCCTAATGTGAGATCTATGGGCGACCCCACTTTTTGTTATGCCACATCACCTCTACTCACATCGCACATTGCACTTCACGATTTTTAACATTTAAATCTTGTGTCTCATAACAAATCGCATTTTCTCCTGTTTGTGTCTTAAGCTTAAACACTCCAACCCCAATTTGCGATTGCGATATATGTCTAAAAAAATTTCTCCTTCTTCTTATCATTCATTCTACTCCATCTCTCCCCTATCAATTAAACCTCTTTCAAAGGGCTTCTATGTAATATCTCATAAATGAACCTTCGCCATTCTATCCAAAAAATTTCGAGTTTTCCGCCATTACAAAGGGTTTTCCACCAAATAAGGAAAGGAACAGCAGAGTTTCTCTTAAACAATTTTCTACCACTACTCTCAGCACCAGCACGTTTCTACAAGGTACCAGGCAGCATTCAAGGAACAACCACACGCCATTTTCACTATTGTTTACACTTTTTGTTGAGTTGGTTGCACCAAAACAGAAGAAGAGTCTTCCCATAGACTGCCACATCATACAAACCACTCCGAATTGTAGCCTTTATGTTGTTTATTTTCATTATGTCATGGAAATTCGTATTAAAATTTTAGATAAGCCTCACTTCTTGCATGAGGTTGTAATGACTGTTGAAACAAATTTACCTTTTTCTGTGGAAGATGACAGTATCATATTTTGTATATATGTGCAAAAATGATATGAAGTCAGGTTTGGTTGGTGGTTATAGAATATTGACTTATATGAACTGTAATATTTTTTGTGAATGAAATGGAATAATACTACTAAGGACTTATTACCAATTTGTTGTGTATATTGTCTACTTTACTCAATGTGTTTCCATATCTCCTTTCTTCCAGTTCCAGTTTTCAAATCATCATATTGTTATGTGTTTTTATTAGTCTCTTAAGCTATTTATGTGTTTTATTTGTTTTTGTTAGTCTCACACAGTGAGCATTCCTGATCAAATATATATTATAACCGTGGAAGAGCATCACTCATGACAGTTAATCTTCATGATATTTCAGTGAGAATCTTGTCAGACTAGAAATAGCTTTCTCTCGATGGAATATTGTCAAACTGCTACTTTTGTGAATTTCTACTAAATCAATAGATTTCTGTTTTGCAGACCTATTGATTCTTCTCTCATCTTACAGTTTCCTCTCCTCATAGACTACAAACTTGCACCTTGCTGCCACATGAAGTTACAATACCCTCATTATTAGAACTATGAATTTGACTGAAATCTCTTTTCAGTGAATCAAAATTTGTACCACCTACCAATCTCACAAAACAAATCATTAAATTGCTTTATAGTTTAAGATGTGATTATTCAGGCGCTTGCTGCAGTCCAAGTGTTGATTCTAGCGCCAACATATTTTCGTGTGTCTTCCCGGAGACGAAGGCCTTGTAACAAAGTATTCTCCCGAGTCTATTCTTACGAATTCTTGATAATCAGTTCTTGATGGTGAACAAGAATTGGTGACCTAAATAAGACTGCAAATTTGTTCACCTGGCGACTCCACAAAGAGGAAGAGGTGTTTCAATACCTCCTTTTACAATGAGGAATCAGAGATCTCCAACTGTGACTCTAGTTTTTGATCCAGAGAAAATTATCAAAGATGCTAAAGGAAAATAGAGATCAGTTGAAGCCACATCTCAGTTAGTGAAGAAGGTACTCAAAAAGTACGTTCCAAAGAAAAAGGTATCTCTATCTACTTTAGATTCTAAAGAGGTTTTAGTTTCAAAAGATTATGCTGAAAAATCTCAAGTTGAAGCTACTCCTCTAGAAAATAAGATGTTGTTAACCTAGACCTCAACTGAAGGTTTTTCTTACTCATCACCTAGTAAATTTGAAATAAGTATTGTTCTAGTCAAATAAGGAGAAACTGAATTTCTAAGTGTTGAAAACAAGTCAGAATAATTTGTGTTGACTAAAGGGGAATTAGAAAAAGTATTGGCTATTGCACCTTTTATTGATAGGGATATTTTGACTGAAAAAGACTTCAATACTATTTTAAATTTCCTTCAAACTGATCCTGAATACCAATCTCTTGTCACCCCTCAGCAAGAATATTTTCCTTTCTTTCCAAATCCAGTTGTTGGGTCATCTTCCTCTCATCCACTTAAAGAGACTATACCTAAAGGTATTACTTTTAGTTTATCTGATTTAATTTCTCAACAAAATAAAGCTAAATTAACTCCATCCCCTCAAGAGACAACTTTAGATTCAAATTCTTCTACTAAAGGAGGAGTCAAGACATCCTCTGTTCATATTTTTGAAAACCCACTCTTCTCAGTTCCAAAGCCTGAAAAATCAGCTCAAGGCCCCCAATTTTCTGCTATCCTAAATTAGAATCATAATTCACCAATTGTAATTCCTATTTCCCAAATAGCTACATCAATTGTACATCAAAAAAATATGGCTCAGCCTGCCCTTACAAGGATGCAGCAGATATTGGCTGTGATATATGCACCGCTTGTTCTCCCTCAACACATGCATGCACTTCCCAAAGGAGATTACTTGAAATGTCTTCCAAAATACACTAGGGAGGGAGAAGGAGTTTCCGTTAAAGAAAATTTAGTGGCTTTCTATAGTTATGCTGACAATCAGAATATTGAACATGAAAATGTCTGGTCAAGACTCTTTGTTCCGAGCTTAGATGGTGAAGCTCGAAAATGGTTTAGTAGTTTGGCTCCAAATTCAATTATAGGAATTGATGAATTAGAAGAGATATTTGTGAAGCACTGGGGTGATAGGAAATACTGTGTTTATTATCTTACAGAATTTGGAACTCTGAAGAAAAATGTAGATGAGTCTTTAGCTTATTTTATTAAGAGTTTTAATGAGATTTATCAGAAAATTCCTAAAGAGATTAAACCTACCAAAATCACAACTATAATAAATTTTGCAAATGCTTTAGATTCTGAGTTTGCTTTATGGTTGATGGCTGAAAAAGCACAAACACTGACAACTATGCAAGAGGCTGCAATTGGAGTGCAGTCTAATCTTATGGCTTCTAATAAATTAAAAATGGAGGAAGAAAAGGCAGCTAAAGATAAAAAGAAGATGAAAGAAGAAAAGTCTTCTTCTTCTAAATCTCTTTCAGCAGAAGAAAAGATCAATCAAATGTTTAATTTGATCAAGGAACTTGCCTCTAAGATGTCAAAATTAGAGGTAGAAAATAAACCAACTGCAAGAGCCAATCAAAACAAAGCTAATAGAAATCAAGCTCCCTTCAAGAGTCCTTTTCAGCCTCAACAAATCTTACAACGTCCAAGGAGGAATACTAATGATCAAAATGTTCAGCCTCCTTTGAATAATTTTTCTGAATAAGAACAGCAAGGAAATGAGGAAGAAAATGAAGAAATAAACCATGTGGGAGAAACTTCATATTCAACATGTTTTACATTGCAGGAATATGAAGATAGATCAAGAATTTGTTTGTTTCCTGACGATATGAATGCTCAAATTTATGCATAGAATGATCAAAAACAGCAATAAGTTCAAAACAGAAATTACCCTTTGAGGTCAAAAGGACCTATTTAGCAGCCTCAACAAAAATAATATTCAGATAAACAAGCTGCTAAACAGAAGGCTAAGGTAAATGAGGTTCCTCCACCTCCAAATTCTGCTCCAATTGTCAAAATTACAGCATAAAATAAGGAATTAGTTCCAATTTATTTTAGTTTCAAATCTAAATTAAATTAAATCAAAATTCTAGTTCCACTCCTGGAATTATTGAAAAATCCAAAATATAAAGAGTCTTTTAAGAGTCTATTGTAGCCTCCTCTTACCCCTGATTCAATCAACCTTGAGGATGAACATCCCACCATTTATCTAGGCTGTCATGTCCAAGACCAAAATGATGATAACTCACCTCCTTTCTACCTGTCACTCAATATAAATGACAAATTGCTGCATAATTGTCTGTAGATTCTAGAGCTTCCCACAATCTCATGCCAAAGAAAGTGCTGGATGAATTGGGATTAGAGATCACCAAGTAATACCATGACCTTTACACTTTTGACTCCAAAAAATTCAAGTGTCTAGGAGTGATTAAGGATTTGGTTGTTTCCCTTATCCAGCTGCCTATGAAGAGCTCAGTGATGGACATTATGGTTGTCAACATTCCTTCTAGATTTGGGATGTTACTTTCCAGATCTTGGTCTAAGAAATTGGGAGGTGCCCTCCATATGGACATGTCATATGCTGCCATCCCAGTATTTGGAGGGGAATTCAAGAGGTTGTATAGGGAAACTCAAATGACCTACATCATTAGTGATTAGGACAATCCATCAAACCATCCCATATATGCTAAAGAAAAGGAATTGGGGTCATGAATTATGCACCTTGTTGTTGATGACAATGATTTCCAACCTGAATTAAGTGAAAAAAAACACTTTAAAAGTGAAAATGAGAAAAATTCAGAAGGAGGACAGATCTATAAATTATACTTTGACGAAGCTTCTTCAAGAGAAGGATCGGAAGCCAGTGTAGTCCTCATTTCTCCTACTCAGCAGAAGGTAACCATATCATACAAACTGCAATTTGCTACCACTAACAACACTGCTGAGTATGAAGCACTTGTGCTGGGTATGAAGGCAACGAAAGATTTTGGAGCAGAACAACTAATTGTCTTTGGTGATTCAGAGTTGGTGATTAAGAAAGCGAGAAATAATTACCAAGTGAAAAATCCAAATTGAAGAATTATAGGAATGAAGTCTGGAATTTGATTGAACATTACTTTTCATCATTTAATATAAATTTTGTCACTAGAGAAGAAAATCAAATTGTTGATTCACTAGCTATTGTTGATAGTAATTTCAAAATTCCTCTAGATGTCAAGGCAGTCTATAATGTTCAACTAAAAAACATACCTTCAATTCCTGATAACATCAAGCACTAGAAAGTATTTGAGGATGACAGGGAGATTCAGAAATTTTTGGTTAGTGTAGAAGAGTTTGTAGATATACAAATTTATGACGAGCAGGAAATTGTTGAAAATAAAAATAGCAGCCCTTTTAAGAAAACTATGGCTGGGAAAAACATTATAGATCTAAAAACTAATTTTATTCCTAAGGGTTTGCTTCCTTTAGAAAGACTCTTTGATAATAATGATGTTTTTCTCAAGCCTAAAAGCAAGGTTGATGGAAAGAGTACAATAGAGTGTAACATTGGTATAGACGATCAACCAAGATTAGTCAAAGTGTCCAAATTCCTTCCTCTGGAAACCAGAACAAAATATATCAAACTGCTGAAGGAATTTGCTGATATTTTTGCATGGTCTTATAGTGAGTTGAAAACTTATGATAAGAGCATAATGGAGCACAAGATCCCTTTGTAAACATATGCAAAGCCTGTAGCACAAAAACCAGACACGTCAATCCCATGTTGCTTCCAATCATTGAGAAATAAATCAAAAAATTATGGGAAGAAAAGATTATTCTACCTTTGAGATTTTTTAACTGGGTAGCTAACATAGTCCCAGTTCGGAAAAAGAATGGAAAAATAAGGATTTATGTTGATTTTCGCAACTTGAACCGATGCTCCTTGAAAGATAACTATCCACTGCCCAATATGGATTATATCTTGCAGAAGGTTGTAGGATCCAAAAGACTATCAATGATTGATGGATTTTCAAGCTATAATCATATTTCAGTTGACAGGCAAGACAGAGAAAAGACAACATTTACCACACCCTGGGGCACATTCATGTACAACAAAATGCCATTTGGTTTGATGAACGCAGGTGCAACCTTTCAAAGGGAAATGGATATTGCCTTTGCAGGAGAAAAGGACAGATTTGTGGTCATCTATTTGGATGACATCACAGTATATTCAAAATCTAATGAAGGCCACTTGAAACATCTGAAGCGAGTTTTTGACAAATGCAGAAAGTTTGGTTTGTCCTTAAACCCCAAAAATTCCTCTTTTGTTGTCCAAGAAGGTAAGTTATTGGGACATATTGTAATAGAAAGTGGCATCTGTATTGATCCTGGAAGAGTAGAAGCTATTCCTAAGATTGGTTTGCCAAGGAATAAAAAATAATTACAGTCATTTTTAGGGAAAATCAATTTTCTAAGGCGTTTTGTTCCTAACTTTGTAGAGTTGATCAAACATATAATTTTTTTTCTAAAAAAAGATGTAGAATTTAAGTGGCGAGATGAAGCAAAGAATTCTTTTTGAGTTATTAAATCTCCCTTGACTGAAGCTCCATTTTTAATAAGTCCTGACTTTGAAAAGGATTTTCTGATTTTTTCATATGCTTTAGAAGAAACAATTGCAGTTGTCTTAATACAAAAGAATAAGGAAGGTTTAGAGCAGCCAATTTCATTTTTCAGTAGTGCTTTCAGCGATGCTTAATTAAAGTACAGCTTGACTGAGAAAAAAAAAAGCATATGCACTAGTTAAGGATTTAAAGTCTTTTCGAGTTTATGTGTTGCATTCAAAAATAATTTATTTTGTGCCTGATATCACTATTAAAGATGTCTGACCACAGTTAGATACAGATGGAAGGAGAGGACGATGGTTGACCAAGATTCTATAATTTGATGTTGAAATCAAACCAACTAAATTGGTAAAGGGTTAGAGCTTGGCTCGCTTGATGGTTGAATCTAACTACAAAGCTTTAAATCTGAATGTAGGGCAGCTAAAGGAGAAGATGGAGAAGGTATTTCTAATTATCCAGAAATATTCAATTCAGATTGGTACAAGGATATAGTTTATTTCTTGTTAAATTACAATTGTCCACCTGAAATGGAGAAGTTTGAAAGGAGAGCTTTTAAACTAAGAGTTGTGAAGTAATGCATTTTGGAAGACCATCTTTTCTGGAAAGATCTTGTTGGAGTCTTGTTAAGATGTGTAGATGAAGCAAAATCCCAGAAGATTATGACAGAGATAGATACAAGAGTATGTAGAGGGAATTTGTATTGGAGAGCCACTGCAAATAAATCTTAAGAGCTGGCTATTATTGGCCAACTATTTTCTCTTATGTCTTTTCCAAAGTCAGGATTTGTGTCAAATGCTAGAAATTTGTTGGTAAACATAAATTGCTACCATTACCTCTCATTCCAATTTCAGCAGATGTTCCTTTCCAACAGTGGGGGCTTGACTTCATCGGTGAAATTCATCCACCTTCATCAGGACAGCATATATGGATTCTTACAACTGCAGACTATTTCACTGAATAGATTTAAGCTTTACCAATGAGAAATGCTACTGATACGGTAATTATTAAATTTCTGTGTGAAAATATTATGTCAAGATTTGGTTGTCCATAGAAATTAATAATTGATAATGAAATGGCCTTTAAGTCTGCTAAGATGTACAACTCTTGTCAGAAATATGGGATTGAATTGACTCATTCCACACCTTATTAACCGCAAGGTAATGGATTTAATGAGTCATCCAATAAAATTTTGGTAAGGATTATTAAGAAAATGTTGCCTGAAAATAAGAGGAATTGGGATGCTTAGTTGATAGATGCTCTGTGGGCGGATAGAGTAAGTGGTAAAAAATCAATTGGAATGTCTCCATTTCAACTTATATATCGTACAAAAGTTGTAATGCCTTTTCAATTAGCCCTTCCTGTGATGAATTTCCTACAAGACGAAGTTGATCATGAAAACCCAGTCCAAAGGAGAATTCTATAGTTGATAGAGGCACACCAAATCAGAGAATCATTGCTAGAAAAAGTTCAGAAGTATCAGGCTAAAGTCAAATCTATTTTTGATAAAAGAGAAAATCAGTAGTTGTTTCAGGAGAATGATTTGGTGTTGCGTTGGGATGTTAGGAGATAATACCATGGAAAGCATGGTAATTTTGACAATCTGCGGTTTGGGCCATTTAAAATTGCTGAAGTTTTGGAGAATAATACTTTTTTTCTCAAACATCTAGATGATGATCAGCTGACTGGAGGCCCAGTCAATGGTCATTTTCTTAAATGGTTCTTTATTTAGTAAAGTCATTTGAGTCACTCCATTGTAAATATCTGGTGTGATGTTTCAATAAAATCCATTCCCAATGGTACTTATGTATGTATATATGGTCATTCTTGAGTCCAGCCAGTCAATGATCAGTCCTAGTCTTAATTTTCAAGAAGTCTTCTGAGTTTCAAAAGTTTTTAAGGCAATGAGTCTATAGTCCTTGAAGCCTCATAGTGAGGACTTAATCCCCAATAGGAGCCACTATTAGCACTGCAATTTTTCCAAATATTTTCAAAGTCTGGTCATCATTCTCCAAAGAATCAATCTGCCATATTTTCAAAGTCTGGTCATCATTCTCCAAAGAATCAATCTGCCTTTTCAGTTTGATTATAAGATGAAAGTGTCATTGTCAAAGTGTAGTGGTGAGAAAATTTCATTTTCTACCTTCATTCATTTCATTTTCCCTCTTTCACCTTTCATTTTCCCAAAAAACCCAAAGTCTATCCTCTCATTTCCCTTTTCAAAACCCCTTTTAACTTATAAAATCTAATTTTTATAGTTAAAAAGCAGCTCCGCACACCCATCAACAGTCATATCATATTTCCTTTTTAACTTACCATATATTTATTTTATCGCAATTTTTACGCGCACCATAACAAAACCTTGGTAATATCATATATTATCTAATATAATTTACCTCACTTAATAAACATTGTGGACCCCTTACCTTTTGTCACAATCGACTCTTCGCAGTTTTAACTCCCATTCACGTGATAATTTCCATCTCCTACAAAACCCCCAAAATGTGAATTGCAATATGTTATGGGACCCATACTTCCCTTTGATACGCCTCGAATATGTTATAAAGCCTTTTTTTTCTTCGGGCGTCTTTTTATCATATTACCATGACTTAACGAAGTTTTCACTTTCTGCTTTGAAAAGCCGTTTAAAGGGCCCCACCTACCTTTTCGCATCACATTTTCGCAAATTTAACTTACTTCATTCACTTCTGCCCCCTCAAAACTTCTGATTTGCGATTTACGGGTGGTCCCACCGTCTGTCATGACATGCACATCCCTCCGTTCACATCGCATATCACACTTCACCAGTTTCAACGTTTAGCTCTCGTGTTTCATAATAAAACTTTTGATGTGCGATCTACGGGCGACCCCACTATTTGTTATGCCATGTCACCTCCGCTCTCATCGCACATCTCACTTCGTGAGTTTTAACATTTAACTCTTGTGTCTCATAACAAACTTTAGATGTGTGATATGTGATCTGTCCCACTTCTTTGCCACGTCATCTCCCCATCGCAAATTGTGTTTTCTCTTATTTGTGTCTAAATTTTAAACGCTCCGACCCCGATTTTCGATTGCGACATATGTCTAAAAGTTTTTCGCCTCCTGCTTATCATTCATTCAGCTCCACCTCTCCCTTATCAATTAAACCTTTTTCAAAGTGTTTCTTTGTAATATCTCATAAAATGAACCTCTACCATTCTATCAAAAAAGTTTGGTTTTTCTGCCATTACAAAGGGTTTTCCACCAAAGAAGGAAAGGAACTACTCTCAGCACCAACACGTTTCTACAAGGTACCAGACATCATTCAAGGAACAACCACATGCCATTTTCACTGTTGTTTACACTTTTGTGGATTTGGTTGCACCAGAACAGAAGAGGAGTCTTCCCATAGACTGCCACATCATACAAACCACTCTGAATTGTTAGCCTTAATGTTTTTTATTTTCATTATGTCATGGCACTTCGTATTAAATTTTTAGATAAGAATCACCTCTTGTACGAGGTTGTAATGACTATTGAAACAGATTTACCTTTTTCTGTGGAATATGACAATATCATATTTTGTATATATGTGCCAAACTGATATGAAGTCAGGGTTGGTCGGTGGTTATATAATTTTGACTTATATGAACTGTAATATTTTTTATCAATGAAATGGAATAATACTACTGAGGACTTATTACCAATTTGTTGTGTATTGTCTACTTTACTTTTGTTTCCATATCTCCTTTCTTCTAGTTCCAGTTTGCAAATCATGATATTGTTATGTGTTTTTATTAGTCTCTTAAGCTTGTTATGTGTTTTATCAGTTTTTTTTAGTCTCACACAGTGAGCATTCCTGATAAAATCTATATTGTAACGGTGGAAGAACATCACTCATGATAGTTAATCTTCATGATATTTCAGTGAGAATCTTGTCAGAATAGAAATAGCTTTCTCTCAATGGAATATTGTCAAACTGCTACTTTTGTGAATTTCTACTAAATCAGTAGATTTATGTTTTACAGACCTACTGATTCTTCTCTCATCTTACAGTTTCCTCTCCTCATAGAATACAAACTTGCACCTTGCTACCACATCAAGTTACAGTACCCTCATTCTTGGAATTGTGGATTTGACTAAAATCTATTTTAAATGAATCAAAGTGTGTACCACCTACCAATCTCCCAAAACAAATCATTAAATTTCTTTATAGTTTAAGATGAGTCTAGTCAGGCACTTGCTGTAGTCCAAGTGTTGATTCCAACGCCAACAGCTCGATTTCTTGGGGAAATTCTGGCCTGCATAACAATATGTTCTCCCTTTGTTCATCTCTTAGTGGCCTTTTAAAGGAGAATTCAAACTCTCCTTCCCTCTCTTAGTACATTGATGGATTGTGACCCAAGTGAGGAGGGTGATTCCATTGTTTTCCACATTATTCCATTTTATTCTCCCTTGAGGTCCTAAGGAGGCTTGGGCGGCTATCTTTAGGCAGCCTCAACTGTGGGATCAATTTCTTGGAGTGTGCCTTATGGTCCCAGAAAGTGACTTCCACCATTCTCAAGTCCACGCAGCTTTTTGAGGAAAAGCAGTGCAAAGACGCGCTTACCGAAGAAAAGTGCACGCAATGGCGCATTTTGTTGGTCTCTTCAATGTGAAATTTGATTTTTCTTTTGGACCTGTTGTGACCAGCAACAACCCCCCTTTTTATTGTTTAATATTAATAACAATACTAAATAAAAGGGGACCCTTAGTTAAAAAATCCAAAAAATCAATTAGGATTTGTTTGCCTTAGAAAATAAAACTTTCTATCATAAACCTATAGAAATCCCTTTGAAAGAATATTAATAAACACTTAAGTTTATGATAGATCGTAATAAAATTGCTCTTTAATAAGATAGCGCATCTATAACAAAAATAGTATATATCCTTTATAAAAAACATTTGTCGCAGATCGCATAGCGCATAAAACGGAAATGATTGATGAATATCTTTTGCGCTCTTTTCAAATATGCGCTTTTGCGATTTTGCGTTATGCGCTCTTTTCAAATATGCGATCATGCGCTTTTGCGATATGCGCTGTTGTGATTTTTGCGATATGTGCTTTGCGTTATTGCGCAATTCCCGTTTTTGCGCTATTTTTTATGACTGTGATGATTTCATTTTGCGATATTGCGATAGTGCGATATTGCGCAGCAAATCGCAGATCGCAATGTCGCAGATTCATGTAGGCACACTATCCCAAGGCAATCCTCCCACATATCAAATCCTTTATGCGCTTTAATGATTATATTAAATGATTGGATTGATTATTAATGTGAAAAGAGATTGTGTTTAGATTGAAAGTCGTTTCATAATTTAAATATTATATTTCATCCGCTTTCACATTCAAAACAGTCTCATCACCTTTCTTATGTCATTACTCTCATTTATTCGTAAAACGCAGGCACGAAGGAGCAGACCACTATACAAAGCTTCCGCTAAACATTATGGGTAAGAAGGAGAAGAGCTCAAGTTCTGAGAACAAATAAATGGCTTCGCTATACGCAGACACCGCCTGTAACAAGGACGCTAGTATATCTACTTGGGAGGGAATGTATAAACTGTTAGAAGAGGAAAACCCTGTGGTGATAAAAGTTGCAGCTATAGCTGGTTCAAAGGATACGTCTGAAGCAACCCTTAGAGACTTGGCTTGCTCATTTCTACATAGAATAGTAGCAAGACCAAGGATTCTCCCATATACAGATATGGTGAGATGGGTGCTGGATAGCACAGATATTTCAGACAGACAATTCAGAACTCCATCGGAAGAGCTAATTGGGTCATTCACCATAGAAGATATAAGATTAATGTATAAGCTGCCAGAACCTCAGGCAACTTTCAACAGGCAATTTATGGAAGAGTTTGCAAAAGAACACTCAAATTTGGCAGAATGCACAAAGGAGTGGACCAAAAGAAGTGAACCATTGAAGAAGAACAAACAAGGTATGTACAGCACGGGTTCGCTTACCTCTCCTTACTGTTTTATTGCTGCCATGTTATGCAGGCTTTTTGGAAAGCCTGACATAAATATGATCTTACCTGAATGGCTTCCCTTGTTGAATGCGGCTGTTAATTCTACAATTGTAGATTGGGCCAAAATCCTATCTGATACTTTGACCACTGCTATTTTTCAATACCGGTCTAAACGAAATGTTTCCCAGCGGGTTTATCTGCCTTTTTATTTATCTGCTTATGTTATGGATGCCATCTGTTATGTCTCTAAATTCCCTGTAATGGGCTGGAAATGGACTATCCACGACCCTTTGCCCATTCATGTGTACCATAAAGAACTATGGGAGTCTGATTTTATCCCCCATTTTTATCAAATTTGTCATGGAATAATGCTGCCATTGTACAGAACATTGTATAATAAGGATGCCCCGAGGTTATCCTCAGAAACAGAGGTTGATATTCTCCCCATCGCAAGATGGTTTGGAGAGGAATTGTTCACCTATATTAGGGTTTTTGGAAGTTATGCTTCTCCCCATGTTTTACCCTTATATGTTCCAGATAGACTTGTAGCCCGGGAAATTGCTTATCAGACCTGTAGCCAGGGAGGTATGACAAAAGATTTAAAAGACAAGAAAAAGGGAATTTGGCCACAATTTCCCATAAAATGTGGAACATTTTCACTATTGGATATTGGTCATGCATTTCATGAGATAAGCAACGTTACATGCCTACAGCTGTTCAAATTCTCAAGAAGGTTATTTGACCAAAATGATATTGTTAAGAATTTTACCAATGCAATCAAAGTAAAGGAATTTTTCACAGAGCAAGATCTTTTTGATGATATGTTCCAGGCAAGAAATTCATTTAAAGAGGTTTTGAATTCAGCTAGAGAGCAGCTATCCCCAGGGGATTTTCAGTAACCAAGCACAGAGAATGAGGATTAAATTCATTCTTGGATAACATACGTGAGGAATGCAGTGAGCAAACTCCTAGTGTTAGTCTTAACAACAGTCAAGCTAACAGTAAATCCAAATCAAAACCGATGCAGATTCTCGAACACTCCAATACATCCAAAGAAATAGGAAGATAAAATGGAAGAATCCCATCAAAGATTATGCACATATAAAGAGCTCGCCTACCGTGTACCTGATTTCAAATGCACCAACCTCTTCACCCAATGTACAAGAACAACCTTTCAAATACCATGGAGTTAGATAAAGAATGCGGACACCTTTAATTAACTGACACGTAGGGACGTAATGTACAGACTTTGTCCAAACAAATAAAGTTTTTTGAATAAAGAATAAGCAAAGACAAATTTCATAGCACAGAGCACATTCCAATCACACCCCCCTCTGAAATTGTACTTAATGTAGAGGACATTCCTCCTCTAGATGTATTTTACAGCCCAAAATACAAAGCAGTAGTAAAGAGACAAAGGAAAAAGAGAAAAATAGAAAGTGCAATTGCTATTGAACCAGAACAAGTAGATGTTTTGTGGAAAGATCCTGCTACAGAGCCTACTCATAATCTCACTAAATTATCTCAAATAACAGAAGCTTATGCTTCTGCAACAATTGATAAAGCAGTTGAGATACAAATTTTGTTGGATGAAAAAAAAGAACAGATAAAGGCTCTGCAACAACAATTGCAACAGGTACAGGCCAATCAGGAAGCACAATTAAAACTTGAAGAGTTACAACAACAACTTCAAGAAATCCAAGAACAGCATAAGGATGATCCTAAGCTTCTAGAATTCATTTCAGAAACCATCTCTTTGAACAATCAACTACTGCAACAAGAGGAAGTTTTCTGCCAAAAAATATTGCAATGGAATTCTTTGTGCCAAGATAGCGATAAAATCACAAGTCATGTCGTAGATCTATGAAATGATTATGATTTGATTAATGAAAAGATCAATGATTATTTAGCATGGCAAAAGACAGAAGAAGGCAGAAAAGCTGGTGCACCCATCATTAATGAAAACCACAAAGAAATATTGTTCAGTAATTGGGATGCACAAATCAAAAGTGCAGAAAGGGCAGCAGAGGAGGCATCTACAGCAGCAAACACTCTCACTGATTGTGTAAATGACAATTTACACAAAGCTAACTTGATTTCTGAAACTGTTCCAGGTTATCTCCCACAGGCAAATCAATTGCAAGCAGAATGGAGGAAAAAGGCAGAAGAAAGAGCAAAATCCATCCAAGGGCTGACAAGATTAAATTGGGACTCATACTGGATGTACTTGGTAAAGCCACACAGTCAGCACAGTGCACTCAATTGTATTATCAATGCTACAGAGAAGATTGCTCCTACGCTTGCCAACTCTGTCTTCTCAGGACAGTTGAATTCAGAAGTCGGTCAACCGCATCTTCTCAAAAGTATGCTAGATGCCTGCAAGATCAAAGATCAAGTTCATAGTTATATAGATTTAGTTTTAATTTCATTGTATTTTAGCCTAGGAAAAGGACGGTCATTGAACCGAATCCTTATTTTTTGTACTAAACTATTTTTAGAGTTAGTTAAGTAGTATTTAAACCCCTCTCATGCATTTAGAGAGGGGTCCTGGATCTTAATATTTTTGGACTTGGAGATTGCATTTCTGTACTCCATTGTCTTATATATTTTTTTAAAAGGATCACATCTGGTGATTTTCATGCGGAATTATCTTTGAAGTGTTGCATTTCTGTACCTTGGAATTTGATTTTGCATCATAGTTACTGGATAGAGTATCAGATTGCATTTGAAATTCATCAAGATGAACAAGGTATTTCTATCTGTTTACTGTTGATTTCTTTTGTCTTATGATATTCGTTTTAAGATTGCTATCATTTATATGTATATTTGTTTTCACAACGTTTCCTTTTATATATCATTTCTGAGTATAATTGAAACGTTATTCTTCATAATTACATGTAGATGGTATATAATGATGAATGCAATATGCTAATATAACTTTGTTTAATTTCTTAAACAGAGTTATCTTTATTTGTTTCTGCACATTTCAATTTAATTAATAATACATTTTCATGGTTATTGTTGAATTGGAACAATCTTAAGTTGTATTCACATATTATTACCCGGGTTAGCATTAGAATTTCTTTATCAGTATTTAGTTTAAATTAGATAGTTTTATTTCAGTTAATTTTTAGTCCCATTTCCACCCATCCAATCCAATCCACTTAGTTACAAGGAAACTGGTCCTTTAAATCCAGTCGGAGCCACCATTCCAAACGGAAAAGGAGTTGTCTTAAGGTCCCGACCGGGTGGTTTTCCCCGATGTTTGAAGCAGAGATTTTCTAGGCTTCAACATTTTTGGCGCTAGAAGGAGGGCATGAGCTATGAATGGCAAGTAAATCTTTATCCACAAGCCATTCTGAGAGCAAAACACCCTCATTAACTTCTTCAATTTCTTCTGAAATTCAAAATCCTAGAGAATAAATTGCAGAAAATATTCAGACACCCACTACCAAAATCTCAAAACATTCAGACAATCAACATCCTGAGTCTCCTGAAGTTCAAGATCTAATTCATAAATTGAAAGGATTCTCATTATCTCTTGAAGAGTCTGAAATATCTGAAGGTAGTGTAACTTCAAAATTTGTTTCTTCCAAACCTCTTACTAGGCTTCAAAGTGAAAAACTTGGTATTTCTCCCAAAGAATTCCCTTTACCTAGTAGATTCAAGACAAGAAAAACCCAATCGGAATCAGAAATTTCAACCTCTAATATTCAAATACCTGTTTCCGAAATCCCTTCTCAACAAAGTACAGTCGTTTCCATACCATCTCCACAAACATCTTCTCCTCAATCCTCATCAATCTCAACATCATCTATTCCAACAACTTCTATTCAAACACCACCAGTTTCTACTATCCCTCCAATAGTCATCCCAACAATGGCACAGAGACCATGGTCTACTCCAGGAGCAGTCAACATTGCTGCACCTTTACATGATTTACCAGACAATCCTGGAAAATGGCTTCCAAAGTTTAGCCCAGATCTTAACATTCATGCTGAAGAACATATCAGTAACTTTATGCTGTCTATTAATTTGAATGGAGTCACACAAGAAGATGTTGTAGTTAGACTATTCCCTTATACTCTTCAAGGAACAGCAGGATCATGGTATTTTTCATTACCATCAGGATCTATAACAAGTTGGGACATTTTTGCAGATCATTTTTTAACCAAATTTGGAGATGACAGATCGATTGCAACTCTACTCAATGATCTCTCAAATTTGAAAATAGAACCCAAGGAACCCATTAAAGAATTCAACGCTAGATTCAACAAACTCTTGAAAAAAATTCACGTAGATTCACAGCCCAGTGAACAAGTCATAATTGAATGGTACATTACTGCCTTACCCTCAAACATAGCAATTTTTGTGGACAGAGCTGCAAAACCTACATTAGCTGAGAATATGAAAGAAGCTATTGCAGTGGAAAAACGTATCACTTCTCTGGAAAAGAAAAATGCTCTTGAAGAAAGGAAATCAAATAAGGTCAGCTTCAGAGATGATTCAAAGAAAAAGGCCAAAGATCCATATGACATGGAAGGTTTACAGAAAGTTCTTAAAACCTTGTCAAATGAAATGGTTGAAATAAAAAAACAAGTAGCTGAAACTTCTACCAAGAAACCATTCCGGAATTTCAGAAGGAACCAAGTTGAATCTAAACCTCCTAATGCAATTTCTAATGCAGAATCAGAAGAAGAGGAAGAAGAAGAAGATACATCTGTAGTATCAGATCAAGAAGACGAAAATGAAGAAATAGCCGAATTAAATGGAATGTGGGATTTTATTCTCCCTAATTCTGATAGTGAAGAAGCTATGTATGTAAGTACTAGGAGAAAATCTACAGCAGAACCAGTACAAGTAGTTCCTAAAAAGAAAATTACAACTCCAAGTACCAAAGACAAACCCACTGTAAAGAAAAATTCTTCATTTCCTACTCAAAACCAGCCATCCTCTTCTAATCCTCTCACATCAACAGCAAAGACTTTAGTAGTGTCAGACCCTATGGAATACAACATTGTCGAAGACATGAAAAAGATCAGAGCTAACATTTCCTTACATGAACTCAGCAAACTGAAACACCAGCAAAAGTTGCTATTAAAGGAATTAAATGCTACACCAATTGCTCCTTTACCAAGCGGTGTAGTTGCAAAAGCAGCAAGAGGAACTGGTAAGCCACCAGATAAGGTAGATGCTACTGATACTGTGCTCATTGGGGAAAAGTGAAATTCTCAAACTCCTCCTTTTCTTTTGACTTATGAGATGTATAATAAAAATCTGCACAATTGTTTGATTGATTCTGGAGCTTCCTCCAATATAATGCCTACTTCTGTCTGTGATAAATTGAATATTGAACCACAGAAATCAGCAGTTCATATCGTTCAGTTGGATCGCTCAAAAGTTCAAGTTGTAGGAGAAATCAATTCAGTTACTATCAGATTAGCCTCAGATCCTAGAATTGTCCAAAGAATTGATATTTTGATTGCTGATATTCCGGAATTCTATGGATTAATCTTAAGCAGAGACTGGTCTGCGAAACTTAATGGTTATATCTCAACTGATTATTCACACATGTGGCTTCCCTACAAAGGGAAACCAAATCAAATCAAAATTGAACAAGAAAAACATATGACGCACACTGTCACTGAATTTGAACAGCCTAATGAACCTGTGGCATTCAATAACAATATTCTTGGAGGTTATTCTGCTGAATCATTTCTTGGAAATTTCAAAGCTCCTCAATCACCTTTTTCTGTAAATACTTTTGTTTCTCAGATAGAAAATTTTTCACAATCTGATTCTTCCAGAATTGTAAATATTTCTGATGTAATTGTAGATAAGTCAATAGATAAGTCTTTATTTTGGTCGTTATATTTTGATGGATCAAAGTCTAGTGATGGAGCTGGAGCTGGATGTATCTTAATTGATCCTAATGGGGAGAAAACCATGCTTTCATGCAGGTTAGAATTTGAGTGTACTAATAATACTGCAGAATATGAAGCCTTGGTTCAAGGACTTTATAAAGCTATAGGGTTAGATGTTAAATACTTGAAAGTCTTTAGTGATTCCGAAATTGTCATTAAACAAGTTAGGAATACTATTCATTGCCTTTCAGGACATCTTAAACACTATCAAACCCTAGTACAAGACCTCACCACTCATTTTTTAACATTCAATATTTCTCCTATTCCTAGGAATCAGAATACATCAGCTGACTTGTTAGCTAATGTTGCATCTAAACTCCTACCTGCTGAAGATTGCAGTCCTGATAGGTTTTCTGTAGAATTGATTTTTCGCCCATCTGTCCCAGATAATGTTAGAAATTGGAGAGTATTCTATCATGATCAAGATATTCTAAATTTCATGACTTTAGAGAAATCATATGATGATCAAATTATTGACAAAGATGATCATGATTTACAAATTGCTTCAAAAGGTAATGAAAACCCCATTCCAAAATATGTTGTTAAATTAGAGGATTTATATGACATTGGAGACAGATTCAAGAAAGTTGTTAATTTGAAACTTCAAAGTTCCAATTTGAAGTTTGAATTAGTAAATCTTGGTTCTGATTCTAAACCTCAAAACGTTAATTTAGGACTCAATTTAACATCAGAGGAAAGGAATGCTTTCATTAAACTACTGAACAAGTATAAAAACGTTTTTTCTTGGAATTATGATGATCTAAAAACATATAATACTTCGGTTATTCAACACACAATTCCAATGCTTCCTGATATTAAACATGTTCAACAGAAATTGAGAAAAATCCATCCAAATCTCGAAAGTCAAATCAAATCAGAACTTAATAAACTTTTGAAAGCCAAAATCATTTTTCCAGTCAGGCACTCTAATTGGGTTTCCAATATGGTACCTGTAAGGAAGAAGAATGGTGATATAAGAATCTGTATTGATTTCAGAAATTTAAACAAGGCATGTTTAAAAGACACCCTCTCTAAGTTACAACGTCAAGCTACTAGGAAAAAGAACACTTTATTATAAAGTGAGGTGGCTAAAGTGAGGTGACCCCTCTTATTTCTCACTTTATTTATTATTCCTATCTAAAGCAGCAAAATAACACAAAAATGCAATATTCAAATTAGCAAAGCTAATTGGGAATATTACGTAATAAATACGGGAGAAACTTTTTCCAAGGAGCACGCTGGACATAGCATTTAGAGTGCGATCGATAAATCGGTTGTTGTTTATCTTGATGACATAGGTATTTTCAAAAAAGAGAGCCAATCATCTACATGACTTAAAACAAATATTTGAAAGATGTAGAAGGTTTGCTATTTCTTTAAATCCGAAGAAATATTTCTTTGCTTTAGATGAAGGAAAACTCTTAGGATTTGTTGTGTCAAAAGATGGTATATATATTGATCCAGATAGAGTGAAAGAAATTTCTGATATTTCTTTACCTCATAACAAAAAATCCATGCAATCATTTCTTGGACAGATCAATTTTGTTAAAAGATTTATTCTTGATTTTTCTTTTATTGTTTTACCTATGAAAAATATGATCAAGAAGAATTCAATATTCAAATGGGCGCATAAAGAGAAAGAAGCTTTTGAAGCAATCAAACAAGCGATCATTAATGCACCAGCATTGAATACCCCGGATTTTTCTAAAGATTTTACTTTGTATACTCTGGCCACTGAAACATCCTATGCAGTTGTTTTAACACAACTCAATGATCAAGAAATCGAAGCACCAATTTCTTTCTTTAGCTCAAATCTGCAAGGAGCTGAGCTTAATTATTCCGATGTTGAAAAACAAGCATTTGTTGTGTTTAAATCAATCAAACATTTCAGACCTTTTCTCTTGAAAACACATACAAAAATCATTGTCCCATTCTCTGCAGTGAGGCAATTATTAATTCAAAAAGAAGTAGGAGAAAAGAGAGCTAACTGGGTAACAGCCTTGCAAGAATATGGTATTGATATTAAACCAGCTAAGATTGTTAGAGGACAAGGTTTTTGCAGATTATTGGCAGGAGCTCATAACATACCAGAAAATCAAGATTCAAATAAAGATATTCAAGTAAGTCAGATAAGTGTTACAGATTCTGAATCTCAGTATGTTGATCTCATCTATTACTTGAAAAATGGGTATGCTCCTTCTAATCTCAGCTATAAGAGAAAACGTGCTTTAAGGTTAAAGGCTATTAAATATGAGATCATTGATAATGTATTATTTAGGAAAAATTATGATTCAATTTTATTAAGATGTCTTGAAAAGACTGAGGCTGAAAAGGTTTTGCAGGAGTTACATGATGGACCAGCAGGAGGTCATTTTGGAGGTGATACCACAGCTCACAAAATAATTCGTGCTGGTTATTACTGGCCTACCCTTTTTAAAGATACGCATGATTACGTAAGGAAGTGCCAAATTTGTCAAACTGCAAGTGGAAGACAAAGGAAACCGGCTTTTCCTTTGCAACCAGTAACTATTGAGCAACCATTCGAACAATGGGGGCTTGACATTATTGGTGAGATAGTACCCCATTCTTCCAAATAGCACAAGTACATCCTTACTGCAACTGATTACTTTACAAAATGGGTAGAGGAAATTCCGTTGAAGGTAGCCAATTCTGATGCAATTATTGATTTCATAGATCAATTCATCATAACCAGGTTTGGTGTACCTCAAGCTCTTGTTTTTGATAATGCATCTTACTTCTCTGGAAATAATTTAATTGAATTTGCAGTCAAAAGAGGTTTTAAATTAAAATATTCAGCAAATTATTATCCACAAGGTAATGGTTTGGCTGAATCCACTAATAAAAACCTTATCAAAATCATTAAAAGGACCGTTGATCAAAATCAAAAGAATTGGCATAAATCTTTAATCTTTGCGTTATGGGTTGATCGTATCACTGAAAAAGCTTCAATAGGGACTTCTCCTTTCAATCTGGTTTATGGAAAAGAAGTTGTGATACCTTCAAATTTAACTCTTCCATCATTAGCCCTAGTACAGTTTATTGAAGAAAATCCTTCATCATCCATTCAATTGAGATATGATCAAATCCTTAAATTAGAAGAAGATAGGGATAAAGAAAAAATTACTCATGAAAAACATCAACGGCTTGTAAAATCTTCTTTTGATGCAAGTTCTACCGGCTCAAAAATTTTGTCAATTGGTGATCTCGTTTTGAAATGGGATAAAGCACACGAAGAAAAGGGTAAACATACCAAATTTCAGAAAATGTGGCTTGGACCATTTCAGATTGTTGAGAAGATAAGCTCAAATACATTCATACTCCAAGATCTAACAGGTAAGAGAGAATCTCTTCCTGTAAATGGGCTTATCTTGAAGAAATTCTTTTCATAAGGAGGTAACCCCTTCTTAAACTGTACATATTCCTTTTTGCAGAATTTTGATTGTTTTTGTTTTTGCAAATAAAAGTTGTTAATGAATCTCTGATTGACTGTTTACTATTTAAGAAAATTTCTTCGGAGAAATATTACAAATATTTATTTTGTGTAAATAAGAATTTTTAAAGTAATGATTACAGTTTTTGAATAGTTTAAAATAAGATGTTAAACTTTGAAAAGATTATTTCAATCATTTACATAATCTTTTGAAAACTTGAGAAAAATGTAAATCATCAGAAATTTATCAAGCAGAGAAAGGTTATCTATAAAAGTAAAGATTTTTCAAAGTTTTGGAACTCAAAAAACTCTGAAAATTGTCATCCATTGATTCTTAAGGATAAAACTATTTCACCCCATCCATTTATGTTGTGATTTTTTAGAATGTAATTCTAAGAAATTATACGAAAATTTTAAGAGATAAGAGGTCTCACTATGAGCCGACTTACTATGTTCATAAGGAGTAATAAAACTGACATTACCAATACTGCATACCAAAACAGGGTAATGGCTTATAAATATAAGACAAAGGGTCTCATCACGAGCCAGCTTGTTCAGTTTAATTATAACTGGTGAATGGCATTGTTATCAACTGGCTACCAAACCAGAACAATGGCTCTTAAAATAAAAAATAAATAGAAGACAAAAACATGAGATAATAGGTCTTATGAATTTATCTTTTAAAAAGTCATAATTTTAGTTGGATGGGATAATGAATGGTTAATGGTTTAAAGGTAACCCTGTCGAGACTATGAACGTTTGCTGGCAGCAGAGGCAATACCTATGGCAATAGAGTATATTATAAAACCAAAACTTGGAACAATCCACTTACTTCATTATTAACACCAATCAAAGCTTGAGATAACCCAAAAATGTTTTTATTCTTAAGGAGTTAGAAAGAAATTGTGATTGATTTTTATTTCTTTTTCATAGTTACATTTTATTTGAATCATCCTAAGATAGTTTTCATTATCTTTAAAAATATTTACTTACTAAAGATAGAATGTTCATTTTATTTTTCAGAGATAACTATTTCTTTCAGTGAATCGCCAATTGTTGTGACCAGCAACAACCCCCCTTTTTATTGTTTAATATTAATAACAATACTAAATAAAAGGGGACCCTTAGTTAAAAAATCCAAAAAATCAATTAGGATTTGTTTGCCTTAGAAAATAAAACTTTCTATCATAAACCTATAGAAACCCCTTTGAAAGAATATTAATAAACACTTAAGTTTATGATAGATCGTAATAAAATTGCTCTTTAATAAGATAGTGCATCTATAACAAAAATAGTATATATCCTTTATAAAAAACATTTGTCGCAGATCGCATAGCGCATAAAACGGAAATGATTAATGAATATCTTTTGTGCTCTTTTCAAATATGCGCTTTTGCGATTTTGCGTTATGCGCTCTTTTCAAATATGCGATCATGCGATTTCACGATATGCGCTTTTGTGATTTTTGCGATATGCGCTTTGCGCTTTTGCGCAATTCCAGTTTTTGCGCTATTTTTATGACTGTGATGACTTCATATTGCGATATTGCGACATTGTGATATTGCGCAGCAAATCGCAGATCGCAATGTCCAGATTCATGTAGGCGCGCTATCCCAAGGCAATCTTCCCATGTGTCAAATCCGTTATGCGCTTTAATGATTATATTAAATGATTGGATTGATTATTAATGTGAAATGAGATTGTGTTTAGATTGAAAGTCGTTTCACAATTAAAATATTATATTTCATCCGCATTCATATTCAAAACAGTCTCATCACCTTTCTAATATCATTACTCTCATTTATTCGTAAAACGCAGGCACGAAGGAGCGAACGACTATACAAAGCTTCCTAAACACTATGGGTAAGAAGGAGAAGAGCTCAAGTTCTGAAAAAAAAGAAATGGCTTCACTATATGCAGACACTGCCTGTAATAAGGATGCCGACATATCCACTTGGGAAGGAATGTACAGTCTGTTAGAAGATGAAAGCCCTGTGGTGATAAAAGCCGTAGCTACAGCTGGTTCCAAGGATACGTCTGAAGCAACCCTTAGAGACTTGGCTTGCTCATTTCTGCATAGAATAGCAGCAAGGCCAAGGATTCTCCCATACACAGACATGGTGAGATGGGTGCTGGACAGCGCTGATATTTCAGACAGGCAATTCAAGACTCCATCTGAAGAGCTAATTGGGTCATTCACCATAGAAGATGTGAGATTAATGTATAAGTTGCCAAAACCTCAGGCGACTTACAACAAACAATTTATGGAAGAATTTGCCAAAGAACATGCAAATTTGGCAGAATGCACAAAGGAGTGGACCAAAAGAAGTGAACCATTGAAGAAGAACAAACAAGGTATGTACAACACGGGTTCGCTTACCTCTCCTTACTGTTTTACTGTTGCCATGTTATGCAGGCTTTTTGGAAAGCCTGACATAAATATGATCCTACCCGAATGGCTTCCCTTGTTGAATGCGGCTGTTAATTCTACAATTGTAGACTGGGCCAAAATCCTATCTGATAATCTCACCACTGCTATTTTTCAATACCGGTCTAAACGAAATGTTTCCCAGCGGGTTTATCCGCCTTTTTATTTGTCTGCTTATGTTATGGATGCCATCTGCTATGTCTCTAAATTCCCTGTAATGGGCTGGAAATGGACTATCCACGACCCTTTGCCCATTCATGTGTACCATAAAGAACTGTGGGAGTCTAAGTTTGTTCCCCATTTTTACCAAATTTGTCATGGAATAATGCTGCCATTGTACAGAACATTGTATAATAAGGATGCCCCAAGGTTATCCTCAGAAACAGAGGTTGATATTCTCCCCGTCGCGAGATGGTTTGGAGAAGAATTGTTCACCTATATTAGGGTTTTTGGAAGTTATGCTTCTCCCAATGTATTACCCCTATATGTTCCAGATAGGCTTGTAGCTCGGGAAATTGCTTATCAGACCTGTGGCCAGGGAGGTATAACAAAAGATTTGAAAGAAAAGAAAAAGGGCATTTGGCCACAATTTCCCGTAAAATGTGGAACATTTTCACTATTTGATATTGGTCATGCATTTCAAGAGATAGGCAACATTACATGCCTACAGCTGTTCAAATTTTCGAGAAGGTTATTCGACCCAAATGATATTGTTAAGAATTTTACCAATGCAATCAAAGTAAGGGAATTTTCCGGGGAATAGGATCTTTTTGATGATATGTTCCAAGCAAGAAATTCATTCAAATAAGTTTTGAATTCAGCTCAAGCGCAGCTATCTCCCGAGGAATTTCAGGAATTCAAGCTTTACAGAGAAAGAAGACTAATTCCTATTCCTTTGGATAATCTACGCTTAGAGCCCGCAAGGGAGCAAACTCCTAGTGTTAGTCTTAACGGAAGTTCAAGTACAGGTAAATCTAAATCTAAATCTGACAGAGATTCTGAACACTCCAATAAGTCTAAAGAAAAGGAAGATAAAATGGAAGAATCCATTAAAGATTCTGCACAATCAAATGAACTTGCTCAACAGCAAATTTTGACTCCTCAATAGACAATTCCTCCTCCAACCAATGTACAGCAACAACCAGTCACCATTGAGTTAGACAAAGAATGGGACACCTTTAATAAATTGATTAATGTAGAAGGACAGAATGTACAGACCCCTGTCCAAACAGCCAAAGTTTTGAACACAGAAATAAGCAGCACAGCCGCAGTGACAGAGCACATACCAATCACACCCTCCTCTGAAATTGTACTTAATGTAGAGGACATTCCTCCTCTAGATGTATTCTACAGCCCAAAATACAAAGCAGTAGTCAAGAGACAGAGAAAACGGAGAAAAATAGAGAGCGCAATTGCTACAGAACCAGAACAAGTAGATGTTTTGTGGAAAGATCCTGCTACAAAGCCTACTCGTAATCTCACTAAGCTAACTCAGATGAGAGGAGCTTATGCTTCTGCAACAATTGTAAAGCAGTTGAGATACAACTTTTGTTGGATGAAAAAGAAGAACAGGTAAAAGCTCTGCAACAGCAATTGCAACAGGTACATGCCAATAAGGAAGCACAATTGAAACTTGAAGAGTTACAACAACAACTTCAAGAAATGAAAATAGGACATCAAAAAAGCTTGGCTGATAAAGACAAACAAATACAGATTATCCAAGATCAGCATAAAGATGATCCTAAGCTTCCAGAATTCATTTCAGAAACCATCTCTCTGAACAATCAACTACTGCAACAAGAGGAAGTTTTCTGCCAAAAAATCTTGCAATGGAATTCTTTATGCCAAGAGAGCGATAGAATCACAAATCATGTCGTAGATTTACGAAATGATTATGATTTGATTAATGAAAAGATCAATGATTATCTAGCATGGCAAAAGACAGAAGAAGGCAGAAAAGCTGGTGCACCCATCATTAATGAAAACCACAAAGAAATACTGTTCAGTAATTGGGATGCACAAATCAGAAGAGTAGAAAGGGCAGCAGAGGAGGCATCTACAGCGGCAAACACTCTCACTGATTGTGTAAATGACAATTTACACAAAGCTAACTTGATTTCTGAAACTGTTTTAGGTTATCTCCCATAGGCAAATCAATTGCAAGAAGAATGGAGGCAAAAGGCAGAAGAAAGAGCAAAATCCATCCAAGGGCTGACAAGATTAAATTGGGACTCATACTGGATGTACTTGGTAAAGCCACACAGTCAGCACAGTACACTCACTTGTATTATCAATGCTACAGAGAAGATTGCTCCTACGCTTGCCGACTCTGTCTTCTCAGGACAGTTGAATTCAAAAGTCGGTCAACCGCATCTTCTCAAAAGTATGCTAGATGCCTGCAAGATCAAAGATCAAGTTCATAGTTAGATAGATTTAGTTTTAATTTCACTTTATTTTAGCCTAGGAAAAGGACGGTCATTGAACCGAATCCTTATTTTTTGTAATAAACTATTTTTAGAGTTAGTTAAGTAGTATTTAAACCCCTCTCATGCATTTAGAGAGGGGCCCTGGATCTTAATATTTTTGGACTTGGAGATTGCATTTCTGTACTCCATTGTATTATATATTTTTGAAAAGGATCACATCTGGTGATTTTCATGCGAAATTATCTTTGAAGTGTTGCATTTCTGTACCTTTGGGATTTGATTTTGCATCATAGTTACTGGATAGAGTATCAGATTGCATTTGAAATTCATCAAGATGAACAAGGTATTTCTATCTGTTTACTGTTGATTTCTTTTGTCTTATGATATTCGTTTTAAGATTGCTATCATTTATATGTATATTTGTTTTCACAACGTTTCCTTTTATATATCATTTCTGAGTATAATTGAAACGTTATTCTTCATAATTACATGTAGATGGTATATAATGATGAATGCAATATGCTAATATAACTTTGTTTAATTTCTTAAACAGAGTTATCTTTATATGTTTTTGCGCATTTCAATTTAATTAATAATACATTTTCATGGTTATTGTTGAATTGGAACAATCTTATGTTGTATTCACATATTATTACCCGGGTTAGCATTAGAATTTCTTTATCAGTATTTAGTTTAAATTAGATAGTTTTATTTCAGTTAATTTTTAGTCCCATTTCCACCCATCCAATCCAATCCACTTAGTTACAAGGAAACTGGTCCTTTAAATCCAGTCGGAGCCACCATTCCAAACGGAAAAGGAGCTGTCTTAAGGTCCCGACCGGGTGGTTTTCTCCGATGTTTGAAGTAGATATTTTATAGGCTTCAAAAGGACCTTAGATATTTTTAAATTCTTCATATTCTCTAATGTGCCTCGGCCTTGTAAATATTCTGCCTGACATTTAATAATGTCATTTTTGCTTGTTCGATTTTCCAGTGATAACAATATGCATTATGGTTCTGGCTAGAATTCTCCCTCTGGTTCCACCTACAATACATACGATACAATCACATGATCAATATCCCATACATACTTCTTAAGAAATGAAACATGGAAAAAATCATGGAATTTCATTATCGGAGGCAGTGCAAGTTGGTAGGCCACCAGTCCAATCCTCTCAAGGATCTTGAAAGGCCCACAATACCAAGGTGCTATCTTGGCACATGAACCAATCCTCAAGGAGATCCTCTTGGGCTTGATGCACAAGTACACATGTTCCCCAACCTAAAACTCCTTAAATTCCCTATGATGATATGCATAATTGTTATGTCTTCCCTAAGTTGCCTTTAGATTCCTCTATATAACATGTATTTCTTGTTCCATCTCTGCCAACATATCTAATCCAATAAATACCCAGTTCATTGGATCACTCCAACTGATAGGAGTATTACAACTCCTCCCATAAAGTGCCTCAAACATACTCATCTTCAAGGATTCTTGATACCAGTTATTATAGGGAAACTCAACCAATGGTAGATACTCTTCCCACTTCCTCTACTGATGCATAACATGCATCCCCAACATGTCCTCAAGAATCATGTTAACCCTCTTGTTTTGTCCATATTTCTGTGGATGATGATTTGTACTGGAAACCAACTCTATCTCAAAGCCTATGAACAACTCCTTCCAAAACCTGGAACTAAACTTTGCATATTTGTCTAATACAATCTTCTTAGAAACAGCATGAAACCTCACTATCTCTCTGATGAAAATATGAGTTATGTCACTAGATGAGTTAGTAGACATAACCAAAATGAAAAGAGCTATTTTACTTAATCTATCAACCACAACAATGATGGAATTATGTTCTATCAAAGTTCTTGGCAAACCTTTAATGAAACCCATGGATATGACTTCCCATTTCCATTATGGAATTGGAATCAAATTCAATAAACCACCTAGATTCTTACACTTTGCCTTTACGTGTTGACAATACAAACATTTTGCAACAAACTCAACCACCTCTTTCTTCAAGTTAGACCAATGATAAAACTTCTTAATTGCTTTCAGAGTCTTATGATATCCCAAGTGACCTGAATATGTCTTGACATGAAAATCCCTAAAGATAAGCTTCTTGAGCTCACTGTCATCTGGTACATAAATCCTATTCCTGAATCTGACCAAGCCATTTATCGTGAGGTGATACTCCTCGTCCCTATTACCTTCACCCCTGTTGTTGTAGCTCTTGCCTCAACTACTGATACCTGTCATCATGCTACCCTGCCTACAAGATCCACTCCTACAAGTTTGTCCCATAAGAACTTACTACTGCAATGTGATTCACCTACACTCTTCTACTAAGAGAACCGACAACCCTGTTCTCTTTTCTCTTAATGTACCTGATCTCGAAGTCAAAATCACCGATCGTGACCAACCACTTAACTTTCCTACATTCAAATTAGGTTGGTCAAATAAGTATCTAAATACACTATGATCACTCATCAAGGTGAACCTCATGCCAAGAATATAATGTCTCCACATCTTTAATGCATGGATGATAGTTGCCAACTCAAGATAATGCATCACATATTTTTTCTCGTGCTCATTTAGTTTCCTTGCTCATAGCATACTACGTGTTCTTCCTAAATCAAAACTCCACCAAGTACTCTCTTGTAATACTTTGTACATACCACAAACTCTTTGTCTAGATCTGAAATCTTTAGAATTGGAGAATTCGTAATCAATTGGTTCAACTACTAAAAACCCGTTGCACATTCCTAGGTCCATTCAAATTTCTTTCATTTTCATTGCAATGATGTAATGGGATAGGAAATCCATGAGAATTTCTTGATGAACCGCCTGTAGTAACCTGCTAACTCTGTAAAATATCTGACCTCATCCTCATTCCTAGGAGTTTCCCATTCCATGATAGCTCTAATATTTTCTAAAACCACTTTTATACCTTATTTGGAAACCACATTCCCCAAGTAATGAATCTTTATCTAAAAGAAACTGAATCTGCTAAGTTTGGCATAAAATTGATGCTCTTTTAGTTGTCTTAACACTTATGCTAAGTGTTCAACATGGTCTTCCTCATTCTTAGAATATATCGATATGCAATCAATGAATATAATCACAAACTTGTCCAAATAAGGACGCAACACACTATTCATCAAACATATGAAAGTAGCTAGAGCATTAGCCAACCCAAAAGGAACCAAAACAAACTCATAATTCCCATACCTGGTCCAGAAAAGCAGTCTTGTGGTTGTCTTATTCTTTGATGTGTACCTGATGGTATCTTGATCTAAAATCAATCTTCGATAACATTAATACTCCCTTCAACTAATCGAACAAGTCATCAATGCATGGAAAAGGGTAATTTTTCGTAATCATCCCCTTATTCAACTGCATGTAATCAATGCACAACCTAAGAGTACCATATTTCTTCTTCACAAACAATATTGGTGCACCCCAAGGCGAAACACTTGGTCTAATGTATCCCTTGTCAAGCATTTCCTTCAACTTCAACTTCAGTTCCACTAACTTTGTAGTGCTCATTATGTACGATGCCTTGGATGCTAGTGTTTCTCCCTACTTCAACTCAATAGAAAAATCCACTTCCCTATTAGGTAGTAGTTCTAATATATTTTCTGGGAATACATACTGAAACTACTGTAAAACTGGATACCTCTTCAAGACCTCAACATCCTCAACATCCTTACCTTTCTCACTGGAAATATGAACCACAAACAATACACGTCCCCTCTTGCTACTACGCTTGGCTTGCATAGTTGTAACCATTCTAACTAATGTCGTCTTATTCTCACCCTGCAAGATTATTTATTCCCCACTATCATCCAAGCACTCAATAGCATTTTCATAACAATTTACCTTAGTCATGTGAAGATACAACCAATTCATACCCAATAACACATTGTATGATCCTAATGGAATCACATTTAAATGTGTTGATGTAGACATACCATTCAACTCAAATGCACAAGCTCTTACCCAATGATGAACTCTCTTCTTAGTACCTATATCCAACTACACTAACCAAGACTCTACATGAACTTCTTTTCTCAAACCACACTTATCCACAAGGTCAGGATTAACATAACTATAATTAGATCCAAGGTCAATCAAAATAGAAACAAATTGATCACAAATCTTACCATCCATCTCGATAATGGATTCCCGATGATCTGCCTGCCTATTATCAAATGATGCATGGATCTAAGGAATACTTTGTCCAACATCCCCAACTATCTGTACCCCCTGAGAACTGTATATTTGTGGTCTTCCACCTTGATTTTTTGGAAAATCCCTCATGCGATGATATTTTCCACAAATCCAACATTGTAAAGGCTTCCTGCCATTACCCTTGTTCTTCCCCTTAAACTGAAATCTCTATCCTTTTTCATTTTCATTGAAATTCTTGTGTTGTGATGCATTCTCCTTGTCATATGTATCATGTGGATTTCCTCTCTTATTAACCCACTTTCCCTTATTCTTCTCGTTACCTTTCCAATCTTGTTTAGACTCGGACCTGTGCTTTGATTGCTCATTACAATGTTTCAAGTTTCTGATGGCTTCCTCCAACGATTTAGGCTCATCAAATTCAATCCTATCTTTGAATAATGTTGGCAACCCACTGATGAATCTTTGAATATTTTCTTTCTCCTCCTTAAGATAAGGAAAATATCTCAACAACCCCAAGAATCTACCAGTACACTCCTCATTGGTCAGATATCCCATCTTTAACTAACATAAATCATTTTCCCTGTCATCATAGTATCTTTCAGATAGTTACTTCTTCCTGAAAAGTCTCTTGAACTGATTCCAAGTCAAATCCTTCCTGAAAATTCTCTCGAACTGATTCCAAGTAATATCCTCCTCTCAAATGTCTCTGACATTATGTACATCTTCCCACCAAATGTATACTTTTTCTTTAAGATTAAAGGTAGTTATCATGGCCTTCATATGTTGAATATTGCAACAAGAAATAGTGAAGGAGGCATCCTGAAACATCATCCTTGATCCTAGTTGGAAAATAATCACCTAAACTAGGTGGGGCCCACACAGGTGATTTTTGGTGCAAAGTCTATTTTTAGACTATTTCTGTTTTTAGACATTTAGATCATATTCTAAGAGTTGCAGGATGTTATTTATGGATGGTTGGTCAAGTTGGAAAAATATATGGACTTCTATTTTTATAACTATTGGGCGGAATCTATTTTTAGATTGCCAGTCTAAAAATAGATATGTCGAATATTATTAGCTCTTAATAATATTTGGACTATAAACATTATCTTATTCTCTTGGAGCACTTCAGTTAAGTGCACAGATGTGGCACAGGAGCTGACAGAAGGAATTACGCTATTCCTCAGGGTTAAGTGGAGCTATTGCATGGAGACTTCAGTTAGAACTCATGTGACAGAGTTTGGTGGAGTTATTGAGGTAGTTGGTGGAGTTGTGTTCAGTTTAACTCAGTTAGACACAGTTGAGCTAGTTGTATCTAGTCTAACTGATTGATACACTAGTGAAAGTGGTGTGAATTAATTAGTTAATTAATTCACTAAATAATAACTCATTAATCAACTGAAGAATACATCAGTTAACTACAGTGCATGGCAGTTTCAGTGGAGACCAGTGGAGAGATAGGTGAAAGAGCAAGTGTGACTATCAGTTGTGACTATAGTGTTGCATTTTTTGCACCACACATTCATTGGAGATTCCAATGAGGATTGCGTGAGCAAGTATATAGAAATTCGAGTTCATCCAAAGGCATTATTCATTAGGGATTGTGCAGTAGAGGCAGGCTAAAGGCTGGCAAAGATCAGTGCATGGATTTGCAAGTTCGACCCTGATTAGTGTGTAGCGATTGGATTGTACTAAGAGCTTGTGATGAGCTTTGTATGAGGATTGTTACATGATCTCTATGACATATATTATATAGATATATTTGGGTTTTTTAGCTTTAGGCTTTTCCGTTAAAACAACTGTGTTAATGTGTGTGAATTTTTATGGTTTCAATATGTGCATGCAATTGATTTAATTTCCGCATGTGATGATCAATGGTGGAATAGATTATGTATTGTGCATGAAGTTAAAATAGTGTGTGATCAGGAGAATATTGGACATATGCATGCATATTGCATATCATTTCTACATGGTATCGGAGCATTGATCATTGGAGTAGATTGCAATTATTGAAACAGTTGAGTTTTGTGCTGGTGGAATTCGAAATTGCTGCAGTGTTTTCTTGGTGTCGAAGTTGAGCATTCATTGAAATGTCTTTCAACGGATTGTGATTGGAGTATGCCCTTGAGGGTAGCTCAAATTATATTTCATGGAAGGATAGGATGGAGGTGGTGTTGGAGGATAATGGGTTGAAGGAGTTCACAGATGCTGAAATTCCTAAACCGGGTTCTAGCGATGAAACCGCATTTGCTGCATGGCAAAAGAAGGTAGCAGGTGTCGAAGGATTTTGTTGGAAGGTGTGAAGGATCACATTGTGTCTAGCCTTCATGGTAAATCCACTCCATTCTTGATGTGGAAGGCTTTGACAGAATTTTTCCAAAGCAGAAGTGACCAGAGGAAGTTGGTGCTTAAAGACAAGCTCAGGAAAATAAAAATGGAGAAGAATGACATTATTCTGGTATACTTGAAAAAGTTTGTCCACTGCAGGGATGAGATTGGGAGTGTAGGAGTTAGTGTGGATGAAGAATACTTGGTGAACTTGGCTCTCCTTGGGCTTCCGAAGAGTTGGCATAGCTACAAGGACTCTGTCAATGGAAGGGAGAAACTGCTAGGATGGGAGAGACTTTGGTCGGATCTTGTGCAGGAGGAGATAAGGTGGAGTACCAGGGATGCCTCTTCATCAAAGAATGATGATGAAGAGGTTTGCGCTTTGGTTGCCAAAGCAAGGAAAGTAAAGGGGAATAAAAATCCTTCTCAATCCGGTGTGGATGGCAAAGAGCGTGACATGTCCAAAGTGAAGTGTTTTCACTATCACTAACATGGGCATTACGCCACAAATTGTCCACAGAAGAAGAAGAACAAGCAGGCTGCTAGAGCTGCAGCTAGAGAGGCTCTTGCCTCGCAATTTGAGTTGGACTTCTCATTGATCGCATGCATGGTTTCTAGTGCATTGGGATCGGGGTAGTACTTTGATAGTGGTGCTTCCTTTCACATGACGGGAGATGTGAATATTTTCAGTGACTTGGTGGAGAAATATCTCCAGTTGCATGTTGAGTTGGGCGGCAATGGACGATACAATGTGACTGGCATTAGTACCATTACCTTTCAGAGGGAGTCAGGTAAAATCATTCTTTTACAATATGTAGCGCATGTTCCAGGTTTAAAGAAGAATTTAATCTCAGTCGCAATGTTAGAGGATAAAGGCTATGATGTTGTCTTTAGTGAAGAAAAAGTTTTCCTTCAGTACAAAGCAACAGGACAAGTCAACAAGGTTGGGATTCGAGCTAAGAATCTTTACAGACTTGAAGTAGATTGGATTTCTACGGAGCTTCCTACAGTTGGGAAGTGTGAGAAAGCCATGCAATTGAAGCTTGAGAGGGAGCTAGATTTGCATGCAGGTAAGAGTGAACCTCGGGATGTGAAGCAGCCACAAGATGAGGATCATGGAGTGGGAGCAACCACGCATGCAGAGAAATTTCATGCCAGATGGGTGGAGGGAGTGCATGCAGCTATACCACCAGGTGAGAGGTGGGGAAACATGAATAAGTAATCCCAAGAGGAGATTTCTGGGCAGGATTCATTGAGATGGTGTGGATCTCATGAATTGAACCTAGCTATGAGGTGCCCATAGAGCAGCAGTAGCATGATCAGTTGGATTGATGCAGGAAGATCAAATTCCAGATATATACATGCATATTGTATATAATTTCTACATGGTATCAGAGCGTTGATCATTGGAGCAATTGAAATTATTGAAACAGTTAAGTTTTGTGCTGGAGAAATAAATTGCTGCAAGGTTTTCTTGGTGTCGAAGTTGAGCATTCATTGAAATGTCTTTCAACGGATTGTGATTGGACTATTCCCTTGAGGGAAGCTCGAAATATATTTCATGGAAGGACAGGATGGAGGCAGTGTTGGAGGATAATGGGTTGAAGGAGTTCATAGATGTTGATATTCCTAAACCGGGTTCTAGCGATGCAGCCGCACTTGAAGCATGGCAAAAGAAGGTAGCAAGGTGTTGAAGGATTCTATTGGAAGGTGTGAAGGATCACATTGTGTCTAGCCTTCATGGTAAAGCCACTCCATTCTTGATGTGGAAAGCCTTGATAGAATTGTTCCAAAGCAGAAGTGAGCAGAGGAAGTTGGCGCTTAAAGACAAGATCAGGAAAATAAAAATGGAGAAGAATGACACTATTTCGGTATGCTTGAAAAAGTTTGTCCACTACAGGGATGAGCTTGGGAGTGTAGGATTTAGTGTGGATGAAGAAGACTTGGTGAGCTTGGCTCTCCTTGGGGTTCCGAAGAGTTGGCATAGCTACGAGGACTTTGTCAATGGTCGGGAGAAACTGCCAGGGTGGGTGCGACTTTGGTCGGATCTTGTCCAGGAGGAGATAAGGTGGAGTACCAGGAATGGCTCTTCATCAAAGAATGATGATGAAGAGGATTTCGCTTTGGCTACCAAAGCAAGGAAAGGGAAGAGGAATAAAAATCCTTCTCAATCGGTGCGGATGGAAAAGAGCATGACATGTCCAAAGTGAAGTGTTTTCATTGTTTTGAGCTGGAATTCTCATTGATTGCATGCATGGTGTCTAGTGTATTGGGATCTGGGTGGTATTTTGATAGTGGCGCTTCCTTTCACATGACGGGAGATGTGAACCTTTTTAGTGACTTGGTGGAGAAATATCTCCAGTTGCATGTTGAGTTGGGCGACAATGGATGATACAATGCGACCAGCATTGGTACCATTACCTTTCAGAGGGAGTCAGGTAAACTCATTCTTTTACAAGATGTAGTGCATGTTCCAGGTTTAAAGAAGAATTTAATCTCAATCGCAATGTTAGAGGATAAAGGGTATGATGTTTTCTTTAGTGAAGGAAAATTTTTCCTTCGGTACAAAGCAATAGGACAAGTCAAGAAGGTTAGGATTCGAGCCAAGAATATCTACAGATTTGAAGTAGATGGGATTTCTACAGATCTTCCTACTGTTGGGAAGTGTGAGAAAACCATGCAATTGAAGCTTGAGAGGGAGCAGGATTTGCATGCAGGTAAGAGTGAACCTCAGGATGTGGAGCAGCCACAAGATGAGGAACATGGAGTGGAAGAAACCACTCATGCAAATAAATTTTGTGCCAAATGGGCAGAGGGAGTGCATGCAGCTATACCACCAAGTGAGAGGTGGGGCGACATGCATGAGTAATCCCAAGAGGAGATTTCTGGGCAGGATTCATTGAGATGGTGTGGATCTCATGAATTGAACCTAGCTACGAGGTGCCCACAGAGCAGCAGTAGCATGATCAGTTGGATTGATGCAGGCAGATCAAAGTGACAGTGTCAGATACTGGAGCGCGGTTCAGAGTTGACAGCAAGTGCAGAGTGCATGGGTGCAGAGTCCAACAGCGCAGTGGTTCCTGAAGACATGTGCAGTAGCTGAGCAGAAGTCGAATACTTGGATGACATATGCATCATATTTATTGAGTTTTTTGGAGCCTATTCAATTTCGGAAGAGTTGCAGAGCAGTTGCATGGAGTTGCATGGCGCTTTCAAAGGTTGCAGGGCGAATGCATGGAGTTGCATGTCGCATGCAAAGAAATTCCTTTCTTGTTGAGAGGGAGTGTTGAAGATTGAAACAAGAAACATTGAAGGAGGCATCTTGAAACATCTTGCCTGATCCTAGTTGGAAAATGATCACCTAAACTAGGTGGGGCCCACACAGGTGATTTTTGTCGCAAAGTCTATTTTTAGACTATGTTTATTTTTAGACAGGTTGATCATATTCTATGAGTTGCAGGATGATATTTTTGGATGGTTGGTCAAGTTGGGAAAATAGATGGATTTCTATTTTTATACATATTGGGCAGAATCTATTTTTATATTGCCAGTCTAAAAATAGATATGTCGAATATTATTAGCTCTTAATAATATTTGGACTCTAAACATTATCTTATTCTCTTGGAGCACTTCATTTAAGTGCACAAATGTGGCACAACACCTGATAGAAGGAATTATTCTATTCCTCGGGGTTTACTGGAGTTATTTCATGGAGGACTTCAGTTAGAACTCATGTGATAGAGTTTGGTGGAGTTGTAGAAGTAGTTGGTGGAGTTGTGTTCAGTTTAACTCAGTTAGACACAGTTGAGCTAGTTGTATCTAGTATAACTGATTGATACAATAGTTAGAGTGGTGTGAATTAATTATTAATTAATTCCCTAAATATTAACTCATTAATCAACTGAAGAATACATCAGTTAACTACAGTGCATGGATAGTTTCAGTGGAGACCAGTGGAGAGTTAGGTGAAAGAGCAAGTGTGACTTTCAGTTGTGACTATAGTGTTGCATTGTTTGCACCACAAATTTAGTGGAGATGCCTTTAAGGATTGCGTGATCAAGGCTGGGGCAATTCAAGTTCATTCAGAGCCATTCTTTAGCAGGGATTGCGCAGTAGAGACAGGCTAAAGATTGGCAAATATCGGTGCATGGATTTGCAAGATCAGGCCTGATTAGTGTGTAGCGATTGGATTGTAATAAGAGCTTGTGATAAGCTTTGTATGAGGATTGTTACATGATCTCTATGACATATATTATATATAGATAGTTGGGGTTTTTAGCTTTAGGCTTTCCCGTTAAAACAATTGTGTTAATGTGTGTGAATTTTTATGGTTTCAATGTGTGCATGCAATTGATTTAATTTCCGCATGTGATGATCAATGGTGGAATAGATTATGTATTGTGCATGAAGTTAAAATAGTGTGTGATCAGGAGAATCTTGGACATATGCATGCATAGTGCATATAATTTCTACATCATATTTCTGAATAATCATGAAATCTGTCAAACTTATTCATCCTAGCAACCCAGCTTCGGCATCTTGTGACTTATTCATTTCTCCATCAAATGTAGGAGGCTTTGCTTTCTTGAAGTCATATAGAAAGTACTACTTCTCACTCCTCTTATACATATGGTGGTGATTATGAGGATGGTGTCTCTACAAACCATAACTATAATAGAACCCACAATCATTAACCCTCCTATGAGGTGTATCCAAGAAACTACCATCGCTGACTCTGTCATCCTTGTCAAACCTATATCTTGTTTGAGACCTGCTATCATATGCCCCATTAGTCCCTTCCTCCTATCCATGACTGATCCTAAGTAGTCTATATCTATGAAAATATGATAGACTTTGAAGGATGACCTCATTAGCTTTTTCTTGCTTTTCATGTGCCCTGGCAAGTCTTTCTTGTTACTAAATGATCATGTCATTATATGCGTTACAAATTTTGACCTTTTCTTTCAAACTTGTCAATGTATCTGCTATGTCATGGGACTACTCATCACCATGTTGTTCATCTGATCTGTAGGGAGAATCATTGAATTGTAGTCCACCATTTTTCTTGTCATCTATGATATTCTTCCTGCAAAAATAAAAAGTCAGATAACCAAATATAAATATGATCAAACAAACCTTAGTGAAGTTCAGGGGAGGCTATCACTTCTGCAAAAATAAGTCTGGATTGGCACAACATTTGCATATGTAATGAAATCAACATATGAATCATTCCAACATCAACATCATGACGACACAAAACCACAATAATGAAAATCATAATGCATGCAGAACAAACAAATAGACAACTAACATGCATGCATGACAAACACATTCCTCCTATCCAATCCAAGAGTTTGAACTTGTAATCTCTAATACGACCCAGTAACGCCTCCTCCCACCTTTACCCAAATTCACAAGCTCACCAGGGTAAACATGAGATGAGAATTACTTTGAGAGACCTGATTTCCAAGATGCACTTATGGAAAAATGGGGTCCATGTGTCTATAACTTCCTGGAAACACCAGTGACACATAATCACACTGTTATCATCTTAACTTGACCCAACACTATTTATTTTTAGTTTCATTTCCTTTTAACAAAACTTTCTATTTTTTGCAATTTTCTCGGGTTCTAAACTTCCAAGGCCATTTTGAGGCCCTAAACGACAATTTCAGGGAAAGTGAAGAGACCTAGAAAAGTGCAGAACCTTGAAACAAGGTATTATGATAGTCAAACAAAGATCGCATGCCAAATTTATGACCTCCGAAAGTTGGATGTATGAATTACTCATTTATGCAAACACTTTGTGTACATAACACCTACAGGTTACAAATACATATATGTTCATTAATTCAATAAGCTCACAAGAGAATCATAATTGACACAATGACAAAGATAAACATTCAATATCAACTCAGAACTTGACCTAGACTAACAAGAACCTATTAGGAATTTAGTCAAACATATGGCGAACATGCAATCTACAGGTCATGAATGCATATTTAAACCTAGGGGTATGATACTTATATGAGAATCATCAAGAATTTCTAATGCCCTCTCATAATAGTTGCAACAACATCTATTGGCTCATTCATTCATTAGCAATTCATCAACAAATCAAAACACATTAACATTCGTAGTCAAAATACATCTTATAACCAACATATAACTAGTAAATGAACAACTTATACACCATGATAAACCAACTATCAAAGCCACATAATAACAAGTACAATTACTCATGGAAATACAAGACAAAAAGAGCTCTTATTAACATATGCAAATCCAACCGAGTTAGGGACTTCCACGTACCATTCGACCATAGATTGGGCTGAACCAAATCTCTCTTTTAGCCAATCACCCTTGTGCCATATTCCAAGCGTGAATGTGGGATCTCATGGAATAAACCAAACATAACCAAAATGAGGCTTCCAAAGGCCAAACTACCTCAACCCTTAACCAATGATTCCGCCTCATGGTCGAACATCACTAACACCAACCAGATCAGGCTCTACTTAAGTTGTCCAGGGCTCCAGATATTTTGTCCCAAATACGGCTCCGAGAACTAATAACTCAACCCACATCCTTCCAGGGCTCCATATCGTTTTTCCAACCAAGGCTCCAGTACTAGTCTCTCAACCCATTGAGGGTTCTAGAGTGTTTGTCCAAACAAGGATCCAATACTAGTAATTCAACCCAAGTTATTCCAGGGCTCTAGAGTGTTTGTTTCAAACAATGGCTCCAGGAACTAGTAATTTAACCCACAACCATAAGGAATCTAAGAACCAATAAAAAATAACAAGTGGAAAAACCCAAAACACCATGGCTATCCAGGAATTGGCAAGGCAAGACTAAAATCATTTTCAATCAAGGCAATCCTCCATGCCAATGACAACACATAACCAAATAATCACTTGCATACGCCATGCATCCATAAATCAACAAGGAAAACACACATGTAACCTATTACCTACAAATAGATCCAACTATAGTGATTGATCCAGTTGTTCCCTTGCGCTTTCTTGCTTTCATGCTTTCCTTTACCTTCTTTCTCCAAAACCAAGTGAATACTAGAGCGCTCTGAGCATGATCCAAGAATTATCTAAGTGTGCAAGAGTATGAGAGAGTGAGATAATAGAAGAGATCTCCAAGCTAAAACTGAAAAAATGTTGTGAACGGATCCTCAAAATCATATTTATGATTGAGGCCTCTATTTTCTGCATTTTTCCTTAATTTTACTTCAATTTCCTTCTCATGCAAATCGGTGACCTTTCATCTCCCTTTTCTCCTATTTTCCATTATTTTCATAAATAAAATGCCAATTAATTCCTCTTTTCCTTTGTCAATTCCATTTCTAATTTCCATAACTATTTATTAATCACCAATGATCCCCATCACTATATTTTTTCCCAACACTAAGCTTGGAGTACATGTCCCATGACCTTGGTCTTATTTTTATTTATTTACATAAGAAATCTACTAGGGGATGTTACAATATTTGTGCATAAAATATGAAAAAAATATCTTGCACTAAAGTAACAAAGTTTAACACCACAACCCCCCCCCCTCCCCCCCCAAAAAAAAAAATGTCATTTAATGCCTCAAAACTCTCCTAGAAAGTTTCAGTCCCCAATTTGCCAAAGTGGGTCCCACTAGTAAAAATCGTCCTGCAAGTTGATTCCTCCAATTTTTCCATTTTGAAAGCATCAATATGGATGAAAAACAATATAATGATCCAATTTGGATCATGGAGAGAGAAGGAGCCTCTCATTGACACCATCTCTCAAACATTAAAGTTCTCGCTAAGATGGCAAACTAAGTTCCAAACATTGGACATACACATGGACGTTTCAACCAATAAATGCACACTGTTAACTTATATCAGCATTTGAAATTCCTCCTGCACATAATTATGATGGACCAGTTTTGAGCATCAAGAAAACCTCCAACACCCTATGCAACACCCGCATTGTCACATGAAGGCCCTAGAGCAGAGACTCAACTGCATAGAACAAAACCTTGGCATTCCACCTCTATCGACAACCAAAACCCCATCCATGTCGTAACTATGTGTTGAGAATGCAGCAAGATGATGGAGCTTAGTGAAATGAAGTCGCCTTCACTAAGTGGGCCCGCAGGCAAATTCTGGCGCAAAGTCTATTTTTAGACTATGTCTATTTTTAGACATATGGAGCATGGTCCAGGGGTTGCAGTATGTTATTCTTGGAGTATTGGTCATGTTGGTAAAATAGATGGACCTCTATTTTTTGACCTATAGGTCGAAGTCTATATTTAGACTGCCTATCCTAAAAATAGGGAAGTCAAATATTATTTACCCTTAATAATATTTGGACTCTAAACAGCAGTTTACTCTCTTGGAGCACTTCAGTTCGAGCCTTGGAAGTGGCTCATGCATATGACAGAGGAATTACGCTATTCCTAGGGTTTGATGGCATCATGCATGGTTGACTTCAGTTAGGACTTCAGTGGCAGAAGTTTGGTGGAGTTAATGAGACAGCTAGTGGAGTTGTGTTCTGTTTATTTTAGTTGAACTAGTTGAGATTGGTTTAACTAGCTAATCAATTAGTTATGAGTGGAGTGAATTAAATATTATTTAATTCATTAATTAGTAACTCATTATTCAACTCAAGAACACATCAGTTCACTACAGTGCATGATCAGTTCAGTGGAGACGAGTGAAAGAGGTAGATGAAAGGGTGGAGTTAGCTATCAGTGGCGACATCAGTTGTGCATGAGATTTGCACCACACTTGGAGGAATTGCCCATGATGATTGCGCTGTCAAGCCAAGGAGATTCGAACCTTGGATCTCTATATAGACAGGCCTGGATTACGCAATAGAGGCAAGGCAATTGGCGGTGAGTTTTTGAACCAGTAACCTGTTCAAAACTGAGCTAGATTGTGAGTAACTGTATGAGAAAGTACTGAGTACTTGTGAGGAGTATTGTACTGAGTTTGTTACTTGATTTCTCCATTATAATATACACATATAGCTGCGGGGTTTTCAGCTATAGGCTTTCCCCATACATACTGTGTTAATGTGTATGATGATTTGATGTGTTATCGCTTGATTTTATTTCTGCATGTGTGATGATCTGAGTGGAAGAGATTATGTGTTGCATATAAATTCGAATTGTATGTGATCAGGATAGTCTCGGTGGATAATTATTTATTATTCGGAAAATTTCTACACTATGGATTCTAATCCCTCTGCTTAGTCTTCTAATATGCTCAGTCTTTTATCACTTTTTGATTTATTCTCCATTCTCAAGGCTAATATGGCTTTGCTTTTCAGTAAATGTATGGCTATTATTGGTTTTTTTAATACTATGTTATCCTATGCGTCTCTGTGGAGAGTGAATTTTTGGTCATGGTTTGGTCTTCCTAGTGAGAGATTGACCTAAATCATCTAGAATTTCCATGCACATTCATGTTTACAAGGCAATACAAAATTTACCCTAAAAGAAAAAAACAAATGTTTTATGGTATTTTAGTTTTTATCGAGGATGTTTGAAAATATATAATAAATAATCAAACTAAATATGAATAGATAGATAAGTAATGAGTATTTCAAAAGGCCTCACAATTATAATTATATATGTTAATGCTTATTAATACCAAGTACACAATTTATCTATGTTGATAACACTCGAATCATAAAAGTATACAAGCATACAAATGAAATTTAAAAATAAATTAAATACACGTTCAAAGATTAACATAATGTATGCAATGGTTTAATTATAATCAATTATAATTGAAAAAAAATAATCAATTATAAGCTTATTAATACCAAATTAATAAAAAAAAGTAAAAAACCTAAAGTAAAAACCAAAGTAAAAACCTAAAAAAAAGTGTGTAAGCTTCTGATTAGATAGGGTAATATCAAATTAAATTATGAGGAAAGTAACAAGCAGAAGTGGAAAAAAACTACTTAAGCCTCCATTATAATTATAGTGAAGGGCCCCATATTAGTTTCTATGCTTGTTTTTTAGCATCATTATGATTATTGCAATGCATAAAGCCATGAAAAATTGATGGGGATATAATTACTTAAAGCCTCTAACATCATTATGGTGAAGGGCCCTATATTGGTTGTTTTGCTTGTTTTTTAGGATTCTTACCATGGTTGTAATGCATAGAGCAAGGAAAAGTGCCAGAGATATAATTATAAAGCCTCTAATATAATTATATTGAAGGACCATATATTGGTTAGTCTACTTGTTTTTGTGCATTATTTCCATCGCCACACTACATAAAGTAAGGAAAATGCTCCATCACTGGTCAAAAACAAAGAAAATCAACAGCTAGGCAACAACACTTAAAATTTTCCACTAATAACATAATAAGGAAATCAATTTCAATTGGTTTCATTGCGCCCGAGCCCGCGCTCTACCTTCTGGTCTAACCTGCGCATAGGGTTTCTGGTGCTGCGGCAAGGTGGTGTCGGTCATGTGCTCACCCTGGCTTGGGTTCGGACTCTCAGGCCCCTCCCCTGCCTTCCCCTACTCCTCTTCATGAGGGAGAGACCTTCAAACTACCGATTGATTCCCAGCCGAAGAAGAAAAAATAACTCGCCTCCAATTTCGTCAAGAGATTGGATGAGATCCCCTCGGTGGCTCTCCCACCTAAGGGTCTGATGAAGGTGGCCCTTTCCCTTGCGGACCGAGCGCTGGTTGGGAAGTTCATAGGCTTATGGCCTTCACCAAAATCTATAGAAGCCTTGATCACCCGAACCTGGAAGCCCCTCACTGCAAACAGCGTCAACTCGTACTTTCTGGGGCGGGGTTTCTTCCTGCTTGAATTTAACTCAAAGGTGGATAAGGACTTGATTTTCAGGAACAGACCCTATTTCATGGGTCCTCAAGGAATGTATTTAAATCGTTGGACTCCAGACTTTGACCCCTTAGACGATGTTCCATTTTTCATTCTAGTCTGGGTCAAGCTCCCTGTTAGCCACCTATAATATTTTGTTATACCAAAAGGTGGCTAAATCTTTTTTGGAGCCTCCAAGGAACAATTTTATCACTAAAAATTGTTGGCTCTTGAAGTCTCTCTAAGGCCTCATGCCTCTGTCCAGATCCCTTATTGCTGTTTACATCCTAAAAGCCTCTGAAATCCTTCAAAAATCCCAAGTTAAATACTGCTGCAGAACCCCTTGGTCCCCTTCCTTTTCTTCTTCACTAACCTCATTTTCTATTCTCCATTTCCAATGAAAAACCCACAATTTCATGTTACTCCCTTTCCATTTCATTAAAATCCCTTTTATAAGGTTAAAAACCCGCTTTTTAACCTTATCGAAACCTTCATTTCCTTTTTAGCGCCTTTTCTTCCATACGCCCGCACCCTGGAACCAAGTTTTAACCCTTTGGCGCTCATCGCAGATCGCAGATCGCAAAATCGCATTTTCCGTGGTTTGTTTAACTGACCCATCGCAAAAACTTGCGATGCGATCGTTCCGCCCGATCACAAATCGCAGTATCGCATTTTGTCTCGTTTAAATTAATCGATCCATCACAAATATTTGCGATACGTTTCGATCGCGTCACAAATATTTGCGATGTGATCCGCCTAATCGCATAATCGCATATTCCCTCCTCCATCGCAGATCACAGATCGCAATTTTTAGTTTTCCTCCAAAGAGCCATCACAAATATTTGCGATGCGATCCATCGCAGTTTCCGCCCATCGCATGATCGCAGATCGCAATTTTCTCTCCGTCGCGCAATCCGCCATCGCTTTTTCCACTTTTGCGATTTGCGATCAATCCCTCCGAGCCCACCATACGATCCCCTCGCCACTCATATAAAATGTGCCATTTTCCTTTGTAAAATTAAAAATTTCATATTGTATTGTTCACAAAGGTTTTTCTGCTGCCTTCTCCCAACCGTCGATCTTGCGCGATCGACGGCTTAGATTTTATCTTTTTCCACCATTCTACGATTTCTCCAATTAAACCCGACCGTTGGATGATGCCATCCAACGGCCCTGCTTCTTCCACACGCCTTCCGATGCAGCAAACCTAAAAATGCAGGATTTCTTAATTGTTTTTGTGTTTTGCAGGTGTTTTAATGGTTTTCCATTATATAATGAAGAAGAGTTGAGGGTTCGGAAAGATGTTTCCTGTGCTTTCGAGCTATTACAGAGAACCATTCACAGGGTTAAATTCAAATGGTTTATCAATGATTCCTGAGCGTTGATAGCATGAGAGCCCTGTGCGGCCCTGCACATCGACAAGACACTGTTTTATTCGAAAGAACAGTTAAAGAGTATCAATTGTGAAGACAAAGCACATTTGAATGAATATTGAAGACAATTTTTATGGGGATTACGGCTAATACAGTTATCAAAAGCCTAATCCCCAATCTAAAACATAGTTTAAAAGAAAACCTAAAGTGTTTTATCAAACAAAAAGCCTCTGCTGCCACATCTTGAGACGCGTTAAGTTCCTCATCTACCATAGCCACAGTGCCTCCCAAACCTTTCCAAAGCAGTAGAAGTTAATGAAAAAAATCAAATATTCGCCTCCAGCGCGGCCAGGGAGTTATTTCTGCCAGGAACTTCAATGCAAAGAATATATGCAGAGTTACTCCCGTATTACGCAGAGCCTCAAAGTCAAATAAAGCTCCCACCGAGCTTTTATATTTATTGTAAAACAGTTAATACAGTGACCCACCTATAAACTTCTCCATCGAGCCCCTCAAAAGGCTGAGAAGTCTTGAATCTGTATTTATTGTCTTAAAAGATCTTATCTCAGATATTTTCCTCCTCATTCTTCTATAAATGTTTTAGAAGAAGATGAGAAATTGTTGGTTGAGTTGCTTACAGAGCTTTGAAATACATTCGAGCCCAAACTTCTGATTGTAAATAGTGTTCACTGGCCCTTGGAGCTCTGCTTGTGATAGATTAGTTAGGCTGAATAGTGAAGATGATTGCTGAACTGAAACATTGGACTTGAAGACTGTAACCGGTTTGACATCAATATAAAAGTTGTTTCTTGGGATCTTGGTCTATGTCATTGGTGAAGTGCATCTCTCTTTGTTATTTTTTTCCTTCTATGTATGCCATATTGTTCATATTCCTCTGTGAAGGACAGTTTAAACAGGGTTAGGATCTACTATATACCAGTAACCTTCTCTGGCTGAGAAATCTTTATCTTAATGTTTTCTTCAAATTTGTTTATTTAAGAATGATTTAATACAGTTTAAACAGTTAGGAATGTTGGCGTTCCCTCGTCCTTCTGCTTGCTTAAACACTGTTCTTGAATGTGATTTCCATTATTTTCTATTAAATTTAGACTAGAGAAGATATGGTTTGCCCTGATTCCTAGATCCTTTTCTCCAAAGGCAGATTCTGAAAATTTCCCTTGGTGTTGACTGAAAGCAGACTAGGTTTAAAAGTACTTTATCTGATCTTAAGTTACACTTTGTTTCTCTTATGTGTTTTCATACTTTCTGAAGGTAATTATGTGGATTACTAGATTGTTTGTCAATTAAGCTACTTTAATAGAACTTGCCCAAGAAGTCAATGGTTAGCCCTGCACTTGGTTGGTATTTTTACAGTTACTTAAGAGGCTTTTCTTGTTTGGACTGACTATAAATCCTCTGAGAAATTATTATCAGTTTCCACCTTCCCAACACTTTAATGTTTCCATTCCATCAATTAATCTCAATAATCTTGTGGTATAGATGACTTGCCCCTTGGATCACTCTTGATGTTGTTGTTCAATTAAAGCCCTGTTATGACTCCATAGCCCAATGGATTAAAAACCAACGTTATATCTATCTTTTAGCCATAGCTGTTCTTCCCTCTTGCAACTTCTCACCTTTGAAACTCTTTGCATTCAGGACTTTTCACCTCAAACAGTAATCATGCTCAACCATCCAAAACAAAACAAAAACCCTTGGCCTTCATAACTAGCCTAATATCATTATCTCAAATTTCAAAGACAATATCCATCTTTGTACATATTGGAGAGATCCCTCTCCGGATTCAGGAGGGCTAGATCCTAGAATCCCAAAGTTGGTTGAAACGATGTTGTTTCTGTAATTGGACTCTGCCAATCTTGCTAATAAATTACGGAACCCAAACATTTCTGGCGACTCCGCTGGGGACTTGAGTTGAGTTTTCATCTCATTTTCCCTTGATTTTCACACAAAACTTTGAGAGTAAAAGTATCCTTTTCAAGCACTACCAAGAAATGGTAATCATGATGAGACTTGTTTGAATCAGTGACAATCTAGGTCAACCCTAGGATTCTCATAAGACTTTATCTAACCTTGAAAAATCAGCTAGCTTAGCCATAAGAGTAGACTGCCTTTGTCTCATAACCGTAGCTAAGTTTCAAAACAGAGTTAGGATATTCTTAAAAACCACTTTACTAAAAACAACTCAGAAAAACCTAAAAAAAATTCAGATTGGTATTCAATAAACATGGTGGTGGACCATAAAACCTTTTACCTCCAAAAGAGCTAAAAAATTCCACTTGGCGACTCCACAATCCTTAAGAGACCTTAAGACTCCACTAGGAAGAACCCTTATCATCATAACATCGTTTGAAACTCAGTTAAAGGACTGTAGGATTAAATTTGCGTAAACAGATTAGTTAACCTCTTAAAGATTGTCATATCTGGTTGAACTTGTCTTGTTTATTCGGGTCTAAAAACACAGCATAGTGGCTTCTAGAAAGATTCACACTAGAGCCCATCCTGACCCTAATCCACCTGGGATAGTTGATGACCCAGAAATTATCCTTTGGAAGTCTCCTAAGGTTAAATTATCAACTGTTTTCAGATCACCCTTGAGAGATAATTCTGTCCCTGAAAATCTTTCGGCTCTACAACAATCACAAGTTGACTTAGTAAATCCATTCAGAACTAGGTCATTTGATGATATAATACAGCTAGACTCTGAGTCTTCACTTTCATCCCCGGAGACAAGTACACATCCTGGTAGTAGAGAAACAACACCTCCTGATTTACATTTCCTTCACAACCTAGGTGTCTCTCATCCAAGATCAGCTTAGCAGTCTACTCATGGTCCATCCTCTTCTACTCATCCTACATCCACTGTTCAAACCACCACACCTCAGCCCACTTTCCCTTTTTTTAATCCGCCTCTTGTGAATCCACCTCCACCTCCTACCATGGCTGCATGGTATGCTCCCTTAGTCCTTTATGTACCATTAGTCAACCTTCCACAGGACTATCAGTCCAAAATCCCATTGTATGACGCTAGCAATGCTACAACTGCATCACAACATGTGGATAAGATGAATGACTACTTTGACAGAAACGAAATTGATGATGATTCTGTCAAGCTCAGATTATTTTCTCAAAGCTTAGGGGGAGAAGTAAGAAAATGGTTTAAAGGCTTAGCCCCCCATAGTATAAATGATCTCCAAGGCTTCCATCAAACATTCTTAAACAAGTGGGAAGTAAGGAAGAACCCTCTCCAAGTTCTTGATGATTACAACAATCTCCATAGGAACCCAGGGGAAAGTGTGCAAGCCTACTGCACCAGATTCAACAGTGTATACAACGCACTTTCCCCGGAACTAAAACCTCCACAAGGTTCAGCTTTAAACAAATTTCTCGAAGGTTTTGACGCTGACATGACCTATTCACTGAGAGAGAAAGATTTTTCAACTCTTGAAGACATGCAAAGGGGTGCTCTTTCTGTGGAAGTGAACTTGATGGAGAAAAGAGCAAGAATGAAGAGCAAGAAGAGAGTATCTTTTAGAGAGGAGTCCACACCTTCTACTTCTAGCTCAAAGATGGAAATGATGATGGAAGAGATGATGAAAGAGATTAGCATAATTAAAAGAGCACAAGCAAGTCAAAATCAAACTGCTCCTCAAAACCGAAACCAAAACCAGAATCAGAATGTTAGAAGGAACCAACCTCCAAATAGACCTAGGGAAGATGATCAACACATCACTCCTCCCTTTCATCAGAACTATATAAGTGAGGTTGAGGAAACAGATGAAATAACAGAGGAAGGTGCTATCAACATGCTGGAGGTCGATGATGATGATTTTGAGATTCATTTTGATAAAAAACAAGGTCTATATACACCGTATGATGACAAAAGAGATGATGATGAAAATCATTATCAAGACTTGGAAAATGTCATCATAGAAACTCAAAGGGAATATGACCTTAGAAGCAAGACTAATCAACAAGCCCCCAACACCAAAACCTCTGACAAATCTTCACAAAACAGCACGTCAATCAAGCCTAAAACGGTCAAACACAAGGAAAAAACGGTGGCTGAAAATTCTGATAAAGGTAAAGAGAAAGGCACTCAAAACACTGAGAAACAGAGTGCAGAATCTAGCAGTACTAACACTTCAGTTGGTACTCCTATTACAACCGTTATGTCAAGTGTAAATAAAACAAATCATCAAGCTGTTGTTGCTGATAAAGTGACAGCGAACAAGGCTGAAACTAGCACTTCAAAGAATCAAATTCCTTTCATCCTAGAACAAGAAATTTCCAAGATTAAAATCTCTATTCCCTTAACTGAGTTAGCTACCCAACACGTATATAGAACTCAAATTTTGAAGGCTTTAAATATAGAGGAAAATGGAGATACAGTCAATCTTAGTGATGACCAGCCCGAGCTTATTTTTGGTCCAAAGATTGAAGGTAGATACCAAGAGGGACCTGTTCCCCCTTTCTATGTGAGTTTAAACGTTCATGAAAAAAAATTTCACAACGCTATGCATGATTCCGGGGCTTCTCATAATTTAATGCCTAAAGCTGTGATGGACAGCGTAGGGCTAGAAATCACCAGGCCTTACAAAGACCTTTACTCCTTTGACTCAAGTAGAGTAAAATGTCTAGGATTGATCAAAGACCTATGTGTTAACTTAGCCTAGATCCCAGCCAAATGCTTACTCATGGACATTGTTGTGGCTGATGTGCCCCCAAAGTATGGAATGTTATTATCAAGATATTGGGCAGCTAAGTTACAAGGGACTATGGAGATGGACATGACGTATGCAACTATCCCTGTGTTTAATCAGACTACAAGACTTTACAGGGAGTCTCATATGCAATATACGGTCACGAGTAAAGACAGACCTCAAAACTCTCCTCTCTATTCCGTAAGTACAGGCCTTGATTCTTTTATCATGTTTAACGATGAAGCACTTAGTGAACAAATCGCGTTATCCGGATTAACGGCCGATAGAGAGGAGGAGGTAAATACCACGGAACTGTCAAAACAGTTTGCTGAACCTTTAGACCATAGCAAACCAAATATGGGTCTTGAACTACAATTCATGCATCCATTACTTTTAAACCTGGACACTAAAGAATACGACCCTCAAATAAACGAAAATCAGGGGGAATCAAAACGTCTACAACTAAGTGCAGACATTCAACAACAATCCGAAAGCACATTAGTTAAAGAGGAAATTCATCTAGCAAATGAAACTGAAAACAATCCCCTATGGAATATGCATTTCGATGGGTCATGCACTAAGAATAACGCGGGTGCAGGTGTCTGGATTACTAACACTGAAAACAACCATACATAATGCATTTCATGTAAATTAAACTTTCAGTGTTCCAACAACATAGCAGAGTACGAATCCCTTCTATTAGGCTTACATTTGTTGAAAAATTTAGGAGCTAAGAGAATTAAAATTCACGGGGATTCGGAATTAATCATTAGGCAAGTCAATGGGAAATATAATGCTCATCACCCCAGACTTAGGGCCTATCGAAATGATGTCGTAGACCTTTTAGAAAATTTTGATGAGTCTGAATTAATTTTTGTCCCAAGAAAAGAAAATATTACAACCCACAATTTAGCCTTTGCAGCTAGAACATTTCTGATGCCATATGAAACCGGAGACAGCACAACTCCGATAAAATTTAGACCAGCCATGCCTGATAACAAAAAATATTGGCAAGTGTTTGACAATGATAAACAAATAGAAGACTTCATGCAATTCAGAAATGAATTCGAACTGCATAGTTCGGACTCAGATTATGATACAGACTGCAGCGAAGAAAACTTTCGTGGTAAAGAAGAACCGTCTCTGGAGCCTGCCAATATTAACCTTCAAACTAGCAAACTCAGAAACAAAATAGAATCGAGTGCAGGATCAAGAACAGAAGAAATAGAAACTCTGCATTCTAAAGATGAAGGTTTTCCAAGTGGTCTAACACCTTTGGAAGAGTTGTTTGATCTCGATGATGTGGCCAAAAAGCCTAAACTGGAACCTGTAGAGACTGAAGTGGAGGAATGCAATATAGGCAGTAAAGAGAAACCGAAAATGATCAAACTGTCCAAAACTTTGCCAGCTCACATTAAACTCAAATACATAGAGTTGTTCAAAGAATTTTCTGATGTTTTTGCATGGAGTTACGAAGATCTTAAATCATATGACACTGAAATAATACAGCACAAAATCCCTCTTAAAGAAAACCAAAAACCATTCAAACAGAAACTGCGCAGAATAAACCCTGTCCAGTTGTCGTTGGTTTAGAAGGAGATCATGAAAATGTATGATGCTGGTATTATTGTCCCTGTTAGATATTCTGAATGGGTATCTAATCTGGTGTCTGTTAGGAAGAAAATTGGAGAAATCAGGCTTTGTATAGACTTTAGAGACTTAAACAAAGCTTCATTAAAAGACAACTACCCTTTACCAAAGATGGATCACATTCTACAAAGGGTGGTAGGGTCTAGAAGAATTTCTTTGCTGGATGGCTATTCGGGGTACAATCAGATCTTGGTTTACCCTGCTGATCAATTAAAGACAACCTTTACTACACCTTAGGGCACCGTCATGTCTGTGAAAATGCCTTTTGGTCTAATGAATGCTAGAGCAACCTTTCAAAGAGCCATGGACATAGCATTCTCGGAGGATTTGGGCTTCTGCATCATTCTCTATCTCGATGATGTTGCTGTGTTTTCGAAAACAGATGAAGAACACTTAGAACATTTGAGGAAAGTTTTCGAGAAGTGCAGAAAGTTTGGGATATATTTGAACCCTAAGAATACTTTATTTGGTCTCCAAGAAGGTAAACTTCTTGGGCACATTATTTCTGAGGAGGGTATTAAGATTGATCCCAAGAGGATTGAGGCCATATTGCAAATCTCTCATCCTCGAAACATCAAAGAGTTGCAGTCTTTCATTGGGAAGATTAACTTTTCGAGAAGGTTCATCCCAAACTTAGCCGAGCTTCTTATGAATATCACAAACATGTTGAAGAAGGAGCAAGGGGTAAAATGGACCTTGGAAGCAAAGAAGTCCTTTGAGCTGGTGAAACAAGCAATAACCAAAACGTCGGTTCTTATAAGTCCTAATTTTTCAAAAGATTTTTATATTTTCTCATTTGCATCAGAACATACCATAGCGGCTGTCCTTTTACAGAAAAATCCACAAGGACAAGAGAAGCCTATTGCATTCTTTAGCAAGGCATTGAGGGATACCCCTTTGAAGTATAACATTATGGAGAAGCAAGATTTTGCTTTGGTTAAAGCTTTGAAAGACTTCCGGGTTTACATCCTTCACTCACATATCATTGCCTTTGTCCCAAATTCAGTTGTTAAAGATATTCTGACACAGGACCCAGATGGTAAGAGAGGTAAGTGGATTGTTGTTATTCTTGAATATGATTTAGAGATAAAACCCACTAAGCTCATCAAAGGCCAAGGTCTAGCTAGATTAATGGCTGAATCAAATTGTGAAGTTCTTGATATTAACATGATTAATGCTTTGGATAACCAAGAAGAATTCTCAACTCCCATTGTTGAAGACCATTTTATGAATTCTCCTTGGTATGCTGATATTATTTATGTTTTTCTTAATCTGAATACACCTCCTGGTTTATCAAAAACAAAGGCAAGGTTCCTAAAATTGAAAGTTGTAAATTATTGCATTATTAATAAATGTCTGTATTGGAAAAATGCAAGTGGTCTATTGCTTAAATGTTTGCCTGAGTTTGATGCAGAGAAAGTTAAACAGGAGTTCCATGAAGGAGAGTGTGGAGGTCATTTGTACTGGAAGTCAACAGCCAACAAGATCTTAAGGGCTGGTTTCTATTGGCCTACTCTTTTTCATGATGTGCACAAAGTAACCACTACTTGCCATAAATGCCAACTGTTCGAAGGCAAGAGAAAATTGTTACCCCTTCCTCTGCATCCAATCACTGTTGAAGCTCCTTTTCAACAGTGGGGTCTTGACTTCATAGGAGAAATCCATCCACCATCTTCTGCCCGGCATAGATGGATTCTCACTGCCACAGACTATTTCACTAAGTGGATAGAAGCCATCCCTTATAGGTAGGCCAATGATTCAGTTATCATAAAATTCATGGAGACTAACATTCTCTCCAGATTTGGTTGTCCTACCAAGATCATCACTGATAATGCAGCAGCATTTGGGTCTAAGAGAATGGTTGACTTCTGTCACAAATACCAGATAACACTGGGGCATTCCACGGCCTATTACCCTCAGGGTAATGGACTTGCAGAATCTTCCAACAAAATCTTAGTGAACATAATCAAGAAACTGTTGGAGGACAATAAAAAGTCTTGGCACACAAAGCTGATTCATGCACTTTGGGCTGACAGATTAACTTTGAAGAAATCTATTGGTATGTCACCTTTTCAGCTTGTGTATGGTACAGACGTGATTTTTCCTAACAGCCTTGGTGTACCAGTTATGAAGTTAATTCAAGAGTTGCAGACTGAAGATAATGACATGACCAGAAGAATAAATCAGACCGTTCATCTTCAGCAAACCAGAGAGGAAGTGTATAACAAAGCATTGCAGAGACAGGACAGCATAAAAAAGCTCTTTGACCAAAGAACAAAGGCCAGCAATTTCAAGATTGGGGACAAAGTTTTAAAGCGGGACTCAAGGAGGGAAGAAAAGGGCAAGCATGGAAAATTTGATAACTTATGGCTTGGCCCTTACTCTATTCATTCAGTTGCTAGTAATAACGCATTTTTCCTACAAAAATTGGATGGAACAGAATTTTTTGGGGGTCCTGTCAATGGCAGGATGCTTAAGCATTACTTCTCTTGATCCATTTTACGTTTTAAAGCCTTTTACCTTTTCCATTGTGAATAGTCCATCCACCATTGCATTCAAAGTTATGAAAGATAAAAAATACAAAAACAAAAGAAAAATGAAAAGAGGGCAGAAATCAAAACAAGAAAGGCAAAGCCCCATGCCAAAAAAGAGAAATAAATCTGAAAGTGTGCAAGCTCAAATGCCACTCCTCAAAACACACTTCTAGTTAGTCGAACTGCCTAAACTTGACTAATTAGCTTTAAATTTTCTGTTGATAGGATAGTGAATTCGATTTTCCAAACTGTTCAATCTTGGCTTATCAGTAGATAGATTAGGATAGAAATGAAGGTTCAAACAAACTCAAAATCTGAACCAAAGTTTCCAAAGAGAGATGACTCAAAACTGTTTTATTTTATGAGTCATAAAAGAGAAAAATTGGTTCTAATTTGCCCAAAATCTGAATCAGATATCAAGCAAGAGACAGCTCAAACAAAAGCAAAAACAGAGCTGTGAAGAAAAGAGAAGGCCATGATGAGAAACTTTCAGATCTTAAGCCTTCCATTTTGATTTTTAATTTTCTGCAAATAATAATCTATGTGCAGCTTGTTTTTATACCATAGATCACAGCAAGTTAAACAGCTTAATCTTAACTTGACTGTTTTTAAATTTCTGTCTTAGAATTTAGAGAATGAAAGTCTATTGGACAGTTTAATCCCAATAGACAGTAGATTAGGTAGACAAGAATCTGAGCTCAACTGATTAATCTGAGTTCAGGGAGAAATAAGGAGTAGGATTAGATTAGTTTTTATGCTTTCAAAAGAATAAAATGTTGTAAAAAGAGTTTGCCAATCCAAGTGCACTCTGATGAAGAAAAAATGTTAGATCAGTAGGGTTGGGTAGGTAGAAAGTTGTATTGACAAAGTCCATTTATCTTTCATAACTGATGTTATTTTTCAGAAGCAGAGCAAGAGAAATTTAATGGATGAGGCAACTGATCAGCCTCCCAGAAATCAAGTCTGAATTCTTGATGCCTTCAGGAAGGCACCATCCCCGAGTGGAGCCACTGTTAGCCACCTATAATATTTTGTTATACCAAAAGGTGGCTAAATCTTTTTTGGAGTCTCCAAGGAACAATTTTATCACTAAAAATTGTTGGCTCTTGAAGTCTCTCTAAGGCCTCATGCCTCTGTCCAGATCCCTTATTGTTGTTTACATCCTAAAAGCCTCTGAAATCCTTCAAAAATCCCAAGTTAAATGCTGTTGCAGAACCCCTTGGTCCCCTTCCTTTTCTTCCTCACTAACCTCATTTTCTATTCTCCATTTCCATTTCATTAAAATCCCTTTTATAAGGTTAAAAACCCGCTTTTTAACCTTACCGAAACCTTCATTTCCTTCACGAAACCCTTCAAAAACCATGAAAATACATGTTTTTATGTATAGAACTTAAGCCCCTCGAGCTTAAGCCCTTAGCCCCTTTTCTTCCATACGCCCGCACCCTGGAACCAAGTTTTAACCCTTTGGTGCTCATCGCAGATCACAGATCGCAAAATCGCATTTTCCGCGGTTTGTTTAACTGACCCATCGCAAAAACTTGCGATGCGATCGTTCCGCCTGATCGCAAATCGCAAAATCGCAGTATCGCATTTTGTCTCATTTAAATTAATCGATCCATCACAAATATTTGCGATACGTTTCGATCACGTCGCAAATATTTGCGATGCGATCCGCCTAATCGCATAATCGCATATTCCCTCCTCCATCGCAGATCGCAGATCGCAATTTTCAGTTTTCCTCCAAAGAGCCATCGCAAATATTTGCGATGCGATCCATCGCAGTTTCCGCCCATCGCATGATCGCAGATCGCAATTTTCTCTCCGTCGCGCAATCCGCCATCGCGTTTTCCACTTTTGCGATTTGCGATCAATCCCTACGGGCCCACCGTACGATCCCCTCGCCGCTCATATAAAATGCGCCATTTTCCTTTGTAAAATTAAAAACGTCATATTGTATTGTTTACAAAGGTTTTTCTGCTGCCTTCTCCCAACCGTCGATCTTGCGCGATCGACGGCTTAGATTTTATCTTTTTCCACCATTCTACGATTTCTCCAATTAAACCCGACCGTTGGATGATGCCATCCAACGGCCCTGCTTCTTCCACATGCCTTCCGATGCAGGAAACCTAAAAACGTAGGATTTCTTAATTGTTTTTGTGTTTTGCAGGTGTTTTAATGGTTTTCCATTATATAATGAAGAAGAGCCGAGGGTTGGGAAAGATGTTTCCTGTGCTTTCGAGCTATTACAGAGAACCATTCACAGGGTTAAATTCAAATGGTTTATCAATGATTCATGAGCGTTGATAGCATGAGAGCCCTGTGCGGCCCTGCACATCGACAAGACACTGTTTTATTCGAAAGAACAGTTAAAGAGTATCAGTTGTGAAGACAAAGCACAGCAGAATGAAGATTGAAGACAGTTTTTATGGGGATTACGGCTAAGACAGTTATCAAAAGCCTAATCCCCAATCTAAAACACAGTTTAAAAGAAAACCTAAAGTGTTTTATCAGACAGAAAGCCTCCGCCGCCACATCTTGAGGCAAATTGATTCCTTAGCTACCACCAAGCCACCTGTTGCCTCAAACCTTTCAAAACAGAGGCCGAAGTTAATGAAAAAAATCAAATATTCGCCTCCAGCGCGGCCAGGGAGTTATTTCTGCCAGGAACTTCAATGCAAAGAATATATGCAGAGTTACTCCCGTATTACGCAGAGCCTCAAAGTCAAATAAAGCTCCCACCGAGCTTTTATATTTATTGTAAAACAGTTAATACAGTGACCCACCTATAAACTTCTCCATCGAGCCCCTCAAAAGGCTGAGAAGTCTTGAATCTGTATTTATTGTCTTAAAAGATCTTATCTCAGATATTTTCCTCCTCATTCTTCTATAAATGTTTTAGAAGAAGATGAGAAATTGTTGGTTGAGTTGCTTACAGAGCTTTGAAATACATTCGAGCCCAAACTTCTGATTGTAAATAGTGTTCACTGGCCCTTGGAGCTCTGCTTGTGATAGATTAGTTAGGCTGAATAGTGAAGATGATTGCTAAACTGAAACATTGGACTTGAAGACTGTAACCGGTTTGACATCAATATAAAAGCTGTTTCTTGGGATCCTGGTCTATGTCATTGGTGAAGTGCATCTCTCTTTGTTATTGTTTTCCTTCTATGTATGCCATATTGTTCATATTCCTCTGTAAAGAACAGTTTAAACAGGGTTAGGATCTATTGTATATCAGTAACCTTCTCTGGCTGAGAAATCTTTATCTTAATATTTTCCTCAAGTTTGTTTATTTAAGAATGATTCAATACTGTTTAAACAGTTAGGAATGTTGGCGTTCCCTCGTCCTTCTATTTACATAAACATTCTTCTTGAATGTGATTTCCATTATTTTCTATTAAATTTAGACTAGAGAAGATATGGTTTGCCCTGATTCCTAGATTCTTTTCTCCAAAGGCAGATTCTGAAAGTTTCCCTTGGTGCTAACTAAAAGCAGACTAGGTTTAAAAGTACTTTATCTGATCTTAAGTTACACTTTGTTTCTCTTATGTGTTTTCATACTTTATGAAGGTAATTATGTGGATTACTGGATTGTTTGTCAATTAAGCTGCTTTAATAGAACTTGCCCAAGAATTTTATGGTTAGCCTTGTCCTTGGTTGGTTTTAAACAGTTACTTAAGAGGCTTTTCTTGTTTGTACTGACTATAAATCCTCTGAGAAATTATTATCAGTTTCCACCCCTCCAACACTTTATTGTTTCCATCCCATCACTCTAATCTCAATAATCTTGTGGTATAGATGACTTTCCCCTTGGATCACTCTTGATGTTGTTGTTCAATTAAAGCCCTGTTATGACCCCATAGCCCAATGGATTAAAAACCAGCGTTATATCTATCTCTTAGCCATAGTTGTTCTTCCCTCTTGCAACTTCTCACCTTTGAAACTCTTTGCATTCAGGACTTTTCACCTCGAATAGTAATCATGCTCAACCATCCAAAACAAAACAAAACCCTTGGCCTTCATAACTAGCCTAATATCATTACCTTAAGCTTTCAAAGACAATATCCATCTTTGTACATATTGGAGAGATCCCTCTCCGGATTCAGGAGGGCTAGATCCTAGAATCCCAAAGTTGGCTGAAACGATGTTGTTTCTGTAATTGGACTCTGCCAATCTTGCTAATAAATTACAGAGACCTAACACTCCCAAACTTTTTGGTGCACTGCTGGAACTGGGAATCAACACAGCAAATCGGCAACACCCTTGGAAAATTCATAGACAAAGCAAACAACAAAGATCAATATGACTGCGCTAGAATTTGTGTGGAGGTTGATATCGAAGTTGGGTTGCCATAAGCCATTAAGCTAACGGTGGGAAACCAGTCCCATATGAATAAATAAGACTATGAACAGATGTTGAAATGTCATGGATGCCATGAGTATGGCCATATTGTCAAGAACTGCCCCAAAAATGTAGGCCCAGAAAAGGAGAAAGAAGAAGAATGGCAGCAAGCCAAGAAATCTAGAATAAGCCTTAGACCAGGGCCAATCGGACAAGGAGTGGTGAAAGAAAATGGGAAGTAAATCACCCACAGGGAGCATTCCTAAAGCCAAACCCACACAGAAAGGTCAAGAGAACAGCTTTGCGGTCTTGAACTCAGAGACAGAGGAAGTCCAAGAAATCGACCCATGGGACGTGTAAAAGGATCTCCAAATAGAAGAAGCCCTAGAACCACTGAATATTGGTGATTATCCTGGAGAAACCCTGAAAGAGAAAGAGCTTTTCTCTGAGGGTGAAGATCTAGATTCGAAGGAGTCGGAGGAAGAAGGAGAAATTGGGGATTCCCAAACTTCGGTCAAAAGATCAACCAGGGGACAGAAATCCTCCAGGGAAAAGAGAGAGCAATAAACCTACAAGGAGAAGTTGCAGGGGAGCCAGCCGACCCTAGAAAAGATGTTGGCAAGAAACCCTAAGACAAACAGAAATCAAAGCCAGGGATCTAAGGGAACCCTCTGAGCTCAAAAAAGGAAGTAATGAAGATTGTCTCCTGGAACTGCAAAGGGATGGGGAGCAACCTAAAAGACGAAGCAATGAAAAGTCTAGTAATTTTGGAAAGGCCATACATTCTTCTCATCCGAGAGACCAAAATGGAGGAAAGGGAATTTCTCCAAAAAAGCAAACAGTTTTGGGGAAAAGGAGGAGGTATTGTTCTCTCCTCTAGAGGCGCCTAAGGAGGGCTGGGAATTCTATGGGACGAAACATGCTTTGAGAAAATCCTGGTTAAACTCAACTCAAACTGGATTTTTTCTTAGTTTTTGCATCTCCATACCAAAGAGAAAGTGAATCTTTTCAATATTTATGCCCCGGTCATCTTGGGAGACAAAAAAATCTGCTAGGAATCCATTAGGGATCTAGATAATGAGATTCAAATGGATAATGTCATTCTTGCTGGAGACATGAACATTACATTAAGCCAAGGGGAGAAGTGGGGGGGGGGCAATATTGTAAGGGATCCAACTAGAGAATGGGTGGAAGAACACATTGAGGACTAGGACCTATTGGACATCATGCAAGTCAAGGGAAAATATACATGGACCAATAGAAGAATGGGTTTGGGTCACACTTTTGCAAGGTTAGATCACTTTCTCATCCAAAGATCCTTATTTATTTTAGGTATTGATGTCATTTCTGTTATTAATTCTTCTTCGATCTCCGATCACAAGCCCATTAGGCTTGAGATGAAGCCACATATGAATCTAGGGCCTATTCCCTTCCATTTTAGTGCTCTTTGGGTGCAGAAATTTGACTTTTTTTACAAATTTGAGGAAGTCTGGAGACTCCCTATTATTACAAAGCATTTTTTCACCGTCCTTGCAATCCCCATCCCGAACATTGGAGGACCATTTCAGTGACTTCTTTGTATTATCATACCTTGAAAAAAGTGTCATTGCATCCCTTGCCATGAGAAGAATATTTCCTGTGTTGACTATTCCTGGAGCAGGCTCTCAAGAACATATGATTTTGGGTCGGCACCGGTAGGCAGTTATGGCCTCGCACCCATAGAGAAATTAGCACTGGGCCTCGCGCCCATTGGCACTATGTCTGAGTGGACTACCCATGTTGAGCTGTTTTTGGAAAAAAATTTAAAATAGAAGCGAAGTTTCCATTCCAAACCACTTCGTGAGAGGAGTCAGCATGGTTTGTTCGACTGAATAACATCGAAGTCCTTCCTTTCGCTTCTTGTTTCCTACATTTGAGCAACTCCACAAAGGATAAGGCCTCCCTTCCACCTTATGAGGGATCCCAAACCACCTCCTCCTCTCCTATAAATACATCCTTCTCACATAGTTGCAGCTAGCTAAATAGTCCTTACTATAGCTGGTGTGAGAGTAAAGCAAAGAGAAACCCATTGTCGAGAGCGAGTCTAGACCCATTGCTTCGCCAAGTCTAATCCCCGATGAATGCTTAAGACGTTTTTAACTAGACCCATCGAAGGAGGCTGCAACGTCAATGCTCTTTTGGTTGTAAACTTCTTCTCTCTACTTATTAATACATGACTAGTTTTTTGGTTCTCGTTTTGTGTTTGATATGTTTAATATTTTGCAATACATTTGATTCTCCTTGACCAATTAAATAGTTATGAATGCAAGTATGTTTTTGTTTGTTGTCACCGTTCTCTAATCCTTGTGCAAGTACATAGATATTTTCGCTGAAGAACACGACGTGTGAAGACAAAGATCAGGACATCGCTGCCACAAGCTACGACAACAGCGTTGGAACAAAGGTAGGTCATCTATCCCAACTCAGTTTCATTCATAAACTATGAATAAAAAGGATTAGCATGTTCCCTTGTTGCTAGAACCACTCCAGGGCTAGAGGGATCGCCTCTGTCCGTAGAGGGGATTTACCCACACAACGAGTTGGCGACCATACTGGGGATCAGAGTGTTTGTTGTCTCTCGTTGTTCATCTAGTGTTTTTCTTGTCAAGATGACTTTGGTTGTTTCATCATTTTTCAGCCATCCTGTTCAATCCCAGAGTGTCAAACCTGACCTCTGCTTAGTGGTTTTTTATTTTTTCCATGGTTTTCTAACTCGACGCTGATTTTGCTTGAACAGTCGCGCTGATTGGCAGTTGTTTCTTTTGTCACACATGCGCCAACCTCTGTTTAGTGCGGATTACAGCAAAACAAACGCGTTGAATCCTATAGGATTAAATTTTAGCCTTTTTTTCTGAGTTTTGTCAGTTTCTCTTACCTCCAGCTTGGATTTTTAATTTTCAATTGGTCCACTGGGATTTTTTTGACTCTTTTGTCTCATTCTTCTCAATTGTTTGTCCCTCATATTATCAGTGGAGTTTTTCATCCTAGGGTTTCTAGGTGTCTCCTGTCGCTTGTTCGGCTCTCTCCTCACTGAGCCTTCTGAGTCAAGTTTAAGTCTGTTTGGTCTCTATCATTTTAGTTTGTTGACTGATTAGCTTTTCTTTCGGTTCTAAGTGTCTTTGGTTTGTTGAATGATCACCTTTGTTTTCGTTTAGATCTCCATTTGTCAACATGAGCATAGATTACATTGCTCGTTGAATCGATTCGAAAGCCCTCTTTTTCCTGAAGGAGTGCATCTCTATTTTTTAGTGTCTTTGATGTTTGAATTGGATTGATCTCTTTGTTTTAGATTGTTTCATTCGGATTGCTCAAAACTAGTGTCCATTTTTTTTTTTAGTGTAATAGTGCATTTTTCTTCTCAATCATCTAAAAAGACAAAATTTGCATTCTTTCACTTAGTTTGAAAATGAAAAATGTTATTTTTCATTAGTACCTTTTAGTGAACCAGGAAAGAGTTTTTTGTTTTCTGCTTTGGTTGTCTTAGATGCATTAGTGAAATTCTTCTTGTGATTCAATTGATTGCTGCTTTGTTATAGAATACTATCCTTCTCTTAGCTAGCATTCATTGAATGGAAATGATTTTATTTTGTATGTAGTTTTGCATTAAGAATTCGAGATCACATTCGGTAAGGCCTTGAAATCGCAACATTAATTCAAGATCAACTTTAAAATTTAATTCAAGCAACCTAAGGAAGCATTGAAACCTAATGCACATATTTTAGAGGTCTAGGCTTGTGGTATGTTCCAGCTTCATTAAACCTAGTAGTTTTTGTTTGCCATATGGCATTAGACATGCTAGCACGGACTTGTGCTCCCTGTACCACTGCGTATCTAAAGGGATGCCCTCATAGGTTGCAATCCTTTATCCATAGGAAGTCGAGTCTGCCGCCCTGTAACCATGATACACCGAACACAGCATTCGGGGAGACTATGTGCACGTACATCAAGTCCTTGGTCATTTCTCTTTCATTTGATCACCAAGGTGTATATACCAGTTCACGGAAACTTGGTACACCCTCTTGCTTAGATTCCTTGAGTAGTCATTTTGGTCTTTTCATGACTCTCTAAAAGTGAAAAGATCATCGAGCACTTGTCCTTTCACGCTCATTCAACCTGAAAGTGGCTAGAGTCACCTTTTGCCTGTTTCTCAACTCTTAAAACATGAAATAGCAAAGTTTCATTTCAATGTCATAAAATCAATTTCCTATGATCACATGCATGTTAAAGATATTTTCTTGGCTTTTTCTTAAGTAATTCCTTAGTGTTTGATCTTGAAGCCTTGAATAGTCTATCTCGTTTCCTTCCTGTTTTGAAACATAGTCATGGTGGCAAAACCACCAGTTTCGTTGTCCTCTTCATTGCCTCCTAGTGGTGATCCTTCTCCTGAAGTTTCTTCGAGGGCATCTCAACCCACTAGGTCTGTCGATTTCTGGTAATCTATCCTTCCGAGTATCTTACCTCTCGCTACCTGATCTCCTCTTGAAGAGCCATTTGATATCAATTTGAAACCTCGGGACGCTTGGTCTGTTTTTGGGAACGAGGAAGAGTTTCCTCCTCTTACTTCGGAACCATCTTTATTAGCCATTGCTTCGACGATCAAATTGTTTCATCTGACATGGATTTTTCAAGTCCCATTAGTAGTGAAGAGCTTTATGTTTCTATAGGAGATCATCAACTCCCTCTGGATAATTTTCCTTATGTCTCAAGTAAACCTTCTTCACAACCAGTATCTCTGCCATGCGGTTATCATACTTTGGGCCATATTATTTCTAGCATTGCATCGTTGTATCAAAACCTGACATGGTCTGATACATTGACCCCCTTTAGGGGCTCAGCGGTCTCAATGTCGAGGGAATCACCCTCGAATCCCATGACATCGACGATTGTAACATTTGTTCCTGTTTGACCCACTGTCTGTGTGGCTTCATCCGCACCGGTTGTTAGTATGACTCAGTCATCGACAACGTCTTTTGTTGTTCATAGGTCCATTTTTACCAATCCTAAGATACCTGTTAGGCCCACCGTGAGTGGATCACAGTTGCAGGAACCCAACCTGCTAATAGTGCACATATGGCTTCTACTTCTATCCTAGCGGTTTTACGTTCGATGAGTATCCGTTGGCCATTCAGTAGCAGAATTTTTCCCCTAAGGGTTCTCAGCAGTTACAAACTTTTGGTAATCCTCTGCATCATTATGACACATACACTAATCCCGTCTATTTGCCTCCAATTAACCCCAGTCAGTTCACATACCAACAAGGACAACCCTTACAGAGACAAGCTTCGATCCAACAGGGACAACCCTCCGATCCACAGGGACAACCTTATGGTCTGCAAGGACAACCCTATGGTCCTGCTGGTCAACCTCATGTTCAACAAGGTGCATATTATGTTCCCGGGGGGGAAATCTATCCACAACAAGGACAACCTTTTGTGCAACAACACCCACCTTACGTTCAGCAAGGCCAAACTTTTGTACAACAAGGAAAACCCTATGGTCCTACGCCGGGTCAACCTGATCTTCAAGGGAAACCTGTCCCATCCCAACCATCGAGCCAACCTTTTCCACAAGGGCAACCTGGTGGCTCTTAGCATCCAGGCCAACCTGCTTCACAGGGACAGCCTGTCCCACCATAGTATCTGGGTCAACATGCACCCCAGGGGCAACCCGTTGAGCCTCAAGGCACCACTTACATTCCCCAAGGTCGACCTTAGGTGGTATATAGTGCGCCCCAAGGCATTACTTACATTCCTCAGGTTCAATCCCAGATGGTCTACAGTGCTCCTCAAGGCACCGCGTATCCTCCGCCAGGTCAAACTCAAGTGTTGTATAATGCACCTGAAGGCACTACTTACATTCCACACAAAAATCCATATGTCTCTCAGAAATTACCTCAATGGTATGCTCAGAATCAATATCCCGGTCCTCAACTCGTGTATGTCCAGAACTTTCAGGCTTATAACCCCTATGGATAGAATCCTCTGGGACAAAACATATGGGGGCATAATTTCTCTCAAGCTGTGTGGAATCCTAATACTAGTCTCTATCAACGATCTGTAATGCCTTTCAATCCTCAATTACCTTTCCTTCCTACGTTGGAACTACCCGATGTGTCAAAGTTGACAAATGATCCTATCCTTCATAATCCATATTGGCCTCCAATTACAACCAAAATTCCTGGCGATTGTCCCAAATTTGAGGGCAAGTCTGGAGAAGACCCCCAAGCGCATGTTATGACATACCATCTTTGGTGTTCCTCTAACTCTTGGGTTGAATTCCATTCGACTCTGTCTTTTCCAACGGACTCTCACTGGTGCCGCTACCAAGTGGTACATTGAAATTTCCCACAGTGTCTTCCAAGATTTCAACTCTTTAGATATGGCATTTTTCACGCACTTTTAGTTACCAGTTCGGTATGAAACTGGGACACACCTTCTCACATCCTTGAAGCAAGATCGAGCTACTCATATCTCTGATCATATTCATGAATGGAGGCGTCATCGTCGTCTTATCAATTTTGATATTCCTGATCAACTTCTAACTGATTGGTTCACTACCTCCTTCGTTCCTCTAATTGCTAAGGACATTGTTATGGGGGCCTGTGTTACTGAGGAAAAAGCCACCGCTCGCGCCCAGTACGTTGATCTTGTGTAATCTCAGTCCAGCACGTTGTACGAACTCTTGCCTAATGTCCCTAGGCCAGGAATTTCCAAAGCACCAGCGACACCATCCATCGACGGTATCATCGGTTCTGTGTCTCAGACTTCTCAGAAGTCTTCTCCAAATCTTGCGAAGAAAAAATCTACTCTTTCCAATGATACTGCTTCTCAGCCACCTCCGAATTTTGGTAAAATTGTGGAAGTGAATGCCATCCAGTCCAATCTAGCAGATAAAACTTCCAAGGGTAAGAAGAAGGGTAAAGGTAAGGCCAAAGTCGATACCCCGAAACATGATTCTCATAAATATCGTGCTGGTGATGGTTCACAACATAAACCAAAGTACCCTTGTTTGATTTGTGACGAAGAGTACTACACCAAGGACTGTCCCCAATGGGCCGAAGTGAGTCAATTTCTTAGACACCCGAGGCACTCCAGTTGTTCTTAAAGAACCATTTCCATCACAACAGACCCAGTTGGTAGAGAAACCTTGGCCCTTTCCCCCTTTATCTCTCATGTTTTCACGATGAATGGTATTGCATCTGTCTGTATTGCTACTCGATCAAAAGATTATACCAAACCTCTTCAGGCAGCAGGGAAGGAGATCATTGATGGTCCTACTCCCCCGCCTGCTTCTAGCCCTCTTCATATTGAAAGGCCCAGTACTGAGTCTTTTGTACGGCCACCTTCCAAAGCTATACTCAGTAAGTCTTCTTATAATCCTAACGCTCGAGCTGCTCATCATTACAGTATTGTTGAGGATTTGGCTCAGGCGCCATCTACTATGTCTACATTATAAGTACTTCAGAGTTGTTTGTCTCAACGGAAGGCTTTGTTATCTGCGATCGGAGGGGTTGATCCCACCTATTCAAGCCTTATCACTTTCAATTTGGAAAATTTCGTCCCACGTCTCCCTCACCAGCTTACACTGATCATCCAAGTTGGGATTAATGGAAAGAATATCCATCGAGCGGTCGTGGATGAGGGTGCATCTACGTGTGTAATGTCATATGCCTATTGGAAATCCATCAGTTTTCCAGCTCTCAATTCATCTCCAAATGCTTTAGAAGACTTTGATGAAAGAGAATCTCACCCTCTCGGTGTTCTCGCTAGTTTTCCCATTCTGTTAGAAGGGAAAACATTTAACATCAAGGTTGAAGTCATTGACACCAATCTTAATTAGAATCTTCTCCTCAGTCACAGTTGGACTCATGCCATGATGTGTGTTCCGTCCACTCTCTTTCGTGTTCTTCGATTTTTGCACGAAGGAAATATTGTCACTGTCGATCAGTTGACCTTTTTCACTTCTTCATCTTCTGAGAGCAACGTCCCATATGTAGATTGTATTCATACACCTTATGAGAGCGTAGGGTCGAGTCTTTTCAATGATCCTACCCTCATGGGTCTTTTTCCTCTTCCTCTACCCAACGTTGCTTAGGTTAACATGATCTCCAGGTCTTCTGATCCATGGGTCATCCCTTCGCCCGAACAGATTAATTCGTTTGGAGATTCGATGCCGTTAAGTCCAATCAAGATTGATTATTGTGAACTTATTTTGGCTTCGGATCCTCCACCCTCTAATCATGCTCCTTTGAGAATGTCTCTTAACACTTACTTTCAATCCCCTTGGATCGGCAATTCAGATTCGCCCGATCCCTTAAAAGAGATATTTCCCACTGATGAGGCCATCGTGGAAAAAATGTCTCTTGAGGATCCTCCTTGGGATGATAGTCAGCATCATTCCTCGTTCATGCCTAGCCTTGGGGCCATGTCTACTTGTCTCGATAGGTTCGCTTCTCAAGTTCCTTCTCATCCGCTTCAAACACCCATCCTGACACATGAAGTCTTTGTGGAATGTAACTTGGGAAACATCACACAAATGATGCCTATCGACATCTTCATCAAACCAGGGGTTGTCAAGAACATCCACATTGGGGTGACCTATTCTCCTGATGAGATCGAGGTATATACTAGTCTCTTTTGTGAGTTTTGCAACGTTTTCGCTTGGTCTTACGAAGAAATGCCTGGCATCGATTTGAGTATAGTGGTGCATGAGATTCCTACCTATCCTGGTGTGAAGCCTGTTTTCCAGCGTCTTCATCCTGTGCACCCAGGAAAGGCGACCGCTATTAAAGGAGAAGTTGAAAAACTTCTTAGAGCTGGTTTTATTTATCCAATTCCCTTGACAAAATGGGTTTCTAATATTGTTCTTGTGGATAAGAAACAGGGTATTATTCAGGTTTGTGTAGATTATCGTGACATCAACCGTGCTTTCCCTAAGGATAATTATCTCACTCCTTTTATTGATCAGATCATTAATGAATGTGCTGGGAGTGAGATCTTTTTCCTTATGGACAAGTTTTCTGGGTACAACCAGATTAATATTCTTTTGACCGATCAACACAATACTGCCTTTATCTGTCCTTGGGGTACTTTCACCTATAAGAAGCTCCCTTTTGGTCTTAAAAATGTTGGGGCTACATTTCAATGAGAAATGTCACATGCTTTCCATGATATCAAGCGTATTGTTCAACCTTACCTGGATGACCTTCCGGCTCATTCGGCTAAGCATAAAGACCACCCTGATCATCTCTGTCAAATGTTTCTTTGTTTTCGACGCTATAACATTCAGCTCAATCTGCATAAGTACGTTTTCTGCAATTGAATCTGGAAGACTCTTAGGGTTTTTTGTCTTGATCCCCTCAAAGTTGAAGCTATCGCTAATCTCCCCTCTCCTTCCTCCTTACATCAGCTACAGAGTCTGCAAGGGAAAGCTAACTTCCTGCGTTGTTTTATACCGAACTATGTTGAAGTTTCCAAAGGATTTACGCGATTACTTAAGCAAGGCATCCCAGAGCCAAAAATCCTTCGATGCACTGAAGACGTTACTCATCAATGCTCCATTGTTGCGTCCTCCCAATTATCATCGCAATTACTCCTTCTATTTGGTTGTCGCATTTAGCACGATTTCCATGGTTCTGGTACAAGATAACGATGATGGTGACAAGCACATCATTTACTATTTGAGTAGAAATATTCTCGATGCTGAAATGCATTATGCACATGTCGAGAAGTTGGCGTTGGTTGTTTTTCAAGTTGTTCAACATTTTCATCACTATATTTTGTTGCGCACAGTGACCGTGATTTCTGATTGCAACCCTATGACCTATGTATTGACTCATCAATTTATAGGGGGAAAATACTTGAAGTAGATTTTTATCCTCTAAGATTTTGATTTGGAGTTCACTATCACCAAATCAAAGAAATCATTGGTTTTCGCCGATTTGATTTTCTCTCTTCCTTCTGATTCTGCTCCATCTGGTTCCGAGGAACGCATTCTGGACGACACACTTTTTCTTATTAGCACCCTCGATCCTTGGTATGTTGTTATCAATGTATATCTTTAGACTTCCACCTTCTGATCTGAGTAGACGAAGGATGCTCGTCGACGCATCCGCCATCATTCGCAACCTTATTAAATAGTCGGAGATATTCTCTACTGCATCGGAGTTGATTCTGTTCTCTACCAGTTTTTGACTCTCAAGGAGGTTGAAAAGTTCCTTAATGATTTCCACTCTGGCACATGTGGCGGTCACATGTCTGGTTATGCTACTGCACAGAAGATACTTCATGCTGGCTATTTCTGGCCCACCATTTTTAAGGATTGCATTGTTGTTGTCCATAAGTGTCACGAATGCCAGATCTATCAGGACAAGATGCGAGCGCTACCCACACACCTACATCCTGTCATTATCATTAGTCCCTTTGCGAAGTGGGGCATCGATTTTATGACGTGTAACCCTCACTCAGTTGGGGGGCATGCTTATATTATCGTAGCCATTGACTACTTCATGAAATGGGTCGAAGTAATGACTACACTTACATCTAATAGTAAGACAGTTGCACAATTTCTATTCAATCATGTCATTACTAGATTTGGTGTCCCTCAAGCCATTGTTACCGATCATGGTTCTCATTTTCATCATTACATGGTGGCTGAGTTGACCTCTAAGTTGGGTCTGCATCATGACAGCTCAACGCCATACTACCCTCAAGCCAATGGTTAGGTTGAAGCCGTGAACAAATTTCTCATCACTATGCTTCAACGTACGATTGGGATGCACAAGTCAAACTAGCATCTCATGTTATTTTCAGCTCTTTGGGCTTATCGAACCTCAGTGAAGGATGCGATCAGATTCACTCCATTCTAGCTTGTCTATGGTCTAGAAGCTACCCTTCCGATTGAATGTGAAATCCCTTCTCTCAAAATAGTTGTTGAATTTTTTCCTAATACTTCGCTAGAAGAAGAGCGTCTTCTATATTTAGAGAGGCTTGATGAAACTCGCTGCTTTGTTGCTCTTGTCATAGAAGCACAGAAAAAGCGGATCAAAGCTCATTTTGACCAGTCAGTTTCCCCTCGTTCCTTTATAAAAGGAGACCTCATCCTCCTGTACGACCAAGCTCACGATAAGATGGGGGCAGGAAAATTCCAACCCATGTGGCATGGGCCCTACGTTGTTAAGCTCGTTTTGCAGAACGAGGCTTATGAGCTAATTGATTATGAAGGTTACTCTCTGGATTAGCCCAGAAATGGGTTGTATCTCAAAAATTACTATGCATGAGTCTTTCATGCATGTTTCTTTTGTACATAGGTGTTTTTTTTTTTTTTTTGTACATTTTTTGGCTTGGTGTGCTTTGCGAATGGTTTTCCTGCTTATTGTGTCGTTGCTTATTGTGAAAATGTCTGTTACTCCTTACGTCGGTTTCACGGATGGTGCCTCCCATAGTACCCAAAATCTGTCTTCTGCAACCTCGGTGATTTATAATCCTAATGGTGAGTTGATAGACCTTCAAGGTATCTGTCTAGGACGAACCACAAACAATGTCGTTGAATATTATGTTGTCATTGAACTCTTAAACGAGGCCAATGCTCTCGACATTCGTGCATTGATTGTTGACCTAGACTCACAACTTGTTCTACAACTTAATGGGCATTATTATGTTAGAAATCCTCAAATATTCAGGTTGTACTTATGCGTTCATTTACTAGAAAGACATTTTTATTACATCACATATCAACATATTCCTAGACAAATGAATGTGTTAACTGATACAGTAGCCAATATTGTGTTAGATAGACATTTGCATAATTTTTAAAACATCATCATCACATGATAAGATTCATACAGGAAAATAGGCATATATATATATATATATATATATATATATATATATATATATATATATATATATATATATATCGAGTGTTTGCATCCACGTGCATCATAAGTTCAAAAAATATGTATGTTTTGGTTACATCCTGAGACATCATGTCTCTCAAAAAATATGCGGAAATAAAAGCCTAGGTGTCTAGTTAGCATGATGCTCATGGTAGCATGTCACTGCCCGTACGAGCCGCCTCAATAAGCAATGAACATGATTCGACACCCCTGCAATGTGTCTCTGGTAGGCGCGAGGGACATCATCAAATATCTCATAGTCAAGGATTCCACTGGAGAGTCCCTCTAGGTTGCGTGTGATTTCCTCTCCCTCGCTTCCCTCGCCATTAGGGGCCACATCAAAATCACGAGGAATACTATGTGCTATTGGAGACATTCTTGTAGGTATTTCTAGGCCAACATCTGCAAATACATGGATGAACGTCAGAACATACATAATAAAAAAAATCATAATACTCATCAAAATCAAAAAATGAGTCTTACCAAATGCTTCATCCCAATCCTCTCCTGCTGGGAGTGGGAGATCCGCATCACCAGTAAAGTTTGTGCCAGAATAGGTCCAGTCTTCCACGACAATCAGTTATTGGATGAACCACTCAAATAACTCTGGTCTCCAGGACATCTGTTGACCGCCCCCCGATCTTGGCATCAAAGCCGCCCAATAGAGAATCCATGGATCTTGGGCTGGTGGTGTAACTATCACTTCCTGACGTTGGAAAATTGGTAATCATTCCAATATGAATGGTACCAAGATGGACCCATAGACGAACTGTTTCAGCTTGCCATTCTTGCATTTTTTCAACTGGTGTTTCATATTGATTGTTATTGCCTCTGCCCGGTTGTAGAGAGTTGGTACCCAATCTACTCCAAGAAGTAGCTGTGTTTTGTGGCCTCATGTGGAGCCTGAGATCCAGTAGCTTGCGTGATGGTGTGCAGCACTACTTTCAGTACCAAATTGGGAATGGTTTAGATATCCACCTTCCCACTTTTTGATCCTTTCCTTGCCCCTTGGCACACTCTGTCAATGACCATGCTCAAGTTTTCCATTGTGGGCCGGGTATCTATCAAGATTGGTACTGCCCCCCTCTGTGACAATCCAGTTATGAAGTAAACATCTGAAACCTCAATCTCTAGCTCCTGATCGTGAATTATGAATCTTTCGTGATCAATGTACCATACACTAATCAAGTAATGTAATAGCTCTAGTTGAGCTTGGAGACATGGTTCCATGAAGAATTTTTGAAGCCCGTAGTCCCTGAGAACGTCCATGCATCTTACATTGCCCAAATCTTGCTCCTCTTCTTCACTATGTTCTCTTTGCTTCCATTTGATCACCATTTTTCTCTTTCATACCTGCAAAAAAATCAATGGGGTCATCATTAGTCAAATCATTTTCTATTTGAGAGTTTAAAACAAGCTAATTGTTTGAATCTACAGGCTAAAATTCATGGTCACGGTTGGTGCGATAGTTTTTAAAACAGTCGCGCCAAGTGGCGCGCCCGCATTTGAATTAGAGGCAGGTTGGCGCGAGTCTATGCCCGAAACCCGCGCCGACCGTCGCGCCCTAATTTGAACAAAAATCCCCCCACAAATCTAAAAATGGGTTGTAGGAAATGAAAATTATATCAAAATCCAGGCAAGGATATGAGTTCTTACTTGGAAAAGATGGATTCGTGATTGGCCTTCTAGATTGTTCGTTGTCAACTCTGCAAAATCACAGTGAAAAAAGGGTAAAATGTGCTCACAAGAGGTAAAAGTGAAAAGTAACTTACTTTTACCATTTTTGGCATTTTATAAACTTTTCAAAACCCTAATTAGGTTTTTGAGCATATTTTTCGATTATTTTTCTATTTATCTCAAAAAATGGGTTTTACGTGCTTCTCTTGTGCAGCGACAGGTCCTCAACGTGACGAGGATGAAGTGACGAGTTGAATCTTATACTTTTTTGGACTCGGTAAAAACACGAAAAAGTCACCACCCTCGAGTCATCTTTCAGCGCTTTTCTGACTCTCAAAAATTGAAAATATTTCCAAGGCTCTTGTCATTTTGAACTCATTAAAAGGCTACAAAACGATATCTACCCAAGTATACGTTTACCTCTTTTTCGGGCTGGGATAGATTATTTACAAAAAAGGAATACCTTAGCCTATCGCAACTAAGAGGTTCTCTCAGACATAGTTTTCTACCTTTTCGGATCTATGAGACTACCTATGAAAAGGGACCTTGTTACACGTTATTTTGTCACCATGACATTTTACTGTCAATATAGGTTCATCATTACCTATATTACGCTCCCTTAGAATTCAAAACCCTAAAGTTCCTAAACCAACTCTTGGAATTGGAGAAAAGCTCATTAAAACCCTAAAAAGCCTAACTCCGCACTTTTTCTAGCCCTTACTTGCGGATCCACAGATATTTTCTCTATAGCCTGCGGCACATCCCACATGTTTTTCTTATAATAACTGCAGACCCCCGTAAACAGTCAAATAAAGGAAAAATTAAGTTCTAGAAGCCCAACTGGATGAATATTCTCCCAACTAGAGGCTTCTAGAAGCACATTCAGTTCGAGCTTTATCTTATACTCATGAGCTCTATCCCTTCACTCATGGATTTTATCCCTTGGTATATCACTACAAGGAAAAGACCCTCTAGTGGATGTTTTTGAGGAACCACAAAGAAAAATACCCCATACATCCATTTCTAGCAGAGGTTACTATAAGAGGTTGGCGGGCGGAGGGTTTTGCGGATGTTTTCCTATTGGTGCTCTTATCGTTAAAACTCGCCCTGGTGCTTTCAAAAAAAGAAAGCACCGGTGCCAACAAAATCATTGGCACACCGGACACCGTGCACTCCGTACACACCCTCCCGGTGCGTCATAATATAATAGAGCACTAGTGCCTCACAACTCGTCCACGCTAGTGCATTATAAAACACAATGCCAACATCAAAACCACCCGGTGTGATAGAAAGAAACCGCACCGGTGCATCATAAAAAATGCGCCAAAACACAAACCGACTGGTGTGTTTGTAGCAAACAGTACCAGTGCGCCTATAAAAAAACGTGCACCGGTAAAGGGTTAAATTAAAAAAAAAAATTACGACAAAAAACCTGGATTTTTCAGTTTTCCAGTGCTCCTGCGCTATCAATTACTGGTGCACACGATACCATAGAACACACCGGTGCACACCGAACATTGGCACACCGGACAGCGTGCATGAAGTACACACACCGTCAGGGCTTCCAATTACTATAACGCATCGGGCGTCAATACTCTTCCACATCGGTGCATCATAAAACACCACGGCAAAACAGAAACGAGTCGGTGCGTTCTTCTCTAAGAGCACCGATGCGCCAGAAACCGCACACACTGGAATAGCGTTATTTAAAAAAAAAAAATTAAGGCCAAAAAACCGGTGCTTTGCGACTATTACGCACCGGTGCTTTACCATTATGCCACCCTGGTGCATCATCAAATTTTCACGCCGAAACTGAAACATCCATGTGCGCGGTTAGGGAAATGCCCCGGCATGTTATAAACAATGTGCCAAAATTGATACCGCCTGATGCGGTTTTATTTAACCGCACCGGTGCGCTTATATAACCCCGCGCACCAAAATAGGGTTAATTAAAAAAATATTACGGCCAAAAAACTTCATTATTCACTTTCCTCAGTGTTCTAGAGCTCTCAAGCCCCGGTGCTATTTCCTTCTTTCTGAGCCGCCCTAACATCGGTGCTCTCATTGCACGCACTCCTGCTTTGCATTGGCCACCAATATCCAGCTTGCATTTTTAAAAACAGTGGGAAAATTTTATTTTCCAAATTTTATAGCCAATATGCCTCCTCAACCGTGAAATGTACAGGTATTTTTCTAGTTTTTCTATAATTAAGCCTTTTAGCAGATTAGAAATTGAAATAAACTTAAAAATAACCATTAAAAAAGAAAAAAAAAATTGTCGTGTGGTGCACTCGAGCTGTTCGGCTTGCACCGGATAGCGGTGCTACTTGTAAAATTTATAGGCAGCACCACTACCGGTGCTAACGGTAACCGCACCATTTCTGGGGCGGTGCCGGAAGGGGCCCTGAATAATTTTAAACTAAAAATCAAAAATAAAAAAGGCGTTGCACTCATTTATCCAGGCTCACTGTTGACCCCGGAAATCATAGTGCGGTGCGTTGACTTCATTTGCTGCCTCGGTTTATGTCAGCGCACTACATTTTTCATTCCGATTGGGTCAACGGTGCGGCCGGGTAAAAGACCGCACCGTCAACTATGTCATTGTCATGAAGTTGGTGCGCTGACACGACTATACACGCCAGGGCATATATTTTAGTCAGCGCACCGCTATTCTAAACTATATACAGTCCACGGTGTTTGAAAAATAGACATCTGCACCGAATCCAGTGTAGTCTGTTTCATTAGGGGCCCCGGGGACAATGCGCTAAAATATTAGGATGCACCGGCACCGCTGCGTGACTGTTTTTATGGAGCACTGACTTGTATGTTTGTTTTTTTTTTTTTTAATTATATATGTATATTTATAAATACATTTCTGTTTTAATAAAAAAAAAATATTTAATATGGCAATGACTCAGAGAGAATAGGAGTAACAGTAACAACAACAAGCAGAACAATATGACATGATTTTCCAATGGGAGGCGAGAGAGAGGGAGAGATATGGATGCCCTCGCCCTATTACTGCAGATACCTAGGAGATCCTTATGCAGGTAGGCCTCCTCAAGTTCTATGAGGAGGCTATTTCCGGCCTAAAGGCCCATAGTGTGCTTTTGAGACATCTTATCGGCAGGTGGAATGCCCACCGACAAGCTTTTCAGGTTGGTCCTGACTAATGGTACACACCCACTGAGGAGGACATTTATTTTATTACAGGACTATCGAGGAGAGGGGTGGATTTTCCCTCATTCCCAGACGTGCCAGCTGGTTGTGTAGCGAGGAGTCAGTTAGTTTACTCCCAAAGATACATTGGAGCACATGTATTGTCTCCTTCAGAGTTTTAGGTACCTGGAGGTCAATTACGTATAGGTGCTTTTGGTAGACAGGACGTGCAGTGCCTCTCTATTTTCACTTCGATCATTTCGCACAACACCAGTGACGGGCAACGCATTGGTTGCTTGCTTTTATATTACGTTGATTCTTTAGTACAGCAGCCATGACTTGTCAAGTGGTCTGCCATTTTCTTGCGACAGTTTTGTACGGCCTTAGATAGATGTCGTGCTCATGCACAAGGGAGGGTCAACTTCCCTTTTGCTTCAAAGTTGTTTTGTTTATTTTTTGAGAGGTTTCCAGAGATGAGACCTAGTTTTGTTCGACAACCTCGTAGGTCGATGTTTGAGGCCCGAATGTGCATGTGGGGGCAGATGATGCCCAAGAGGGGAGACACTATGTTTCCAGCAAGGATATCACATGATTCGCTGGACTTACTAGCCAGTGTTGGCGGGCTGCATCCCTTCATTATGGTCCCATGTCCTTATGCTACACTAGATTGGCGAGAGTGTCCCAATATCCTCTTCACTCCTAATGAGTTGCTAGATGATCGAGGTAATATTACTGTTTTATTTATATTTATTCTAACATGTTCTTTAACTTGTTTTTATTAAATTGTGTAATGAAATTATCTAATTATTGTTGTGTACTTGTATATATTTTGCAGACATTGGCTCTTTTGATGGCGATGAGATGCCAGATCCACCACATGATCCAGGTGTCGATCCTGATGATTACGATCAGGAGATGGTTGTTGAGCCAGAGGATGAGGCCGGTGGTGCAACAGAGAGACGTGTTGATCCTGCGCCTCATGGTGCACTGGTACCGCCTTTTTCTAGGCGCGGTCGACCTAAGACCAGATACTACCTAGAGTTGGGCATCCAACTCATTGGATTTATTTCAAATGCGAGCATCAAGCCCGTTCATTACAGAGAGATACAGGGCGATGATAGACTGTTACGGATGTGGAGAGGCATGCCGCATGACATGTACGGCCTGATGCGGCATGTCATAGGAGCTACGATAGTTGTTACGTGATTGAGGAGGATTGTCCATAGCTATAGGCATAGTCGAGTTGCGGCACGTGATGGACAGTCTGCCAACAATGACTCAGATGCATCTCATGATCGTTCACCTCACGGTGCACCTGATGTTCAACATGAGGCTCCACTAGTAGCATCTGACACTAGTCATCATGGAGATGAGGCTTGACCATCGGCCACGTCCAAGCAGCAGCCTGCAACATCCATCATGAGTACTAGTCACGATCATCATGAGCAGGTTGGACCATCAACCGCCGAGGCTAAAGTACTATTGACTGAGAAGGCCTCCACTACTACTGCGCCTCATATTGATCATGTTGTAATACCACCAGCGGATGCATCCATCAGTACTAGTGATCATCATGATCATGAGCGGGCTAGTCGATCATCGACTGTTGAGGCTTCACCTAGCTTTACTGAGCAGGCCGCATCCAATTGTACTAGTGTTATTGATGTTGTTATACTACCACCAGTGCCTGATCCATGACATTTGTATTACGGTTGTATATTTTTAACATTATTCAATTATATATATATATATATATATATGGTCCATCTATTTTATGTTCATGTTGCAGTTGTACTTAATTTTCATGTTGATCATCATAATGATGTGGTGCATATTGTTAGTCATGTTAGATATGTTCATTTAATGTTTAGCTTGTAGATAGATGTGTATATGTGATAGGTGCATGAGTTATTTGACATTATATTAAGATGTATATTTGATGTTTGTGTTGTGATGATGTTAATATATAATGTTAATTTGATGTTAATTGAATGTGTTTATTAGTCAAATATGATGTTTGTACGATGGTTATCATGATCGTGATGATGTTTATTAATTAATTTAATATTATTAAATGACCATGATATTTATTAAATATTATGTCATGAATGTAATTGTAATTTAAATTTTAATTCTATGTAAAATTGTAAAATTGTATTTGTACTAATTGTAATTTTAAGTGTAATTGTATGTAAAATATTTATTAATGTAAAATTTTAATTGTAATTGTAATATTTAATTTATTCTGAAATGATTGTAATTGTATATATGAAAAATTGTAAAATTGTAAATGTAATTGTATTTGTAACTGTAATTTTAATTGAATTGTCTGTAAAATATTTGTAAAATTGTAATTGTAATTGTAAATGTAATTATATGTAAAATTGTAAGTGTAATTGTATGTAAAATTAAAATTGTAATTTTAATTCTAATCATAATTCATGTATGTGAAATTAATGTAAAATTGTAATTGTAATTTTAATTCTAATTGTAATTGTAATTTTAATTAATGTAATTGTATGTAAAATTTTAATTCTATTAATGTGAAAATTTTAATTGTATTAATGTGAAATGATTTTATTAAAATATTTAAATTTGTAAATTTGCAAGTAATTGTAAAATAAAAAATCTAGAATAATACGAAATAAGGTTTAGAAAATAATGAAAATAAATTCATGTACTTTATGATTATCATTATTTTATTATGATCTTACATATATAAGGTTTAGAAAATAATGAAAATAAATTCATGTACTTTATAATTATCATTATTTTATTATGATCTTACATACAACAACAAAACTTTAAAAATTCCGGTGTGCTTATCATCCTAAGAGGCCCCGGTGCGTCGTTTTAATACAACGCACCGGTGCGTCACATTTCCGCGCACCAGGAACAAATAAACGCAAATTAAAAAAACGCAACTCTATTTTGTTTAAGTTTTTAAAAAAGCGGAAATTTGAAAAATGGGCGGCAAAATATTTTCGAAAATCTAATTTGATAAAACAATTTTTTAAATACTAAACACTTTTCATTATTTCACTATTTTTGCTAAAAAAATTCAGTCATATTTTTGCAGGAGACAGAGCTAGAGCAAGAGAGCATGAGGGCACTGTGGATGGTGAAATACGTTCGAACAGAAGTATTCAGACAATCAAAAACCAAAACTCTGGTGATTCAAGCCCTTTATCATAGAATTTCAAACCATTTCGTGATTAAATTTAATTCTTTTTTTTACTTTTTTCTATAGTTTTTTATTTTTTCCTGCAATTTTATCCATTTTTACCCTGAACCCTTCATTTTTTTGTTTTTTCCTTTTCTTCTCCCTATTTCTGTGATTTCAGAATTAGGGTTTTTAATTTTAGATTGACGTCCAACCCACAGGATGACTTGCATAGTAGGATCCCAATCCATTCGGCCATTGTGTGAATTTTTGAAAAAATGGATTTTTCTTTATCGGTGCACCCTGCGTACGCCACCGCACTGGTGCTCTGTATTATTACAATGCACCACGCAAGTTCGATGTCGTAAAAAATTGAAAACATTTTTTTTAAATCCGTGCACCAAATCTGAAATAGGGCACTGGTGCTCTCTTTAACTAGGAAAGCACAGTACGGTGTATTACACTGTTTTTGCGGTGCGTTTATAATACCCCACACACCGTTAGGTCTATTACACTATTTTTGTAGTGCGTTTATAATACCGAACGCACCGTACGGTGTATTATACTGTTTTGTGGTGCATTGTTAATATATCCACGCACCGGCGGTGTTACGGATTTCATGAAAGGCGCACCGGTGTCTCAAAATTTATTTTCTACCTGAAAAGTTGAAAATTTATTTATAAATACATTAATGAATGATATGCTATAGGTTTCATATTGATAAATAAATGACTGACAATATATCAAGTAACAAAAATACTGTTAACACATCAAGAAAAGCAAAAAAGGCAAGTTCTTTGTAAATTCTTTATAAAAAATATTATTTTTCAACTATATGTAACTTTAACGAATATGTATTGTTTACTATGTATCATGCAGAGCCACAAAATGACGAAGCTCGATATGATTATTTCTGATCTACCACCAGAAGAGCGTAAAAGTTTAATGGAAAAATTGCAAAAAGATGAATCAGGTGAATGAAACAATACTATCGATCCAATATGAGTTTCTTTTTTTAATTATCATTAATAATATACTTAAAATTATTAGATAACATGTGTCAAACAACCTACTAATTTACATATGTTTAATGTTCTACAGGGACCAACAACTCAGAAATGAATGTTGTTCTAAGAAAAGAAAAAAATAGAACATGCAAATGAAAATGAATTGCTCCTTGACTCATCTGGAGTGGTGTTGGAAGTTAACGAACGGGGGAAAAACTTTTACCAAAGTTTGAGGGATCTAGTGGAACGAATACAACAATGTGCTTCAAATGTAATATGTAATCATTGAATTTTTCGATCATTAGGTACAATAAATAAACAATTTAGCATTAAATATTAATTTTCAAGAATTTTCTTGCAGAAAAGAAAAGAAAATGGAACCCATTCAACACATAAAACAGGACGACAAGGAAGAAAATGATTGATCTCTAAGTTTGTAAGTAATTGTTACTTCCTTATAACAACTTAAATAGATTTCATTTTTGTATTTTTAAAGTTGTTTTACAAAAATCATCATTGAATGTCTTCAAACAGGTGCTAACATACAAAGAAGAACCATCAGATGAATTGATTGAAATTGGGTTAAATATGGGTTGTGAGTATATGTTGGCATATCATAATTTAATTGTGGAATTTGTAAGCATCTATCAATCTTGTTTTAATTAGCTCCGTCTATAATTAATAGAACAAAAACATCTTTTATATTAAATATATGATTTGTTATGGGGTATAAAACTTGCAGGAAACAAAGTATGGAATTGCGCCAACAGATGAAATTTTGAAAGATGGCATGGTACATGGTTTTGAAAGAATGTGTATAGTTTATGAGTCAATTTTTGCTATGGTACGTCATTTTTCTTTTCGATTTACATTGATGTATATTATTTAATATTGGAATTTTCATTATTCTCACCAATGTATATACACTCATTTCAGTTTATTTTTATGTTTGTAGATGGAAAGTGAAGAAGAAGAAAACAATCAACGCCGTGAACACAACATTCCTGAAAATAATCCAAGTCATGGAAGTAGCTCTAGCAGTGACAACAGTTCAAGCGAAGAATGATGATCACTATGTAGTTTGGATATCAAAGCAAGGCGATTTATTTTTGAAATATGTCCGTGAAATCAGACATTTTGTTTAATGTAATGGACATAGTGTCCCAATTGAAACACAAAGGGATACGAATAATTGTCCCATTTTGTATGATAAAAATTGTCTTATTCATATATATATATATATATATAATCATAAAATATGTTTTAATTTATTCTATTGTGTTCTCCATTTTCGTTCTCAAATGCACTAATAAAAATTTAATTCATATGAATATTGTTATAAGATTATATATATGTGTCGACTTTTGATGAATAATGAATTTTAAAAAACCACAATAATTCTGATATGATATAACAAATTAATCCAAACAACACATTCAAATGCATTAATAAAAATGTAATTAATATGAATATTGTTATAAGATGTGTCGACTTTTGATGAATAATGAATTTAAAACAATCAGAATAATTGGACTGTCAGAGGTGGATGTTTCTAAAAAAAATAAAATGAAAACCAGTGCGTTTATGTGTCTATACGCACCGGTGCGTTTATGATTCTATGGGCACTGCACTAATACCGATTCCAGTTATAAATATCGGTGTGTTTGTGTGATAATGCGCACTGGGGCGTTTATGTATCTATAAGCACCGGTGCATTTGTAGATGCCATGTGCACCGCACGAATACCAATACCAATTATAAATCTCGGTTCCTTTCTGTGATACGGAGCACCGGTGCCTCATAAAGATACACGCACCGGTGCGCTTATATGACCTATGGGCACCGCTCAAATCCCAAGACCAATTAGAACAGCCCCGTGCGTTGTATCACCAACACCAGGCCCAGTGTTGTTGTTTTCATTAACAGCCTGGTGCATTTTCCTTCGACTGCCCCAGTGCGCTGTCTACCGATACGCACCAGTGCTTTAAAACCTGATAAGAGCACCGATGAAAAAACATCCATAATAACCTCCGGCTACCCATTTTTTTTAGTTGTGTTGAATTTCTATTAAAAGTTCCGCGAAAACCTCCGTTACCAAAAAAGGATGTGGTAGCATATGTTTTTCTGACAATTTTGGCCAATTTTATAACATTAAAAACCTCCTTTATAACCTCTGCTAGAGGGCCTTTTCCTTGTAGTGTATGAAGCTCAAATCCATTCATGAGAGGAATCCCTCCCCCTATTCATGGAACTGAAACTACCTCCATTTCCCTATAAATTGAGCTCATGTTTTAGTCTCAAGGGTAGACATACATATTAGTTATTGAAGAATTTCCTAAGAGAGCACACTCTCTATATTAGCCATTTTTTATATGAGAATGATTACACAATCATGTCCATAACTTCATGCTAGTTCAGAGAGAAGAATACTTGTCAATCTGAGGAGGAACGATTGTTCAGGGCCCCGGAAGAACCTGTATAACATCAAGGCAAAAGGTTGTAAGGTTACTTCTTATTATACAAGTTAATACAAATGGATTCCATTTTCTCATTGAATTGTTCATGTATCTATTTGAGTAATTCGATTCTTAGATTCCTTGATCACTAAGATAGATTAGTGTTTTCTCGATTATTATATCTTGGAGGTGATTTTAATCCTTTTATCTGTCTTTGATTGTAGGTTTCACATGCTGAAGTGACCTCTTTTGGAGCAACTGGATAGAAGATTTCGCTAAGCATTGGACTTCAGGTAGGGGCATGTCCTTGTACTTTGTTATTAATAATTCTGAATCACAAATGATCTACAGAAAATGGTTTATATTTGGTTGTTTATTTCTATATATCCTTAGGATACTAGGGAGATCATTCTTTTCCGCAAGAAGGATTTATCCGTGTAACAAAATGGTGACTCTGTAATATCCTAAAATAGGGAAAATCTAAAAAAATAAGAATATCTGAATATATTCTAAAGTTGGAGCTTCAGAAAACCAAGCACATAGTGGTGTAAATTAGCTCATAAGATGTAAAGGAAAATCTACCCAGAAAATGAATGATCAGCAGCAAGAATATGACCTATACACTCCTTCCAAAGTGGGGAAATGCAGCAATATGGGTCATAAAATGAATATCTTCATAAAATAATGCTATATACATGAGAAATGTGACTTGGATCCCTTATTTTATGCAATACACAACTCCCATCCAAAATTGGAGCAGAAAAAAAAAATCCCTCTAGCCAACATAAACAGATCTCCCAAAGCCAATATGACTCAAATAAGCCCAAAGCCCATAGCTTAACTCATACAGAAAGGACTGAAGCATGTACATCATTATTTTATTAAGGTTTTATGCAGAAAATAATGAGAAATAATAGATCTGGAGTCTACAAGCATCCAATGGCTAAGAAAATGGAGATTCCTTCCTCTTTATACATAATAAGCATAACTCGGCAAGGGTTTCAAGAAAGTACAATGTATAAATGAGCAGAACTGTAGATCTAGATCTGGAAAACATAGTTATACTGCAAATTTGTATAAATATAGCTGAAATATACAAATAACAGAAGAAGAATGCTATACAAAGCCTTCCGGGAGAAGGGTTGGCCCTTCCTCCAAGAAACTAGCTCAGGATCAAGGGTCTTGACCCTGCTACTGCAACACTAGGAAAAATAACGTAGTTTTTACAAATGATTGTGCAGTATATGATGTAGAAAGATTTGGCCACATGCCAAGATGTAAAATATGCTCAGAAATCTCTTGTACAGATATTGCAAAGAAAGGGGAGCTCCCTCCTCTGAAAGATAAGCTCGGAAGTTGGTGTTATGAGTCTTCCACTGCAACATCCTGCAAAACAACGTTCCCTGCTATAGGAATAACACTGTAGCTGAAGGAGGATGCTTGGCCTCAAGCCTGGATGTGGAAAAATGAAGAAAAATGCTCCTACAAGAGATCTCTCAAGGAAGGAAAAGGAATCCTTAAGCAGGAATGCCTTGTGCTAAACAGCATTGCATACTCAACTCAACAGCTGAAGAATACTCAATAGTCTAAGTAGACCAAAATCAATAATCCATAAGTTAACCTTAAATGTCTGCCATCTTCCTCCTTATAAGGTTTGTGAGCCTCCTCACCTTGGGTCCCACCCATTAGGGTTTCCAACACCACATGATCACTTTCCCTCCAAAACTGTGTTTTAGCACCATCAAGGCTATTCCTCCATACTGCACTATTGACCTAGTCAACTTGACTAAATAAACATGATTCCCTTCATGTTCATACATGGAAGGTGCAAAATACAGCTACTAGGATGTCCCCTTTTCATACCAAGAGGGCTTTTATGCTAATACAAGATAAGTATGGGTCTCTTTCCCCCATTTATTCACCTACTAAGTGCAAGAATCAAAATTTAATATTCCTTTTAGTTGCATGCTAATTTTAGGAATATTACAGTCCTCCCCTCCCAAATGTTGCTTGTCCTCAAGCAACTGCAGGGATAGAACTGGAAAGTATCCTTCCCTCTTCTTGTAGCATCCTCATATGATGAGCTCTCCCAAGGAATAATATGTTGTCACAACAATGAAACTCCATAGTGCCTCTCCCAAGCATACAAATTAGCATTTGGTGTACGTTCCAAATGGCTATCATCATGCAAAAGTAAAATACTCAAGGAGACAACTATGTACTGTCTAGAGGTCCTCTCAAGGCATGGAGTTTGAAATGCATGGGAAAATTTCATTCCCAAGTGAAACCTCCACCCCCAAGCTATCATCCATACAAAATGAGTCACCCTCCAACATGGAAACTCATGAAAAATCCCCTCCACCTTTGGCTCATGAATTGTAGGTGGGCTGAATAGATGAACATCATAGGCAAGAGGGCCTATCCCACGTTGTCCACCTCTCCACTTATGATAATTGTAGTGGGCATGCTGATCTTGGGCTGCAACATGGTTGCCCTCAAGTGGCAATAAGAAGATTGAATCTCCAAGGATCCTCTCTCCAATGTCATGAGCCATGCTAAACCAAACCATCCCATACAAGATGAATGGCACATCATCACCATATGGCATCCAAATCAGAGAAATTTTGAAGGTTGTGTGCAAGTTTGGATGGTACAAATGGTTTCCCAAGTGGATACTGCGCAGTCTCCCCAACTGTTGTTTGAGAATATCATGTGGCAAGTGATCCTTCAATAAGTTACAAGTTGTGCATGTTTGCTCCTCCACCATGGGGTAGTAAGCAGCAATGGGTATCAGTTGTACATAATCAAAATAACAATAAAATTGCCCAAATTCATGTATAGATGGGATAATAACATTTCAAATATTGGCCCTAAAGTGACCATGAGACCCAAAAATACTCTTGCTCTCTTGTGGAGCAATGCACTGTTCATATATGGTGAGAAGATACAAATACTCAATGGAGTAATCAACAAGTACAAAAATGCATTTATTACCATACATAGTGAGTAGGCTGAAAGTGAGGTCCCTGAATGAGTCCTCCCATGAGGATCTCCTCATAAAAATCTACAAAAAGAAGGGATACATACTCTTCTTGGAACACTCCATCGATAAGAACATACTCCCAAGTGACAGCGTTGTAGGGCTTAGTGATAAGGCTTTTGTCACTCCATGACTCCTCCCTTTGACATTCCATATGCCAAAGCCATCCACTATCATGCTGCTAGGGGAGAGGATCTTCTTCCTATAGGGAAGCCCCTCATGATCCTCCAATGCTAAAGGGTAGCCTCCTTGCACATTGAATGTGCCTTCCTCCTCTCTGGAAATATCATGATAAGTATGGGATAAATTCTACCCATACTCTCCCAAGTGTAACCACAGCAACAAAAACTCTTGTTGCTCCCTCATCTCTCCCTCATACAAGCCATATAGTAAGATCATGAAGGTTGTCTTGTATGATGCCCCATACAAACAAGTCTTACGTTGTTCTATCATATGGGTGTCATGCCATGCCTCCATCCACCACATACCTCCTGAAAAAGGGTATGACCCAAGATGGCCAAGCTCTCTCAAGAGTAGCCAGCACATCTTTGCTTCTTGCTGCCCTGTGTCATAGATATGCAAGTGGCTCACCAACCTCTTGCTCTCCATCCACCTCCATTCATCCAAATATGGATGCCTCCAATCATTCTCCCCCTTGGTATCTTCCCAATGAAGACTACCAATCTCCCAAAGCAGATATTTCTCCTTACACCTCATGGGAAGTTGAGATGTAACCCCTTGGAGATCTTTTAGAGAATACCTCTCATCAATGATCCTCTTCAATCCAGAAGGATCCAAGTGTGTTGAAAGTAAAACATCATCCGAAAGTGGCACAACACTCATCATGCCCTCCAAAATCTTACACCCTAACCCCTAATGTTGCATGCAACTCAAAAAGGGTGCAATGGAATGAATTTTTATTCCTCCTTTGATCAAACCAAGGTTGCACAGCGCAATGCAAGCTTGTTACACATCAACAATGTGTTTTGATCCTTGACCATGTGAAGACAAATTTCCAAGGTTTCCCATAAGATTTTCTGAAACGATAGGAAATGGAAATATATGCATACCTTGGTGAGTCTTGGGAACATCTTGTATGGTTGCAAGAATTCCTCCCTTCAATGTGTTGACTAATCCAATTGCTGATATGGATGGCTGCCCCTTCATGAATGTGACAGCGCTGATAAAAGTTTCCTTAAGTGGTGATGAGGACTCCTTCTTCTCCGATCTCTCACTGTCAAATCTTTTTATCACCCTTTGAGTGAAATCTGCAAAAGTAGATACTCTTGCATGACTCACATGGCTGAACCACCACGTTCTTTCCTTACCCTCCAAGTGCAACGCTGAGATCTCCATAGCCTCTTTTTCCACTACTGGATGTAGTAGGAAAAATGCTTCTAACTTCATCACCCAAACTCTTGTTGTACGTATGGGTGACCCATCGAAAGTGGACAATAAAAACCTATTGCCCTTCATCATCCTATTGCTGCATGGCCTCCTTTCTTCTTTCAGTTGGATAAACTGAGGAAGATCTAGAGTCTCTTTGAAAGCTCTAGGTTGGCACTTGTACTCTGCTAAATATCCACTCAAGATCTCATGTTCTAAGTGGTCTTCTTGATCTTCACTCCCTCTATGAGATTATGAAGTGCATGGGTCTTCTTCTTTCTCTTGAAACCTTCTAGAGGTCTCACTGCAGCTTTCTCCTCCTTGAAACCCTCTTGGAGTTCCATTGCATCTTCCTTCTTTCCTCTGTTTGACCTCCTTGGAGAGGCTCTTCTTAGATCTGAAAATGGATAAGAGTAATCTCATCCTCTCCATCATTATGATCCCCTCTTCTTATTATATTTTGGATTGGATCTAAAATCCACAAGCTGATCCAAGATAGCAGCTCCGATACCATTGTAATATCCCAAAATAGGGAAAATCTACAACAATAAGAATATTTGAAGATATTCTAAAGTTGGAGCTTCAAAAAACCAAGCACATAGTGGTGTAAATCAGCTCGTAAGATGTAAAGGAACATCTACCCAGCAAATGAATGATCAGCAGCAAGAATATGACCTATACACTCCTTCTAAAGTGGGGAAATGTAGCAATATAAGGCATAAAACGGTTGTCTTTAGAAAATAATGCTATATCTATGAGAAATGGGACTTGGATCCCTTATTTTATGCAATACACATCTCCCATCTAGAATTGGAGCAGAAACAAACCCCTCTAGCTAACATAAACAGATCTCCCAAAGCCAATATGACTCAAATAAGCCCAAAGCCCATAGCTTAACTCATACAGAAAGGACTGAAGCATGTACAACATTGTTTTATTAAGGGTTGATGCAACAAAGAATGAGAAATAATAGATCTGGAGTCTACAAGCATCCAATGGCTAAGAAAATGGAGATTCCTTCCTCTTTATACACAATAAGCATAACCCGGCAAGGGTTTCAAGAAAGTACAATGATAAAAGAGAAAATATGCAGATATAGATCTAGAAAATGTAGTTATACTGCAACTCTATATAAATATAGCTGAAATATACAAAGAACAAAAAAATAATGCTATACAAAGCCTTCCGGGAGAAGGGTTGGCCCTTCCTCCAAGAAACTAGCTCAGGATCAAGGGTCTTGACCCTGTTACTGCAACACTGGGACAAATAATGCAGTTTCTACAAATGACTGTGAAGTAGATGATGTAGAAAGCTTTGGCCACATCCCAATATGTACAATATGCTCAGAAATATCTTGTACAGATCTTGCAAATAAAGGGGAGCTCCCTCCTCTGAAAGATAAGCTCGGAAGTTGGTGTTGTGAGTCTTCCACTGCAACACCCTGCAACATAACGTTCCCTGCTACAGGAATAACGTTGTAGTTGAAGGAGGATGCTTGGCCTCAAGCCTGGATGTGGAAAAATGAAGAACAATGCTCCTCCAAGAGATCTCTCAAGGAAGGAGAAGGCATTCCATTAGGGTTTCCAACACCACATGATCACTTTCCCTCCAAAACTGTATTGTAGCTCCATCAAGGCTACTCCTCCATACTGCATTGTTGACCTTGTCAACTTGACTGAATCAACATGATTCCCTTCCTGTTCATACATGGAAGGTGAAAAATCCAGCTACTAGGATGTCCCCTTTTCATGCCAAGAGGGATTTTATGCTAATACAAGATAAGTATGGGTCTCTTTCCCCCATTTATTCACCTACTAAGTGCAAGAATCAAAATTTAATATTCCTATTAGCTGCATGCTAATTTTAGGAATATTACGAACTCCGTCGGGGAATAGAACTTAGTTTTCCTCTTTATTTTTTAGTTTGATTTTTTTATTTTGATTAGTCTTAAACTGGGTTGGGTAGATAACTTATTAGAATCCCTGAAAAGTAAATCTGAATTTTTATTTTTCTGTGTTTTTCCTGGCCTCTGTAGTTTTTTTTTAAAGATAGTGTGGTAGCCTCCGCAGCTTTTAGTTCATAATAGTGCGGTACCGCACTGTTGTCCATTAAAACTTGCAAACTTGTGGAAATTTTTTGAAAAATTAAGAATTCTCCTTTCAGGAGCCATATTACCAGATTCTCTGTGTTTGTCCTAGCTTGTATTGACTGTCAAATTCTTATGTTTGAATTTCTTTCAGCAATTTTTGTGTCTGAGTGGTTTTTCATCTGATTCTTATAAGTGAGTGTTTTCCCTACATTCTTGCTACTCTATACTAGAAACCATCATATACTTTAGCTGACTGGCATGCTATTGTTTTCTTGTTGAGCCATTGAACTTGTTGCAACCTTTCCTTTTATGAAAATTGAGTTTCATTTTCATTTGAAAATTTAGAAGGGTCTTAAGCTTGATAAGACCTGAATGTCACATTCAACCATTGTTGGATGTTTTGATTTTTGCTAAGATAAGCAGAAATTCTTCTTGGTTTGATCACAAACTAAGAAAAACGTCCTCCAACTTTCTAGATAGAAGTCAACATTAGGGTCTTTTCTTTTGGTTTTGAATTTTATGTTTTTAGGAGTTTTCGATAAGGTCTTCTTTTTGGAAAGAGTTTGTTAAATGATAGTAGTTTTTTTATCTGATTGATAAAGGATTTCATTTCGAACGAGCAATTGATCGTCATATGAAATTGAGTTCTCAAATAAATCGTCTTCTTTTCAAGGATCTTTGTTTATAAGAGAAAGAATTGGTGCTTTGAAAGTTATCTAAATCTCTCAAATCTTTCCTTTAGATAGATTTCATTAAAAAGAAAAGAGTTGCACTTTCAATATAGATGCATTTAGCGTATTTTTGAGTCGGGTCATTAAAACATCATTGAAGTTTCACTTCCATACCTTCTGTCTTAAGAAACAACCAAAATAAAAACAACGCTTTGATTAAAATCAATCTAGATATTTTTACATTTCTAGGGCTCTTTTCCACCAACATAGCTCAGGCTAATGTCTTGGAACAGGTTGTAATTAACATTCCAAGGCAGCTAAAACAAACAAGTAGCAATATTGTTGTAGGAAAAATCCAATTGTAGCATGTATGCTCTGGGAAGCTCTTCTTAAAAGAGTCAAGCACGAGATCATGTTCGAACCAGTGAGGTAATCATACCTATCTCATTGGGAAAGATAGTAGATGTGCACATATTAAAAATGATAAACCGCAAATAGACCATTATCGAGGAGCCTGGGGTCACTTGTCGGTAAACCTTGGATTATATCAAGGAGCCTTCAAGGGGATTGAGCTAGTTACTCTGCCCTTGCGTGTATATCGGATCATAGACTGTTCCCCCAGGTATATTTGTTGCCGTTGGTGACCTTTTTTTTTCTTTTCAGAAACGATTATTGAATTATATTAGAGGCCTGGCCTAAATGCCAAAATTCAAATTACAAAATGTGGAAGCAAAGCCCAGAGTGCCTCACCAACTAGAAGAATCATGGCGCTTATGCTTAAATTCCAACTATTTTTACATGCAACTAACCTGTTCAGAACAAGATCAAATGCATTAAAAATACCTGTTTCATGATAAATAAATAAAATGAATAAAAACATAGTCACAACAATAAATATGATTTGTAAATTATCAAATTACTAATAAAAGGAGTTTTACTATTCATTTTTTACCATTCAAAAGTTACCATTTGCATTTTGGAACTCTGAACCTGTTTTTGCCCCCGAACTTCAGCTATTGATTGGGTGCAATTGGTAAGAATGTTTTGAATGCCCTCTGCAAGAGCACATGTCGAATGCCCCCTGCAAGAGAAGATGCCCCCCAAGCTTCATTTCATTCACCTAAGTAGTTTACTGGTTACTAATAGCTAGATGGAATGAAGGTTCATTTACGAGATCAATTGGAAGACTCGTCGTAATTAGGAGAGGATTTGTTTCATTTTTTAACGAGCTTGACACATGAAAAGAACTATGCGCATGACATGTTTCATTTTTTAACGAGGTTGACACAATAAAAGAACCATCCTCATGACCTGTTTCATTTTTTAACAAGGTTGACACAGTAAAAGAACTATCCTCATGACCTGTTTCATTTTTTAACGAGGTTGACACAGTAAAAGAACTATCCTCATAGGCACTTGTTTCATTTTTTATCGAGGTTGACACAAGAAAAAATAACTATCCTCAAAGGCACTTGTTTCATTTTTTAACGAGTTTGACACAAGAAAAAAGAACTATCCTCAAAACCTGATTCATTTTTTAACGAGGTTGACACAATAAAATAACCATCCTCGTAACCTTATTCATTTTTTAATGAGGTTGACATAGGAAAATAACCATCCTCATTGTGCAGTTGGACTAGTAAGTGTGCCCTGGAAAAGATGTATTCTAACGAAGTCATAATTTAAGGAGCTTGATGAGCACCACAAATGATAAGTTATAACATGCGTTGACGGGTCTTCTCTAGGGTTTTCATTGAATTTTGGAATTTCACAAGGTAATTTATGTGAAATCACTGGCCACCAAGGGGAATAACTGATGGGACCAGCTTGATATTGCACTGAAGATATTAATAAAGGATCAAGTCGTTCAGTACTCATAAGGGAGGAACCAAATAGGATTCCAAATGATGGCACGGGTGAAGTCAATGGACAAAACATCGAAGTTGAAGCAACAGTAGATGTTGTCGCAACTGAAATAGATGGTTCAGTCTGGGATGTTATCTCAACCATGGTCAAATGACCCAATGTATACCCTATAGAATCTATGGGAAATCAAAGTGAAATAGGATCAACAAAAGCAGAGGAAGGTGATTGAGGAAAAGAGTTGTACAGGTAAAGCTCCTACCGAAAATGAGTTGGAGTTAAAGGTGTCTCGTCTTGTGGTATTTCTTCAATCGAAATCAAACCAGGTGGAAGAACTTTGCCATCATGCCCGAATTATATTTCAGGTGGTTGACTGCATGATATGGGAGACTCAATGGCTACAATAGATTGTGGAGTGACCAATACAGAAACAACTTCCGGTTGTTCGACTTCGGGATCAAGATTTTCTCCACTTAGGGCATATAGAAACTGAAATATAAGGGGATGATTGTTGGAGAGGTAAATCCCCTCTGCGGACAGAGGCGATCCCTACTAGCCCAAATTGGGTCTAGCAACAACCGAGTCACGCTAAGACGCAGGTTCCTAGTTATAAAAGACCAAGATGCGACAAGAGGCCTACCTTAAGTCCTACGCTACTGTTGCTTGCATAGAAGATGGCGCTTTCGTCCTTCACTTTGGCAGATCACAATTCACCCGCTTAGCACGTTCGAACACCTGCACGTACACAAAGAAAAAACAACACACAAGTGTAAAACCTAATACATGCAACTATGTATCAGTCAGAGAAGATACAATTCATAACATAGGACATGAACATATGAATGGAACCATAATCTAAGTCATTTATTATTAATCACAACAAAGAAAGATACAACCTAAGCTCTGACGTTGGATCTTCCTTTGGCGGGTCGACAACGGAGTACGTCTCGATAAAGCTCATCGGGAATGGGACAAGTCTCTCTCTCTTCGGTTGTCTGACGATAATCTCCTTATTATTGATTCAGCTCTATTCAGGCTAGCTTGCAAAGGGAAAATGACAAGCTTATATAGATGGTGGAAGGGGAGTTGGGATCCCTACAATGGTGGGATTGGCCCTATCCTCAAGGAATCTTCCATGATAGGTGGAAAACCACTTCCCCTACATGGAGATCCGGAGCCAAACCTCTCAACTCTTTTTAGAGACTCGTTCAGGAGTTGGTTGGAATCAAACTTTTGCCATTTATTTTTAAAAAACAATCCTTATTAAGCTTGGCGCGAGCAATACATTGGGACAGAGCACCAGTTGGCGTGCCCTCTTTGGTGGATTTCCCCCATTGGCACGAGGGCTGAACTGGCTGGTCGCGCCAAGGCCAAAATGTCTATTTTTAGAGCTTTTCACAGGAAACTGTCTTCAGGGGAATGATTGTCTTTGTCAAGGGGGATGCCATGAAAGTGGTTTCAGGTCATGTCACTACTCACAGGTCATGGAATAGGCCCTCCAATGTGTGGGACAGGGTATTGTAGGGATGGTGACAAATTACTGTGTAACAATGATAGACCCTATTTCATTGGTCCTGGGGATGATATCCAGTTTGACCAACAACCCCTGCCCCCTAAAGCACGATGGGATCTGGATCAACTTCCGATTGAACAACGTCGAGTTCGGGAGGTATGGTCTCACTTATTGGATGGATCGTGACCAAGGGTAGCTGTGAGGACTTCGTCTCAACAACAGTAAACGAACCAGGATGTGTAGAAACAACTTGTGCCAACTCTAGTATATGGGAAGATGATGCCTCACCAGAGGTACTAATAGTAATGGTTTCGGTAGAGTGATGTTGCCTTCACTGACCAGGAGTAACTTCTGGTGGTAAAGGTGGTTTCAATGATAATCTACGCAAATGAGGTACTAATAGTAATGGTTTTGGTAGAGTGATGTTGCCTTCACTGACCAGGAGTAACTTCTGGTGGTAAAGGTGGTTTCAATGATAATCTACGCGAATGACGGGGAAACGGATTTTGTTATTCCACGATTACTGATTTATTTTAACCAAAAACAAATAAACAAAATAAAAGGTAATGCTCGGAAAAAAGGTTTACCAAGAAACTGTGAACTGTGGAATACCTCCTGGCGAACCAAGAAGTACGGGTAGGCAATCTCCCCGAATGTTGTGTTCGGTGTATCATAGTTTACAAAGCGACTGACTCGGTTCACTATGGATGGATAGAAACCTAAAGTTGTCCTCCCAAACATACTCGAAGGTATGTGGAGGCCCAAGTCCATATTAGCATTGTCTAATGTGAAACCACACAGTGAGAGCACTCCTTTATACTTTTTGTACTGTAACACCGCCCGATATACCTGAAAGTACATGGACGAGCTACGATATACTTACGCACGTGGAGTGAGGTATCACACTCAGAATTTATCGCATACACTTAACGACATCTGCTATGTTTTACAACGTCGGAACACGTCTCTAGCCTAGACCTTCTAAATGTTATCGTTATGGTTCCAATGCTTTGTTAGGTAAATTGATGTGAATTTTAAGTTGATCTTGTTTATCAGTTTGTCTTTCAAGGTTCACCGTGATGATGTATTGGAAATTCCTAAAATGCAAACTAAAATGATAAGCAATATTTTTACTTTTAGTTTTTTAATGAAAATCCTAGCTACTAGAGGGAAAGAGCAAACAATCAAAGAGCACAAACTAAAATGCAGCTTTCCTAATTATTCCTATGAAAAACACACAATCTACTACATGCAAATGCAGGTTTTTCTTTTCAGTCCCTTTAATGTAAATGCAGAAAAGGAAACTAAGTGCATTAAATCAATAAAAACAAATCCCTTTTACTTTGAGAAATGAGGAATTTGAACAACAATCTCTCTTTTATAGGAAAAATGAAGAATATAACTACAATTTCTCCTACAGGAAACGAAGATTTTAACGACAAATTCCTTTTCAAAAGCAAATGGATGTAATGCATAAATGAAAATACTTTGAAATTAATTTGTCAATGATAAAGAAAAACACTTTAAATAAACATTGAACAAACTTTTCTTTCAAAGGAGGAAGAGGTAGATAAAGTTACTGGTCAATATGAGGTATCGGGCTCTTTAAAACACAAAAAACAACAAACTGAAAGCAGATGCAATGAAAAACTGAATGGAATTTGGTTGACTCTAGTGGGAAACGTACTCTCTAAGGGGAGACAGTGCGTTGCAACGCACCCCTAAGAGGGAGACAATGTTATGTAAAGCACTGTGTCCTGTCCAACAGTTTGTTGGGCGCAGCAAAGAACAAAAACTCAACTGTTTAACATACTTCTAATGCAAATTTTGATTTCAAAAAGCCTAATCTTTCAGATTAAATGCTACTCGGTGAATAAACAGAGACAAACAAAGGCAAATACACCAAGGATGAAGGGTATCATCCCCAGTGGAGTCACCATTTTGTTATTCAGAATTATGGATTATAGATAAAACCTTCTTCCCTAGATGTGGTGCTCATCTAGAACAATAGGTTAAAGACTTTGCAACTCCTTTTCCTAACAGTAAATAGACACACAAAACAAATCAAGCAACCTACTTGGAGTCAAATCACTTCCAATTTTCCTTCTGTCGCTCTTGTTGTAGCTTCAAATCCAAGCTAGATCGCCAAAATATTTCCTACAAGAATGAACACTAAACAACAAAGAGATAGCAATATACAGATTCCTATTCAAGTTATTCAGTTAAATCAATGATACATGAACCATATACATCATATAAGAATTCATAATATGAAATACATAAGCTTGTACAAATACATATGTGGGAAAGTAAGCAACAGTCTTTATTAATGGATAGAAGGGGAGGTTATAACCCAGTCATTTATTTGATGTCACCATCTCCATCAGCATCCCAGCCTCATCACAATGCACATCTCTCCAACAGCATGTCACTCAAATCAACTCCACAATTGGAATTCCACCAGCATTTCTCTACTCAAATTCTTCCCTACTAAGCACTATGATCTGTGCTCAATTTATAGAGGAGCTGAAGGTAGTTTTACAATCAATGAATTTCTAATAATAGGCAAGACATGTTCCCAATCTCAGAGGTATCAAATGGACACATGGATTTGAAGTTTGACACATATGCACTCTTCTAGAAGGCACTGGCCAAGTGGAGATTCTGGAATAATGAGAATTTCGCTCCCAATTGACCAACGCACCCTTGAGTGTCGGGAAGTGCTTTGCAAAGCACCTTTGAATGGAGGTACCTGCATATGCAATGCACTTAGCCCCCTAAGAGACTGCATTGGTGTTCTCATAGGTGATTTATCATGTACTTCAAATCTTTGAAATCTTACAAATGGAAGTCATAGATGATTTGTCTTGTTATTTGTCTTAGGGCATGTGGCAACTTAAATGATAAGGAATGATAGACTGCATTCATCGGTTATGGGGATGATGTCCAGTTAACCAGGTCATTGGGAATGGTGCTCAAATTGACCTATGACAAGAATAAACCAGGAGGGATCAACACTTAAAAAAATTGAAGATAAGCTCACGAGAAATAGACTTGAAGTATCCGAACAAGAAAAAGTGGAGTAGCACGGAGGAGACTGTAGTGCATAGCATTGACAGTATAAAGAACAGAAGCTAACTAAAGACAGAATCACGGGGAAGAATTCAAAAGTTATTGTGAAACCAGCTCCAAAAATAGAAGAAAAGAGATATCAACACCTTAGAAATAAGCCACTTCGAGGGGACAACCTCCAATACATTACATGAATGAACAATTCTTGGATGATACAAATGACAAAACCTCATTTCTATATATAGGAGTCCATGGGGCCATAATGTAATCCTAGTGGGGCCACAATGTAATCCTAGCCGACCTAACAATAATAATGTAAGGGCACAATAATAACAATATGGGGGTTACAGGGGTACAACAATAACAATAAGGGGGGCTACACTAACATAATAAGGGACTACACTATTATATAGGGACTTAGCATGCCCCTCTCCTTCAAACAAGTGTTGTCCTCAATGCTTGATTATTTCTTGATGCTTCTGTATAAAATTCTCACCCTCCCATGTGGAATCTTCTACAGGAAAGTTCTTCCACTTGCTGAGATACTCTGAAATTGATTGTACTTTTCGAGTTCTTGTTTCTGTGACTACTTCAAAACTTATTTTGATGCGATGTTGATCTTCGTGTTGTTTCATTAGATTCTGCACCAAAGTTAGGTTATCCTTTGAGAGTTGGATAACTTGTTGTTGATGCTCGATGTGATCTTCCACTAATTTATCATCCATATTAGCTATTATTTGATCCTTCAAACCATCCATATTAGCTATTATTTGATCCTTCAAACCATCCAAATTAGCCTCCATTTCTAATTTTAAACCATCTATGTCATCTTCAGTTGCTCTTCATAAGATCGAAATTTGTTGCACTTGGTACTGTAATTTTGATATCTCATATTGCAATTCTTCCTCTTCATGCATCATAGTATAGCTTTTTGAGGGCTTAGTGGGTATGAAATTATTTTTTGGAGGCATTATAGAACCTAATATTGATAAAAATTCTAAAATATTCCCTTGGAATCACTTCAAACTTCTTTTTCAAGCAAACGTTATGCAATTTAAAAAACCAAATACACACATTTTTCTTCCTTTTGAGAAGCTCGATATTGAAACTGAATTATCTATGTTCTTTAAGATCCTCAATAGCTGAAATTTGGCCCTGAAGTAGCCCTCTAATTCTTCTTTATAGTGCCACAGGTCTGACTTGATTTGGATTCTTCAAGTCAAAGTTATGTCCAATCTCCCACAATGACCTAATTATGGATTGGTTCAGTAAAGCGAACTTGTACAACTTGCCACGTGTCAATGTTTGCTCCTTTGGCTCTGAAATTTATAGATAGGAAACTACAGTCTATGTACTTCTAGTCACTTTTTACAGAATTCCAATCCGATGCTCAGAGAGAGAGTTATGAATATTTTCCCACGATCAGCTCGTTGAGATGAAATTCGAGAGCCTGAAAAAGACCTAACTTCCACAAATCATATCTCGGAAACTATTTCGAACCAAACTCTGAAATTTTGCGGAGATGTTCCTCAAGATTTCCACTTCGCGCTCTAAAAATTTTAGCTTCTGAAACTTTGTAGAAAAAAATTTATAGCGAAAATTCTGCGATGACCTTTTTAAGTGAAATTCAGGAGCCTGCAAAAATCCCTAACTTCCACAGATCATATCTCCGAAAATATTGCGAACCAAGCTCTAAAATTTTGCGACGATGTTCCTCGGGATTTAGGCTTCGCACTCTAAACATTTAAGCTTCTGAACCTTCATAGAAAAAAAAGTTATAGCAAAAATGCTAGGATGACTTGTTTGGAGCAGCGAAACCCTAGAATCCAAAGCTCTGATACCAAATGTTGTGAAACCAACTCCAAAAATAGAATAAAAGAGATATCAACACCTTAGAAATAAGCCACTTTGAGGGGGCAACCTCCAATACATTACATGAATGAACAATTATTGGATGATACAAATGACAAAATCTCCTTTCTATATATAGGAGTCCATGGGGCCACAATGTAATCCTAGCCGACCTAACAATAATAATGTAAGGGCACAGTAATAACAATATGGGGGTTACAGGGGTACAAAAATAACAATAAGCGGGGCTACACTAACATAATAAGGGACTACACTATTAATATAGGGACTTAACAAAAGGGGAATTCTACGGCAAGGATCAAATCGCAATATTGAGGGTTTAGTAATTGTCGGAAGAGATCAAAGAAATCAAAAGAGGTGAAGAAGTGCCACATGTCGGCACTATGCAACATCGCACATCGACAGTTTTAAAGTTTATTGTTAAGGACTTCGTAAGGTAAAATGAAAAACTTGCGATGCGATACAATTTGAAAGTTGAGATGCAGGGAAAGGGAGGTGCCATGTGTCGGCACTGCGCAACATCGCACATCGGTGATTTTAAAGTTTAGTGTGAATAGTTCGCATGGTGAAGTGTTTGATTGCGATGCGAAGTGGGAATGATGGAAGGATGCGATGCGACAAGGGAGTGCCACATGTTAGCACAACGTAATAGCGCACTTCGCAATATTTATGGCTTAGCATTATCGGTATAGTGTTAAACTTGCGAGCAAGCAATTGCGATGAGTTATGATTGGTCGAAGGATGGTGGGACCCTGAAAGCCTGTTCCGCGCATATGTAACGAGATTTGGGTTTATGTGGTCTATTATAAATTTAAACGATGTTGAATGCATAAAATATGTATGTTATATGTAAAGGGATTTATGTGGGCTATAACCCACAGGTCTGAAGTATTGGCATAATGTGAAGCTGTGAAGGGGCTTCGAAGTTAAAGGTAAAGTTTATTATGTTAAGTTGTCAATCATATGTAAAACTTCCACATACGTAAGATTGAAATTGATGAACCTCAAAGGTTAAGGGAAGAACATGTGGGGTTAATTCCGCTAACCTTGCATGTGATGCATTTTGTTAATTGCGACCTTATGGTTGCATCATCATACAAAAGCTCTTGCTAAAAAATTTTCAAATCCAGACTCCAATAAAAGGACACTCTTTGATTTGTGTGGTAAGGATTTTTCAAAAGTATTTAATTTGGATTAAAAAAAAAAAATTGTTATGGGTTTTTTTAGATTGAATACTAAAAATATTTAATTTGTTCTTTTGGGTCATGGTTTATGTTTTTTGGTTTACTATTAAATAATGATGAAAAGATAAAACCTAGGTAAATGATTTCCAAATGATGCCCATGTAACGTCCATGACAATACTTATAAAAATATATATATATATACTTTTGCAAATCAGGAATTATTAACTTCCTAAGGGTCCTAATTATTTTCATCCTACAGAAATTATTACCATAATCTGCAACCATATAATTGTTTTTATTTCATATTCGCATCACTAATTTCACTGCCATATCATTTACGAGTTCATTAATCACGTGAGTAGACCATGTATACGTGTCTCCAAATCACATCAGGCCTCTCCATATGCGCTTGTCAACTTTGATTATAGGATTATAAAACTATGGTGATACTTTGATTTATGGCTTAGTTAATGTTTTGGTACTATTGTATCATTTGTCATTTAAGATACGATTTTTGGGATAGTACCACAGATCAGGTTCATAATTATAAACTTGATTATAATGAATTATCATATGCATCCATTGCTCAAGTGGAGGACACTTGTTTGGTCCTATGCGGTTGGATTTCAGGGTCTTGATCTACGGCTGAGGATCTTCGGGCATGGCCTAGGTTAATGACCCATAACCAAACCCTAACCACTCTTCATTCTCGAGCTGGCTCCGCGATGCTCCAAATCTGCGACCATTCCGCCATTCTCGCTCTATTCGGCTCTGCGGTTTCCCACTCGACGTTGGGCTGAAGATACCTTAGCAGAGGTGAGTTTCTTGTTATAGTTTGCCCGTAAATTTACTCAGGCCTTTTGGTTACTTTGCCTCTGATTTTGTTTGTTGGAGAGGGTTCCCGCGTGGTTCCTTACGGATTTGAATGTTTACTCAGTCAAAAATTTAGGTCTCTGCTCCTTGGAAGGGTTTAGCTCTACATTCATGGCTTCGAAGGTCTCGTCTTGCTGCTCCGACGACTAGAAAGTGGCTCCCCAAGCTCCTTTTGCTCGGTCACGGTCGCCGCAAGCCTAACAGGTAAAATTACTCATAAAATTTTCCTCTCGCCTCCGCTATCATAATTTCTTTCTGTTCTTCTCATATGTTTGAGTTGATTTAAGTTTTCTGTTCAATGTTGAGTTACAGGGATTGTCGCCATTGTCGCAAGCCAACACATTCAGGTATGGGAAGCATTTAAATTGATTACCCTTGCCTCCATATCTTGCTTTGGTAATGAGGGTTTTAAACTTACTGAATATGGATGGTTGCTATGGTGCAGGTACTCCTTAGGTCGTAACTCAGTTAGATACAAACGTGGTTACGCTTGTGTTGGCACAACGATACATATACTAAACTCAGGTTCATCCTTATTAGGTACTTCGAGTCTCGCAGGAGTCTTACGAGGTTTCTGGCATTTAAATTCTCGGCTTGTTTTTCATGGCCAATGGGCTTATAGAATCTCGATAGAAATACTCTTTTCTGGTTAACTTGACGAAAAATGATTCTCTGGTTAATTTATAATTCCCTAGTTCTCCTTGAGAGTTACTAGTTGCCTTCTGTATATTTATTGAGACTCTGTCAGAAATCTTCAGGGTTTTATATGTCCAGCTTTTGTGTCAATATCTTCTATTTATGAACAAGAGCGACATTCAATTGTCATATAATTAATTTTTATAGTGGACAGTTCTGGATTTTGTATCTTCGTCAATACCCTTCAGTTTTCTTTCGTTAAGCTTCTGAATTGTTTCCGCTGCATGGAAAAACTATTTTGATACAGTTAACATATTTATACATAATTTTATGCAAATATATTGCTTCTTCCCTTTCTGTTGAATTATTGTTTTCTAATGAATGGCCATATAGAAATATTCTCAATATCTTATTGTAACTTAGTTTTAGTTCATGGATTTTACTTCAATAAACTTTTACAGGAGAAAACTTCGTTATAAATACATGCATGTCACTCATTTCATTTTCTGAGTATTATAGAGTTTACAAATGATTTAAACCTTTGGTTTTCTATTTTCCTGTTCTTCTTTTATTTAAGGATGTCTAGACCATCTACAGGATGGGGTTTCCCTCCTATCCACTATCCATGTATATGAAAACTTTCCGGTTAACGACCTGCTCACAGCTTGGGAATCTTCGATCTTGGCTCTGAGCATACAGTTTTCCGAGTCCATATCTCATGGTTAATATTTCTTGTTTGGCATGAACTTAGCTTTGTATGTACTACTCTTTTATTTGTCAGTCTATAAAATTGTAGTGAAGCTTTCATTACATAGTATAAACTTGAAATGATGTAGGTTCTTATTCTACCATACATCTGAAAGAAATTGACAATTAATACAGATTTATTAGTCCACCACAGGTCACATAGTATAATTTATCTTTTCACATTTTTCTGAAAAAAAATCTCTTATTAACAAAATTTTGTCTACAAAATACCATAAATAAGCAGTCTGTCAAATATTCCATCAGAGAAGAAACATGTCTAAACATTTAAGTTCACAACTCTTCTATTTCTCGATAGTTGGTGTACTTATCTTATTTCCAGCTTAGCTGATGAGATCCTCCCTACCATGAGAGAGGCAATAACATCCTCTTCTCCCCCCATGCTCCACACTGAGCCTAGTGGGTTGACAGGAATACCAGAAGATACCTCAAGACCCTTGGTCCAACACTTCTGCTTCTTTCAAGAAGATTTGGGAATGCTGAGTGCCATCCACTGGTTGCTACCAACTCAGGAATTCTCCACTCTCTCCCTTCCTTAGTTCCATTACAAAACCCCTTTTCCTCACTGGGTTGCACCTTTTATCCCCAGAGGAAAGGTAATTTTCTGTTAACTGTTCAACCACTTCTCAGTTCTTGGAATGCTATTACCATAAGATTTTTTCACTTTTATGGAATCACTTTTCCATAACTAAAATTTATTTTTACAAATCATAATTAATTCCAGTTCAACGAGTGATTTGTCTCAAAAGAAATAAATATTTTAGTTTCTTTTTTAAAAATAAAATGACATAACAGCTAGTTAGCCTTTAAGCCAGCTGTCACAAGTCCCCCTTGGAATTAAACATCATCCTCGGTGTTTCACTCCAACTTAGCAAACAATTCTAGATACGCCTCATGCACAAAACCTTCATCTTCCCAGGTGGCCTCATCAGAGCTGAAGTGCTTCCACTGCACTTTAACCTGGGTGATGGCTCGCCTCCGGAGCATGATTTCTCTCCAATACAGTATACGCTGAGATTCGGCCAGAAATTCGTTGTCCAGCTCAACCTGAATGCTTTGGCAATGAATTGCGTGCTTTGGGTCATGTATGTATTGTTTTAGTAAGGATAAATGGAGCACATTGTGCACTCAAATATGGCTGGGTAAAGCCAATCGATACGCCACAGGTCCCACCCTCTCCAAAATCTGGAAGGGTCCACAAAACCTGGGAGCTAACTTGGCATAAGAGGCCCACCTTAGTGTGCTCTTCTTGGGCTTAATCCTTACATACACATGATCGCCCACTTCAAATTCTCGATAAGTCCTTTTCTTATCGGCATACACCTTCTGCCAATCTTGAGCAGCTCGCAGTTTTTGTCTGATCTTTCTTACTTATGATTCATCTCAGCTAGCATCTCTGGTCCAAGCATCAACTTGGTTTCAGGGCTGCTCCAATTGATGGGAGTACGACATTGTTTGTCATACAGTGCTTCGAAGGGGATCATCTTAAGAGACTCCTGATAGCCATTGTTGTATGAAAATTCTACAAGGTGCATATCTTCCTCCCTCTTCGTTGGTTGTTGCATAACGTACATGCGCAACATGCCTTCCAAGATTTGGTTTACCCGCTTAATTTGTCCATTTGTCTGAGGATGGTAAGCGATGCTAAAATTTATTTGGGTTCCCAAACTTGTAAATAAGGTCTTCCAGAATGCTAAAGTAAACTTCACATCCCGATTTGATATGACCGTCTTTGGAATGCCATGCAATCTGAAAATATCTCTCATAAAAATATCTGTTATCTGCACAGTTTTATAGGTAGATTGTACCGGTATGAAATGTGCTACCTTGCTCAATATATCAAACACCACCATAGTGGAATCACTATGCCTTTTTGATCTTGGTAAACCAGTAATAAATTCTAGAGATGTAACTTCCCACTTCCACTCACGTACTAGTATAGGTTGCAACAATCCGATTGGATGTTGATGCTCCACCTTAACCTGTTGACATTCCAGGCATTTGTTCAAATATTTTGCAATATTTCTTCGCATACCAGGCTAGAAATAGACCTTTCTAATTGTTGTTAGCATTTTCTGGTATCCTAGGTATCCCGAGTAATTGCTTCGGTGATACTCATTCATGATCAACTTCTTCAAACCCATTCGATTGGGAATATATATATTCTCTTTAAAGGTTAGAAATTGGTCCTTACTAACTTCGTATTCACAGGGTTTTTCTTGCTCCTTGGCTTCCTCCACTTGCTGCCATAAAAACTGATATTCAAGATCCTTCTCGGCTTCCTCTTTTATTTGATCCAAAAATTTACATTTAATCTGGTTATAGCACAACTCATAGACACAATGCAATTTTCTGCTTAAGGCATCTGGCACACAGTTTTCTTTACCTTTTACATGTTGAATATCCATGTCAAACTCGCTTAAGAAAGCATTCCATCTCGCCTGACGAGAGTTTAGGTCAGCTTGCTTAAAGTAGTTGGTTAAGCTACTGTGGTCGGTCTTTAACACAAACCTTTTTCCTAGCAAGTAGTGCCTCCATACCCGGAGTGCATGCATTACTCCTGTTAGCTCTAAATCATAAGTTGGATATCATTGTTCATGCTCTTTTAGTTTTCTTGATTCATAGGCAACCGCCCTTCCTTCTTGCGAAATAATCACTCCAACTCCTTCTTTACAAGCATCGGTACAAACTTCAAATTCATTATTGGAATCAAGTACCATCAACACCGTGGCTGTGGTCAGCAAATGTTTCAACTTATGGAAACTATTCTGACACTCATCATTCCATATAAATATTTTTACCTTTCTTTGCAAAGATGTAATTGGAAAAGCAATATTTGAAAATCCTTCAATGAACCATCGATAGTACCCAAGTAATCCCATAAAGGATCGGATATCTGCCACATTTTGGGGTACTCGCCATTCCATAATAGTTTTGATCTTCTCTGGGTCGACCGCTATTCCCTAAGTGGAAATGACATGGCCTATATACTGGATCTGTTCTTTGAAGAAATCACATTTGTTGAACTTGGCATACAACTGATGTTTTCGCAACATCTCCAATATTATCCTTAAATGTTCCTTGTGCTCCTCCATGCTTTTTGAATAAATTAAAATGTCGTTAATGAATATCAGAACAAATCTGTCTATGAAGGGGTGAAATATACCATGCATCAACCTCATAAATGTAGTTGGTGCATTATTTAAACCAAAAGGTAAAACCACAAACTCGTAATGTCCATATTGGGTACGGAAATCAGTCTTGTAAATATCTTCGTCCTTAATTCGGATTTGGTGATATCCAGATCTTTAGTCTATTTTTGAGAATACAGTGGCCCCCTTCACCTGGTCAAATATATCGTCAATCCGTGGTAATGGATATTTATTTTTAACGGTCAATTTGTTGAGTTGTCTATAATCCATGCACATCTGCATGGTTCCATCATTTTTCTTTAAAAACAACACCGATGCTCCCCAAGGGGATACACTTGGTCGAATATATCCTTTATCCAACAATTCTTGTATCTGCATTTTTAGTTCGGTTAGCTCCAGTACGCTCATTCGATACGGTGCCCTTGAAACTGGTGATGCTCCTAGCATCAATTTTACAGTAAAATTGATGTCTCTTCTTGGGAGTAATCTTGGTACATCATCAGGAAATACATCCATGAAATCTTGTACTATAGGTATGTTCTCCATCATAGGGGTCTTCTTCTTAAAATCAACAAAACCCACCTGGATGGCATACAACTGGCATCCTTTCCTGATACACTTATTCATTTGAGAGGTTGTAATGGGACGTAGCTGTAGGGGTTTCTTGATTCCTTGAATCTCTTTACGAGTTCCATCTAGCATTCTGTAATAAATAATCTTTTATTTACAGTCTACCAATGTCCAATGCTTTTCCAACCAATCCATGCCCAGTAGCACATCGTAGGATCCCAAATGAAACACATTCAGATCTACACTTAGTTGTTGATTTCCAATTTCCAAAGTACAATTTGGAATTTTGGCACATAATTTTATTTTTTCTCCCGTGGCTAGTTGTACCAGCCAGGGGTTTTTGAATTTCCAACTTTGTAATTTGCAAATTTCTACTATCTTGGGATTTATATAACTTAAACTTGCACCTGGATCAACCAAAATAGAAACAAGATGTGAAAGTAACTTACCTTGCAGTTCTATCATCGTTGGTTGGTAATCTGCATGTCGATCCTCCAAGGCTACATTGATTCTAGGTATGTTCTGGGCTACATCCCCCACAATAGAGGCTTCTTGTAGATTTGCTACTGTATCATTTCTTCCCCACTGTGGGCAATTCTTATTGTAGTGAGCTTTAGCACATCCCCAACACTGTAGGGGTGGTTTTTGGCTTTGTCCTTGTTCCGATTTGCTGGAAGCCTCTGTGGGCTTCTCTTCTGCAAGCCAATGGGTTCTTTGATGGTTCCTCCCAAACTGTCTGCTTACCGAATTCTTTGCAGAATTCTTAAAATTATTAGTTCTCGAACTTTTGAAACTTGAGCTTCCTTTTAGTCCTTTTCTTGGCTGCCAATTTTTGCCCAGTTCTCCTTTTTCCTTGGATTGCTGGTAACACATTCTCGATTTTTGAATTGCTTCGTCCATAGTCCTTGGATTCATGAACTCAATTCGTTCTTTCATGTGAGTCGGAAAACTACTAAAAAATCGTTGAACCTTAGCCTTTTCATCCCTCAAATAAGGAACATATCTTAACAGGGAAGTAAACTTGGTTATATATTCATCCATTGTCATTTGTCCCAACCTCAAGTCGTGGAATTCCCTAGAATTTTCGTCATATAAACGCTCTGTCAGGTACTTGTCCTTGAAATATTGTTGGAATGTATCCCATGACACACCCTGATCTTCAATACTGCGGACGTTCTTGACTTCCTCCCACCATAGGGTGGCCTTCTCTCTCAATTGATAGATGGCCAATCTGGCTTTAAGATTGTTGTTGTATTCATAAACTTGGAATTACTTGTTCATATTTATCAGCCATGTTCCAGCCACCTCCTCTGCTTCTCCATCAAACGTAGGTGGCTTTATTTTCTGGAACTCACCCTGTAGTTTCACTTTTTGTTTCTTAATTTCTTGTTGTTCTGACACATTTCCAGACTCGACTTCATTATATTTCTATTTTTGTTGCTTCACTGGGAATGGCTTCTTTCCATTCTATCATTGGTTTGATCCTTAGCTTGTCGTTCATTTTCTTCTTGTGTTTCTCTATCAAGACCGGGTTATAGCACTCTTTGATTCTTCTTGTCAGAAAGGCTTTTGAGTATCCTTTCCTACTCTTTCATTAAGCGCTCATTTTCACTCCTAACCCAGACCATTTCTTCATGTAGCTTCTGTACAATGCTTAGCAGGATACTGGTTTGGTGTTGTTGTTCCTACAGCAGTCTACTAATCTGCTGATGCTGGTCTACTCTCAATTGAATCCACATTTCAGGATTCATTTCTGTTTGGGGTTGGGGTGTAAGTTCCCTTGCAATTCGAGGTGTTTGCTGGGACAATCCCCTCCTCATTTCACCTGCAACAATTCTATTTCCTTGTTGTGCATCATTCACACACACAATTTATCATGTTAGGTGACCCTTAGGGTCCCAGCGTATGAATGTTGCTCTAATACCACTTGTAACGTCCATGACAGTACTTATAAAAAAATATTTTACTTTTGCAAATAAGGAATTATCAACCTCCTAAGGTTCCTAATTATTTTCATCCTACGGAAATTATTAACATAATCTACAGCCATATAATTGTTTATATTTCATATTCACATCACTAATTTCATTGCCATATCATTTACGAGTTCATCAATCACGTGAGTAGACCATGTATATGTGTCTCCAAATCGTATCAAGCCTCTCCATCTGCGCTTGTTAACTTTGATTAGAGGATTATAAAACTATGGTGATACTTTGATTTACAGCGCGGTTAATGTTTTGGTACTATTGTATCATTTGGCATTTAAGATACGATTTTTGGGATAGTACCACAGATCAGGTTCATAATTATAAACTTGATTATAATGAATTATAATATGCATCCATTGCTCAAGTGGAGGACACTTGTTTGGTCCTACGCCATTGGATTTTGGGGTCTTGATCTACGGCTGAGGATCTTCGGGCTTGGCCTAGTTTAATGGTCCCTAACCAAACCCTAAACGCTCTTCATTCTCGAGCTGGCTCCGCGACGCTCCAACTCTGCGACCATTTCGCCATTCTCGCTCTGTTCGACTCTACGGTTTTCCACTCGACATTGGGCTGAAGATACCTTGGGAGTGGTGTGTTTCTTGTTACAATCTGCCCGTAAATTTACTCAGGCCTTTTGGTTACTTTGCCTTTGATTTTTTTTGTTGGAGAGGGTTCCCGCATGGTTCCTTCCAGATTTGAGCATTTACTCAGTCACAAATTTGGGTCTTTTCTCCTTGGAAGGGTTTAGTTATGCATTCATGGCTTCGAAGGTCTCATCTTGCTGCTCTGGTGACTGGAAAGTGGCTCCCCAAGCTCCTTTTGCTCGATCACGACTGCCGCAAGCCCAAAAGGTAAACTTACTCATCAAAGTTTCCTCTCGCCTCTGCTATCATAATTTCTTTCCATTCTTCTCAGATGTTTGGGTTGATTTAAGTTTTCTGTTCAGTGTTGGGTTACAGGGATCACCGCCGCTGCCACAAGCCAACACTTTCAGGTATGGGAAGCATTTAAATCAATTACCCTTGCCTCCATATCTTGCTTTGGTAATGAGGGTTTTAATCTTACTAAATATGGATGGTTGTTGTGGTGCAGGTACTCCTTTGGTCATAACTCAGTTAGATTCAAACGTGGTTACGCTTGCATTGGCACAACGATACATATACCGAGCTCGAGTTCATCCTTATCAGGTACTTCAAGTCTCGCAGGAGCCTTACGGGGTTTCTGGCATTTAAATGCTCGGCTTGTTTTTCATGGCCAATGGGCTTATAGAATCTCAATAGCGATACTCTTTCCTGGTTAACTTGATGAAGAACGATTCTCTGGTTAATTTATAATTCCCTAGTTATCCTTCAGATTTATTGGTTGCCTTCTATATGTTTATTGAGACTCTGTCAGAAATATTCAAGGTTTTATATGTCCAATTTTTGTGTTAATATCTTTTATTTATGAACAAGAACAACATTCAATTGTCATGTAATTAATTTTTACAGTGGATTGCTCTGGGTTTTGTATCTTCATCAAAACCCTTCAGTTTTCTTTCATTAAGCTTCCGAATTGTTTCTGTTGCATGGAAAAACTGTTTTGATACAGTTAACATATTTATACATAATTTTATGCAAATATACTGCTTCTTCCCTTTCTGTTGAATTATTGTTTTATAATGAATGGTCGTATAGCAAGATTCTCAATATCTTATTGTAACTTAGTTTTAGTTTGTGGATTCTACTTTAGTAAACTTTTACAGGAGAAAAATTCGTTATAAATACATGCATGTCACCCATTTCGTTTTCTGAGTATTATAGAGTTTACAAATGCTTTTAAGCCTATGGTTTTCTATTTTCATGTTCTTATTTTATTTAAGGATGTCCGGACCATCTACAGGATGGGGTTTCCCTCCTATCCACTATCCGTGTATACAAAAAATTTATGGTCAATGACCTGCTCAGAGCTTGGGGATCTTCGATCTTGGCTCTGAGCATACAGTTTTCCGAATCCATATCTCATGGTCAACATTTCCTATTTGGCATGAACTTAGCTTTGTATGTACTATTCTTTTATTTGTTAGTCTATAAAATTGCAGTGAAGCTTTCATTACACAATATAAACTTGAAATGATGTAGGTTCTTCTTCTACCATACATCTTAAAGAAATTGACAGTGAATACAGATTTATTAGTCCACCATAGGTCACACAGTATAATTTATCTTTTCACATTTTCCTGAAAAAGTTATACTATTAACAAATTTCTGTCTATAAAATACCATAAATAAGCAGTCTATTAAATATTCCATCAAAGAAGAAACCTGTCTAAACATTTAAATTCACAACTCTTCTATTTCTCGACATTCGGTGTACTTATAGTATTTCCAGCTTAGCTGATGAGATCATCCCTACCATGAGAGAGGCAATAACACCCTCTTCTCCCCTCATGCTCCACACTGAGCCTAGTAGGTTGACAGGAATACCAGAAGATACCTCAAGACCCCTGGTCTAGCACTTCTTCTTCTTTCAAGAATATTTGGGAATGTCGAGTGTCATCCACTGGTTGCTACCAGCTCAGGAATTCTCCACTCTCTCCCTTCCTTAGTTCCAGTACAAAACCCCTTTTCCTCACTGTGATGCACCTTTTATCCCTAGAGGAAGGGTAATTGTCTGTTAACTGTTCAACCACTTCTCAGTTCTTGGAATACTTTTACCATCAGCTTTTTTCACTTTTCCATAACTAAACTTTATTTTTACAAAACATAATTAATTCCAGTTCAATGAGTGATTTGTCTCAAAAGAAATATATGTTTTAGTTTCTTTTTTAAAAGTAAATGACATAACAACTAGTTAGCCTTTAAGCCAGCTGTCACAACCCATTAGTGTTGCCTATCCATAATTGTAAACAATAAGGATGTCTTTGCTTAAGATTGGAAATGTATTCCACTTACCTTTGAAGTGACAAATTATTTTTTTGGTAGTGTTAAACATTAGGTGAATACCATAATAGAGAGTTCATACAAAAGCTCCATGCATTTGCGGGTCCATTAAATGATGTAGAATTATAAAAGCTTCAATTGTTGACAATATAAGAATCATCACATTTGAATAGTTGTCGCATCTTATATTGTAGGTGACAAGAAGATCTCATCTTTCATTGCTAAGAAGAGTGGGCATATAACACCACTCGTTGTTTGATATGTATATACAAATTATGAGACTTTCATCATCTCAATATTTCAAATGTTATTTTAATTGTGTATCACCAACTTAATACAAGCACACTAAACAACCTAAATCTAACACAACAATTATTATTATGCGCGCCTCAACAGGTATTATGCAATAGGTATTGAGTTGACCTTCTATTAATTTGGTCAACCATTTTATATATTTTTTATTTTATCAAAGTTTAACATAGGGAATTATTTTTTATTTTATTTTATTACAATTATTTTATTAAGAATTATCTGTTATCTAATTGGCCAAAAACTTTCACTTCTTATTGCAAAATGCCTAGATTTTATCGCCATTATTTGTATTGTCACTACAAAAGCATTCATATCTACATTATAGGGCTTCTACTTTATCTCCAGTGGGGCTATTGTGCTACTTTATTTTTTACCTGTCTCGTTCAGCCATTCTTTCTTGGAGAAGGTATTCGGGGACGTTTTAGATGCTGCTTCCGGCATGTAGACCTTGTTAATGAGACGTATTATACACAACATCACACCTACTAGAAATTCGTATAGTCCTAACCTTATGAACCCATCTAACATGTTAGGTGCTTTTTCACATTACACGTCTCAGTACTTTCTGGCAAGTGGGGAGATTCAATATCAATGGTTTTATATTTGATGATCTTGTCAGGTGATTTGGATTAGTACCTTTCACTGTCTCCCATACCTTTCAACTCTCGATACATTAATTTTCAGCTAGAATTTATCGCCTGGAGTACGAATGCATTAAGATTATGTTACTACTTCATGCGTTTTCCTTCACTCGAGTTTCCACGCCTCGATCGGGGGAATGACCCTAGATCGAATGCCAAGTGGACGACAAAAAGAGAGTTCCTCATTAGGGTTTCAAATAGCATAAAAGTTTTTCGTTTTCATTTTTGTGTTATCATTTGAACCGCAATCGCAGATAGCTCAGAGCATTTCCTCTCTGCTACGATTAGGAAACATTGTAACTCTCCCTGTCTGAGATGGTCAGGCTGTTCTGCATGGTGAATCCAGTTCACTCTTCACCTACAGGTTAAGTGATCTATTTCTGTTACTCCATTAACAACTTTCTTCGGATCATTTAAGTCTTTCTCGACAACATCATTTTTTTATTTGATTTCTATTTCTTGTTTCTAATCCTCAATTTTGTATTGATATGCAGTAGTAGGTTCTCAAATTTACAAGGTCGTCTTGATTATTGTAGGTAAAATGGGTAATTAATTTCCATGAAACCTCATAAACTCTTGAAATAAACTCACGTTATCTCCTTTGAATTTGGACCGGAGTTTAATAGTCCTCTGTCAGGCATTCATATTCAATATGCATTTTCGCAGTTTTTGCCAAAGATAGAGTTAGTTAATACACCTGATCTCTTGTACAACTTGGCCTGGTCTGGCTACTGTCCATTTATAAATTTGTATTCTCACATTGATAGTATTGTTTGGAGCTTTCCCCTCGGAGCGAATATTATTTCATAGTTGAGAATCAAGAAAATTAAGTGTTAAGTTTGGTTCCTCATACGATTTCTTTGCTCTTTTCGTTTACTATATATTTCATTTATGCTTCCGGACCTTTCTTTCTCGCTTTGAAAGGTAGCTGAGTTATTTTAGTTTAATAATTAATATGCTGGACATACCTACACAGCGCTGAGGTTTTCATTGCTTGCACGTCTCCCTCCAGATTTAATTCGATATTGGTCCGTGTCTGGTTATATGAAAATCGTTCTTGGCATTTTATACCTTAACTGTACCGCTAATATGTTATACCAGTAATTCGATTTAAATCTCATTTACATTTTTGACGTAGGTGAAAGGTTTAAAAGTATATTCCACTCTGGTATTCTCCATTGCCCCAAAATTCGATACTAAAATAAGTATGTGACCATTTATATATTCTCGTTAAATTATTTACATGTCCACCAACCCTGTTCTTGATTTTTCTTCCTCTTCCCAAATTCATGACTTTGTATATTGACCCCTATATCTTTTATTGTTATCAGATAGGTGATCAGTTACTATCCTTCTAAGGTAAGTTTGACTTTAATCTTATACTCTTTCCGTTATTACTTTCTTTTGTATCTGCTTATATATACATAAGAGAATACTCAAGGTATCATGAATTTCGTTGTGGTTGTAGGTAGACTTTTGTGCATTCACACAAAATTTGCTATACTACTTCATTTGCCCTTTTTGACCCATAACTGGGTTTTCTACTTATTGTTTGGTGTTCAGGTTGGTTTCGAATTTCACATTGGATATTCGACATGAATAACAATATGAAACCGAATACGGATACTCCTTAATTTAAATATATTTTGGACGCAGTTTCTAGTTTAAGATATTTGTATTTTTAAATAGGACTATATAAAACTTTTCAATAATAGTTTAGCTTTAAATATTAGATTATGAAGCATTTAATGAGACCCTCTCTAGAAAAGAACTTAAAATTCTCATTATATAATTTTCTGGGCTTACCGCACCTTTTTACTTTAGAGAAATGTTGCAATTTGAGTTTGAGTATGTTTATAAGAATTTTCTTTGCAATAAAATTCTGACAACTTAGTTTAATTTAAATATAGCTAAATTAAAGTAAAAATTAAGAATTTATGTTAAATGTTAAAGTTTAGAATCTATCTCATATATATATATATATATATATATATATATATATATATATATATTAAAGAGTAGTTGTTCTGGTTAGATATGTCTACAAAAATATAATTTATGAATACTTAATATTTTATGAAAATTTATAATAATATAGAGCTGGACCGGGGTCAGCCCGGGGACACCAACCCACCATTTTCACTTATGTTTATTTAGGTTATTACCACTGAGGTTTGACACGGATACACACCCATTACCTTTTACACTACCAACTACCTGTCACCCCAACCAACCAACCACAGAGAGCTTCTTGCCCGGGCTGCGTAAGTCTCTTTCATCTTTAGCCTTAGCCAACCAGGTACCTACCTCTAACTCGGGCTAATCCACCGAATAAAAATATTATTATAAGAATTTATAATAATAAAAAATACAAGTTATATATATAATTAAAGGTATTTATTGTTAATATTCAAAAAGTTGCATGCTATTTTTACTTAAAATTACATGACATGATATATAACAATTAAAATTGTTTAATATTTTGTATAGTTATATATTAAATGTGTATTCTAAAATTTAATAATGTAATTTAGTTAACCAATTCGAGTTTTTAGATATTGGATAGTTTTAATATTCTACTCATTAGGAATGTGTATTTTAAATTAGATTTTTCAATTTCTAATGTTTTATATGTAGCTATAATTACATTACATAATATATAACAATTAAAATTGTTTAATATTTTGTATAGATATATATATATTTGATATACTCATCATATATTCCAAAATTTAATAATAATATAATTTAGTTAACTAATTCGATTTTTTAAGATATTGGATAGATTTGATATTTCACTCATTAAGAATGTGTTTTTTCATTAATAAAATTTTTCAATTTCTAATATTTTTTATATATAATATAGTTACATTTGTTTTATAATATATTTAGGTATTTTTTTTTTCTTTAAGTTAAATTTTAATTTTTTTTGTTTATTTAAATATGTTGTTTTCTATCACATTTCTAATTATAGAGGTGTCTCTATCTTGAGAAGCATAAACATAAAATAAGCTTTACCCATATTTAAATGTACACAAATATCTCCTTTCAACTTTGGGACGGACCTGCCAATAGCTCTTAAAATAATTCTTAATCTGATCCCATTTTATAATCTTGGTATTCAGAATTGCTGCGCCTCCCAAGTTTTAAACATTTAGTGTAAAAGACATCATCGTGACTTTCCAAAATCTGATCCCATTTTATAATCTTGGTATTCAGAATTGCTGCGCCTCCCAAGTTTTAAACATTTAGTGGAAAAGACATCATCGTGACTTTCCAAAATTTGTCCTTTGCTGCACAATAAAGTCTCTATTTAAGAAAATAAATTTTTCGTATTAAGTGTCACAAGAAAGGCGTTATCTCTCGACACGCCAATTTCTTCGGGATTGGAAAAAAATGGTATTTATTTCTTTGGAATTGGAAAAAAAAATCCTGCAATTTGCTTTACTATTGTTTTTAATTTACAGAAGAGATTGAATCTTATTTCTGATATTAACACCACAAAAAACTTTTGGGTGGCCTAAAATCTTAAAATTTAACCGCGGCAACTTAAATTTCCAAAAGAAATCACTTTTAAACTATTTTTTGCTAGAAATATTCATGTTTGCTGTCACATCAATTAATGCCTTTCATCTTCAGCATTTCTGTGTTTGAAGATATCCGCCACATCAATTAATGCCTTTCGTCTTCAACATTTATGTGTATCTCAATATATTTGAAGATATCTCATCTCATATCATTATGACAGTGGATAGAGCAACGACCTATTCAATAAATGAAAGACATGGATTACAATGCACTATGCAATAACAATGAAAAACCAATGAAAGACCAAATAAATAAATATAAATAATAAAAATAAATAAATAAATAATAAACATAGCTAAAGTTAAACTATGTAAAAACATAAAATTTTTAAATCACAAGTAAATTAATGTCAAATCATTGGCAAAGCTAAATATAATAATACATATGCCGAAGCTCGAAAATCGAACCTAATAATTACAGGCCGCACTCATAAATTAAATTAGAAAGAACTACCTGAAATCAAATCCGAAGCCATTTATTATTGATGACACACATTCGACAGATTGCATCCTTGAAGCATGCACTTTAGTTAAAATTTGGGAGGAGAATTATACTTCGAGAATGGGCATTTGACAAAAGTTAAATCGAATCCGAGGCCATTCATTCTTCATATCAAAGATGAGATGTATTGGCCGACGCATCCATCAAATCGCACCTTGCCAAAAATTTCATCAATTATAATGCCATTCGGAATATCATTTAGGGGAGAGGCTTCTATTGTTGTGCAAGGACCAGTAGTAGTTATACTACTGGTCCCACACATCCACCAAACATAAATTACAAACTCACTAAAATATGCACATAAATATTTGATAATATGCACATAAATATTTGATAATAAGTTATATAAGTTACATAAATATGTCCAAAATGGGCCCAGTTTTTGACTAGACCAACAACTGCCATACACCAAATCTAACATCACAAGTTGACAAGACCCACTGTCTCAAGTACCTCCAGTTCTGAATTACCATTTAAGGCAAAATGCACTACAAAACATTACAATGCTACCCATCCAAAAGTACAGTTATCCCATCAAACAGTCCCCCACTGATTTTGCATTGGGGGACTACATCTCATTGTTGAATAACAGCTGGACAAAAACTGGGTAACCCCTGCACAAAGATTGAGTACCACCTGCACAAAAATAGGTGAAATGTCTATCAGCAATATCTACATGTTTGTTTAACCATTCAGCCTATTGAAGACATTAAATGACACCATTCAATTCAGGAAATAGTTCACCCAACCTTTCATTTCAAGAATTAAACACAACAGTCCTGGAATTACAGGAATTAAATTATGAAAAGCATTTCAATTCATAAATTAAATTCAGGAAAGCACAAGGATCAACCATGAAAGCTTTTCAGCCATTGGATCATGTACAAATCAATCCACACCACACAATTAAATTTGGGAGATGGCAATCCATGCCAATCTTCCCTACCAATGAAATTCTAAATCATAAAACTATAAAACCTCAACTGTTATTGCATTTGAGGCATTCGTTTTGCTCTTAAACTACTGCTGACATACATTCAGAGTTTTCAGACAGTGTTCCATTCAGTTTTCAGAAAGTGAGTTTTCAGACAGTGAGTTTCCATTTTGCAGACATACAATCCTTTTCAGACAGTGTTCCAGACATACAAACAGAGGACAGAGTGTGCTCAGTGTTACATTCCAGACAGAGTGTGTGCACAGTGTTACATTCCAGAGAGAGTGTGTGCACAGTGTTACATTCACTCTCTTCATCAGTTGTTATTCACTCTCTTCATCAGTTGCTAGAGACATACAGGTATTTCGTTGTTCTTCAATAATGTTATTCAAGATATTAAGCAGATTTGGATATTGACTTTATATTGAATAAAATCTTTCAATAAAAATAGTTCTAACACACAGTCCATGTCCAAATATAAGTCCACTTTAAAATAGGCACTTACTGATTTTAGACAAGTCCATGTAGCTAACAGCCATGTAGGTATCACATATCTTTCTGATGTTGATATTACAAGTAATACATAATTGACAAGTAATACTTCAATGCCAATTAATTCACAACAAACAACTGAAAGATTTCATGGTATTAGCAGAAATTTTGGAATTCATACATAATTATAGTTTACTCTATACAGTTGTGTTGTAATACTTATCAAATTTCTTAACGATGTTGGAAATTGCAGGCTGTAGCCATGCCAAGAGTTTCTGTTGCAGATCAGATAAGGAACAGGAGGCGAGGGAGAAGGGGGGCCCAACTGTGGAGCAGTTCATCAGATGATGATGTCAATGCTCCCATTGCTCCTAGTAATGTAGTTGAAAAGGACCCTGTGGTTGCAGATCATCCCAGCCCACCATCAGCCACAGAACCACCTTCGACCACAATACAAGGTGCAATTTCAACAAATAAAATCAGTGCAATCAGAGGCTGGACGAAGGAAGACATGCTTGCTGCAATTGATGACATCGAGTTTAAGGGATATTCAATTTGTGCATCAGCAAAAAAACATGGTATTACTGCCTCTAACATACATTATTGGATAAATGGGTTGACTAATACAAAGCGCAGAGGGCATGTTACAGTCATGACTGAAGAGGAGGAAGATGAGGTGGTGGAGTGGTGTAAGGAGATGGCCCAATTGGGACATGGGTTAGAGCTTATCCAACTTAAATCCACTGTAGCTCAAATATGTCAAGGGAGGCCAAATCCCTTTAAAGATGGTTTTCCTGGTAAGTCATGGTGGAGTGGGTTTAAAAAGAGGCATCCAGACCTTGTGTTACGTACAGCAGAGGGCCTTGACAGAGACCGGGCTTTAAATCTACGCCCTGCAATTGTTTCCAAGTTCTATAACACTCTTTCTGCTGCATATGACCAGCACTCATATGCCCTAGACCACATATGGAACTGCGATGAGACAGGCTTATAGGCAGGAAGAAATTGCGGTATGCGGGTAATTGCAAAGAGAGGGAGTAGAAATGTGCCTAAGATATTGCCTAAGAGCAGGGAGTGGATCACAATTCTTGCCCGTGTCAATGCAATTGGCTCATCTATACCGGGATTTTATCTATTTAAAGGTAAAACTCAACTAAAAAATTACATACAGAATTGTGAACCGGGGGCATGCATGGCTGCACATCCACATGCATGGATGACAAAGGAACTGTTCCTAAATTGGCTTTGCCACTTTGCTGCTTCTGTACCGGGTGGTGTCTCGCCTGAAAACAGGCACTTGATGATTTTAGATGGCCATGGAAGCCACATGGTTGTGCAGACAATCGAGGAGGCCAATAAGTTGGGCATTGACCTGTTAACATTGCCGGCTCATACTACTCACAGATTGTAGCCCCTTGATGTGAGCGTGTTTGGGCCTTTCAAGAACTATTTCAGGGTCGAGCGAGCTTCATGGATGGCAAAGAACCCAGGGGTGGAAGTAAAGAGGTTTGAGCTAGCTGAGCTTGCTAGCAAAGCATTTAAAAGGGCTCTCACACCTTCTAATATCAAGGCTGGATTGAGGAGGACTGGTATATGGCCACTCAATTATGATGCTCTTATGCATGATACCACATGTAGCCAAGCATTTGAAGTGGAAGGTCAAGAAGCAGAGAACTTAGAAGAGCATGTTGGTGCCCAAGAAGATGTAGTTGCTGCTGAAGGTATAATGTCCCTTTCTGAAGGGTTGTTCTGTGGTGGTGATGATGCTGAGCATGTCAGTGAGACACAGTTCAGTGATGAACCAACTAACAATATCAATGAGGCCGTGACACCCACTGATGCAGCTGACAATGAGCAATTGACCATGCCAATCCAAGTAAGTGCACCATCATGGCTGGCAGAGGCCGTGATGAATATCACTGGAAATAATGTAACATCCACCAATGAGGATGAAAGCATGGACATGCCTTCACAACCATCAGGGTTGAACACCGAACTTGTTCATTATTTTGTGGACAATGGATCACTAGAAGAGGAGCTTATTCAGCATGAAGTACCTGAAGAAGACAACAATGGGGGCCATTCAGTTGTCCCAGAAGATGAAATCCAGCAGGCAGGTCTGGAAAAGCAGAGATTACTTGGTGCATTCCTAAAGCTACCAGTAGAGAGAGTGAAGGCCTCATCAAGGAACTCAGCCTCATATTATCTTCGTTTAGGGAGGAGTTCACAATTGCTCACATCTGAAGACTATATGAATTTAATGTTCGAGTCTGAACGTAAAAAGAATGAAATTCAAGAAGCTAAAAAGAGAAAGAAGGAGTTAGCCAATGAAAAGAGGGTTGCAAGGATTGCAACAGCAGAAGCTCGAGCAAAGGAAAGGTTGGAAAGACAAAAAGCAAGGGAAGATAAGGAACATCAAAAGAAATTGGCAAGGCAACAAAGAGAGGCAAGAAAGGTTCAACAAGAGTTGGAAAAAGGACAAGGGGTGACAAGCAGAGAAGAACATGGTTCAAGACAGTTTGAGGCAAATAGGTTGATGTCTAACATGCTGGACCACATTGCAGAGCAGACACCATCATTCCAAGACCTGATTAACATCCAAGTCCCTAGCTATCAGGCAGGGGTTAGGCCCACCTCTTATACCCCTACCAGTGCAAGTTTGAATCCTAATTGTGTTTATATGACACCTGCAGTCAGTGCTGGGGTTAGTAACACAAGTGGACACTTGGGCTACTCAGTCCCACCATGGCTACATGGAGCAAATTGGAGTCAACCATATGCCAACATTCAGGCACATCCTAATCATCCAATGTTGGGCAGTCCACCATACTTGGGCACTGTAGGAAATGGAAGCCATCAAGCATAGAGGTGCCATGACTTAATTTTTGTAACTACAAGACACTGTGATTTTGGTAAGGATCAAATAGGTTTGCTAATGATAGCATCCATGGATGTTTGGGAAGCTACAAACATTTTCAAGTTAGTATGTATGAAACAGTGTCTAAATCCCCCAAGTTTGTTAATTTGTTGAAGTTATAGCCTTATAGCCTATATCAGATTTTGTATGAAGTTATATATCAAACAGTTTATAATTCCTACATATCAAACAGTTTCTAAATCCTACAAGTTTGTTAAGTTGTTGAAGTTATAGCCTTATAGCCTATATCAGATTTTGTATGAAGTTATATATCAAACAGTTTATAATTCCTACATATCAAACAGTTTCTAAATCCTGCAAGTTTGTTAATCTGTTGAAGTTATAGCCTTAACCTATATCAGATTTTTTATGAAGTTATATATCAAACAGTTCATAATTCCTACATATCAAACAGTTTCTAAATCCTACAAGTTTGTTAATCTGTTGAAGTTATAGCCTTAGCCTATATCAGATTTTTTATGACACAATTGAACAAAGAAATTGAATTCATAGTTGAATTGAACATCATTAACAAAACAATCTGAATGCATCTAAACAAACTATCCCTTGAACATTACATGCTCTTTGATGAACAGAAACAGATACCAAATATCATGTTAAATAACAAGTATATCAACACGGGAAGCAATTGATTCCTAATCGAGACATTATAGCCTTAGCCTATATCAATTAGATCAACACAGGGAGCAATTGAAGTTATAGCCTTAGCCTATATCGGATTTTTGAATTCATAATTGAACACTGTACAGAGGTGATTCAATTAAGATGAGAGATGAAGTGGTGTTGCATTGCATCCTGTTAAGTAGATGTCCTAAAATAAATTAAATCATGCAGTACCTAGAATACCCACATCCTAATTCAAAATCTTTAAAATGTTTTTATCAAGCTCAACATACCATACTTAATATGCAATACTGCATAAAAAGATTGATTTAATGTTTGTTATGACAGTCAGTAAAAACTATAATTAAAGGATTGTGAGATTATATAGGGGAGAGGGGTCAGTGCCCGAACACCTCAGCGCTGACTGGACCAGGGGCCACGTCAGGAGGGCCAGCACATGTACGACAGGTGTCGAATCGCATGGCGTTCACGTGGTGGGCAAGTATATCAACACGGGGAGCAATTGATTCCTGATCGAGACATTATAGCCTTAGCCTATATCAGTTAGATCAACACAGGGAGCAATTGAAGTTATAGCCTTAGCCTATATCAGATTTTGAATTCATAATTGAACGAAGAAATTGAATTCATAATTGAATTGAAGTGATTCGATTAAGATGAGAGATGAATTGTATGGCTCTGTAAATGTCAATACAATAAACCAGTCCAAAAGAGCAATCATGTAAAACAGAATTGCAACAATGACAAGAGTATGGCTCTGTAAATGTCAAGTGATTAACGAACATGAATTGTATGCTCGTTATATTTTGAGGTAAATTGACAATGCAATGTAGTTTCAGATGCTTGAAAACAAAAAAAAAAGGGTTAATGAACATAACTAACTGTGAGAATAAAGAATACTGACCTTATTTACTTCATATGTGCCAAATATAATTTGCAGTAACTGACCATACAATGAAACTTACAATACAATGTAGTTTCAGATAGATTTAAATTCGTCGGAGGAAAATAGAGTTACTGTATGTACTATGTACAATGCCAGTACCAGAATATTGGGAAACCATATCTGAACAAAACATACCACCCTACCCTTTGTTCAAAGAGGAAACTTGGCATCATACCATTAAGGTAGGTACATAATCAGATAAAATTTAATGTTGTTATAGAATAAATGGAACATTTGAAATTTAAATAATAATTAGGTTTAAATAATAATCAACTAAACAAAATGCAATCCTGATCACATCAACCCTATCATAAAAACAATCAATCCTCTGTCAGCTCAATTCCGAGATAGGAAACTCCATTTACCTAATGAATCCTCTGTCAGCTCAATTCTAAAAAAAGAGCAGCTCACCGCAGATGTACAGTGACGAGAAGCATCTAAGAACTGCGGCATTCTAGCATTCTAGCATTCTAGCATTATAACAGAGGCATTCTAGCATGATGTAATTCAAGTTGACAGAAAACAATATGATTTTCTTGCTTCTCTGAAATAACTCAAGGCTTATGCCCAAGAGCATGTAGAGTATATGCTAGTTTAATATGATATAGAGTATATACTACTTTAATATGATGATGCACCACTACTTGCTGTAGACATTGACATTGCATATTTCATACTGGCGTGTACAACACTGTAGGATAATTTCTATTAAACATTACAATGCTTCTCAGTCAAAAATATAATCTCTAAGGTCAATAACTCTTCAAATGTTCAACTACAATCCAGGAGGATATTTGCACCAATGTAAACAGTAAGACAAATCCATAATAAAGACCTGTGTAAACAGTAAGACAGATGCATAATAAAATCAATGAAGTAAAATTTAAGCAAACTTTAATTTCAGGAAAAATATGAGGGCAGGCAGGTTATGAGACCATGAATCACAATAACTGAATATAAATCAATGAAGCAAAAGTGAAGTTTAGAAAATACGAATAAATGGAGGTTATAAAGCCGTGCACTAGTGTAACTAAATATGGAACATACATATAATGGAAACAAACAATATATGAATATATACCAATAACCTGGTATAAATTGAATCAGACTTAAACATGTAAGGCTACTAGTGACAACTCCAAAATAGAAGTTCACTCAAATTTTGGTCAATAGGAATGCAATAGTAATTCTTTCAAAAAAATCCCTCAAGATAAAGTTGCAAGTATGTACTCAAATTAACCCAAGGAACTTGTTCAACATAGAGAAATTATCCTACAATAATTTCTTGCATGCTTCAAGGGCTTCCTCTGTTCACTTGGATAGGAATGTGAGAGACTGGACCAACTACAAACCACACTATTATTCCCTAAGAGAGGATACAATGTTTTTTTCCTTAAATTGCATCTGGTAAGAACTGACATATGGGAATCTTGGATGGGACCGTGGAAGAGGAGCTAAGAGAGTTGGTGGTAATGCCTTAACTTTAACTTTACTTTTGTAGAAAGATAATGTGGTCAATAAAGGTGGTCAATCAAAGAGAGAACTTAATTTTTTTGCTTGCCAATGTGCAGATAGGAAAAATTTATAAAGCCTCCATAAGACATGTCAAAGGTAAGCCACAAAAATATTAAGTCGCAAAAGAAGGGTCTAGTAATATCCTCTGATATTACCATGTTTTTACTAATATTTTTTTAATTGTCATTGTGTTTCACAATGAGATGATAACATGCATATTGCTCTGACAGTAGTTTTGGGGTTCACTCTCATAATGTACTTGAAATCTTATTTTTATGGTTTTGTCAAATACAGGTTGTTCCCAATACCACACAATGTGCAACAACATAAAATTACAGTGCTCCCCAAACACGGGCCTATTAACAAATATTGCCATTACAGTGCTCAGAAAACTACATTGAAGAGAACAAGAACAACTTATGACCTCAGAGTTGTGAGATTCGACAAACATAACATCTTCAAAACTCTATTTACCTAATGAATCCTCTGTCAGCTCAATTCTCAAAAAAGAGCAGCTCACCGCAGATGTACAGTGACGAGAAGCATCTTACAGATTAAAACCACAGTAAAACCACACAGTGAAACAACACATTACAGATTATACAACCACATTTTAGAACAATAAACCCTACATTCCACTGCTGCAAAAAAGAAAAATCAGGCGTGATACCTCCAATTAAAACCCTAAACCCTACAGACAGTAAAACCCCAGTAAAACCTCACAGTGAAACAACACATTACAGATTATACAACCACCTTTTAGAACAATAAACCCTACATTCCACTGCTGCAAAAAGAAAAATCAGGCGTGATACCTCCAATTAGAACCCTAAACCCTACAGACAGTAAAACCCCAGTAAAACCACACAGTGAAACAACAGTAAAACGCTGTAAAACCACAATCAAACACTGTAAAACCACAGTAAAACAGTAAAAAAGCTCAACAGAGAACATCTCCTTAAGGTTAAATGTGTTTACAAACACATAGATATGACTGGTAGGACAGAGTCCTACCTTAAAACTCCTATCCCTCCAGGCTTCCTCCTTCATTCCATAGAGTCCTACATTCCACTGCATTGCATTGTCCTTGCCTTCTCCACTGACCTGCAAAAAATCAAAAACACAATCATTCAGAAAGCACCAACATTAAAAAAAAATGCAAAAGCACTTCAAACATAAATTACTAACGCACCTGAAAGCACGAGCTGAAAAACGCACCACCACAGAGCCGATAAAAACCACCACAGAGCCTAGAAAAACCACCACAGAGCCGAACTAAAACCACCAATGCGCCGAGCAAAGTAAAACAACTACAGAGCCGAATAAAACTACGACAGGGCGAAGGTAAAACAACTACAAGGCCGAGGCATGACAAAACCTCGCCAAGCATAAATAGCAAACAACCGACCCTAAACCACACAGCGCCGAAGTAAAACAACCAAAGCGCCGAGGTTAAACCACCAGCTAGGCGAGGTTGAACAGGCAGACATTTTCCACCACCCACGATTGGAATGCCACCGCGGCCGAACCAGGACCAGGGGAGCTCGACCCAGGAGAGCAGCGGCGCCATAACGAAGGATGGAGCGCGCGGACAGTGGCGGTGGAGGCGTCGGGCATTGGAGAAATGCAGCGCAACAAACGGAGCACAGAATCGACATCAACCAGACCCGGACCAAAAAATGCCGCTTCGTCGAGAAGCCTCCACAAGATGGCGGGAGTAGACTGGCTGGACAGGGTAATCGACGGAGCGACCGGATGCACGTGACTGGCACGTGAACGCCATGCGATTCGACACCTGTCGTACATGTGCTGGCCCTCCTGACGTGGCCCCGGGTCCAGTCAGCGCCGAGGTGTTCAGCCACTGACCCCTCTCCCCTACTGAGCAGACAATCATAACACGTCTGGAATATCAAATCCATCTCACTATTAAATGAAAATTCTATGACAGTTGGTATGCCATATTTGATTTTTTTTAATCATTGGTATGGGCAATATTTTCCACCCATTTTGTATTTTAAGTTAAACAGTTGGATAAGGTTGTATCATTATATTCGAGAATGCAACTCAAAACCCTTTATGGTAAATTCAAAGTACACTTATGTTTTATAATGAAACCATTTTGACTGATATTGAAAAATGGATTGAACGGGGTATTGTAAAATTAAACCATTTTGAATGATAAATGGATTGAACTGTATGGAATGATTGGGTTTCTTAACAAATCTTTCACAAGTCACATGATTTTAACAAGAACTTTGTTATTATACTTGTCTCGGTAGGTATTATGCAATAGGTATTGAGTTGACCTTCTATTAATTTGGTCAACCATTTTATATATTTTTAATTTTATCAAAATTTAACACAAGAAATTATTTTTTATGTAAATGATCATTTAAAACAATTCAATGTGGATATTTTTATGTATGAATATGTCATAACTTATCATATTCTTTTTATGTACAAGGTTAAAGTGCAATAAAATTCTAATATAAAGGTTTTATATATGGGGCTAAAGATTAGGTGCTTTTAGATTACACATAGCACTGCATGGAATATTAAATATGCACTGGATATTAATGATTAGTCCAAACTATATTTTTGGTCCTAGAGTATGACCTAAAATTGTTTTTATTAACTAAGGGATCATTTTATTCTAATGCTAAGAACAAGTTAATTAGCTAAGAGATCATCTTCTTCTAAAGCTAAGAACAAGTTAATGACTTAAAATTCAAAAACGTCTAGCAAAATGGAAATGGACTACCAACATATCATTTTAGTGATTAAATTTTTTGTACACATGATGAAGTTATGTTTACATATAATAATACAACTACAAGCTAAAGTTAATAATACAACTACAAGCTAAAGTTGAAAATTATATTAGTAAAAACTAGAGCTATATTCCAAATAACCCTTATTGAAATTAAATGAAAGTAAATGACATTAACACCATTAATCTTAACAACTAAATTTACACCTAAGAGACTAACACATTTTCTTTGTTATCAACATTTAAATTGTAAATTTTAAGTATTAAAATAAAAGACTTTAACGAAGTTATATCGATTACACTTAAACCTACTATGATCCTAATTTATCTATGATGCAAAATCTTTTTAACAAGCTAAACCACTCATATGTTATACAATCTAGGTAAGATTATAAAATATATTTTCAACTAATTATCTCCAATTCCTAATACGAAAATTAAATAATTATACTAATATAAATTCTACAACTCAAAACTCTTTCACTATTTTCTAAAAGAAAATATCTAATAATTTAACTACATGAAAGAAACACCATATATTATAAGTAAATCCTACAACTCAAAACTTTTTCACTATTTTATAAATTAAAATATCTAATATTTGAAGTGTACCATTTCAATGTGGCTAGAAGCAACACCATATATATTACAAGTAGCCTTGCAATTAGACATGTATCTTTTACTAAGAGGCAAACAAAAGCTACCATGTAGCACTTGTTTCAAAAAGTACAACTTTTCTAATTTAACAATCTTATGGGCCTCTCTTTGTGGCAATTGTTACTAAACAATGTGACAATATCACATAGAACAATGGAATGCAATGACTTGAACTGTATATAATTTAGGTAAGATTATAAAATATATCTTCAACTAATTATCTCTAATTCCTAATGCGAAAATTAAATAATTATATTAATATAAATTCTACAACTCAAAACTCTTTTACTATTTTCTAAAAGAAAATATCTAATAATTTAATTGCATGGAAGAAACACCATATATTATAAATAAATCTTACAACTCAAAACTATTTCACTATTTTCTAAATTAAAATATCTAATATTTGAACTACACCATTTCAATATAGCTAGAAACAACATCATATATATTACAAGTAGCCTTGCAATTAAACATGTATCTTTTACTAAAAAGCAAACAAAAACTATCATATAACATTTGTTTCAGAGAGTACAACTTCTCTAATTTAACAATCCTATGAGCCTCTCTTTGTGGCAATTGTTACTAAACAATGTGACAATATCACATAGAACAATGAAACGCAATGACTTGACCATGACGCACTTTGTGCGATCGCCAGGGTTATCCTGCCTTCGAACAATTCAGGAGCCGATATCATCCACTGAACTTCAAGCAAGATCCGTAAGTTCAATTCAGGAGCCGATATCATCCACAGAACTTCAAGCAAGATCCGTAAGTTCAAAGTAAGTTCACAGTTTTTCCTGCCTGCAATTTAATTAATTGCATGGATTTTTCTTCTGGTCGTAAACTCAACAAAGAGGGCAAAGGGTCGATGGCATCCGCCAGGGTCCATACTTCTTCTTGTCACCGTTCTTCGTTAGTCTGTTTTAGCGATGGCGATTACAATTACAAACGAAGGGACTCTAAGCATGCCGAATATAAAACACACAGCAGGGGAAATATCTATAGCAGTGTAAGTAAAAATGGATTGAATGCCCATGGTAGGGTTAGAGGAAATGGAATGAATGCCCCATTTAGGGCCAGAGAAAATGGAGTGAATACCCCAATGAGGGCTAGAGAAAATGGAGTGGCCAGGGTTAAGGATGACAGGGAATCGGTCAAACATGACTGGTGCCGTTCACCCAGTCGGATTAATTCTCGCTCCGTTGATGTTGATAAGGAGTTAGGGGAGATATCTAGTGGAAGTAGCGCTGAAGATGTTGGCTACATCTTCAATTCTCTTTCTAATGGTTGCAGCGAGGTGCAGAAACGAGATTTTACGAGAAAGAGGAAAAATTCATGTTCTCCTAACACTGAAAATTATCGTCCATTGTCGGTGGACGAGGGTAAAGCAGGGGAGGTCCTTGAAACCCCCAATTCTTCGGACAACGAGGACGTGTTAATGTTGCCGAATATTGCAGCATCGCGCTGGGCTGACGTCGACAGCCCATGCAACGGTCAAGATAGGAAGAAAACGAGGCTTTCCTTGGATCGGGCTGGACCAGATGAAACAGACGACTCTACTAGTCCAAACATTGTGTTTTCGCGCTGGGTTGACATTGACAGCCCCTGCAAGAACCAAGAGAAAGACAGAGTGGGGATTTCTTCGGTTCTGAGTAGAGGTGGATGTAAATCTGTGTCTTCAGATTCTCTAGAGTCGAACATTTATCAGTTGGATGGATCACAAGTAAGTTCTTTGCGTACTGACAGCGATGGAGGGCAGGCGGGTGGCAGTTGTGGGGCAGGAAGAATTGAGCGCTGCAATGATTGTGAGTTCGATCACAGAGAGTCTCTGGACTTGGATAAGGAAGATGTTTTTAAAAACGAGTTTTGTGGATCGGAATCCCATGTGACACTGCCTCCTGTTATCCCAGTGTCGCCATGTCTATCGTCTCTGCCGGTAGCTAGGAAGATTGATATGTTGCAAGGTTGCAGGAGTGTTGTCGACTTTATGAAACTTAACAGGATAAACGAGGGAACATATGGTGTAGTATATCGAGCTAGGGATATTGAATCTGGTGAGATTGTTGCGTTGAAAAAGGTGAAAATGGAAAGAGAGAGAGATGGTTTTCCAATGTCTGCCTTGAGGGAAATAAATGTTTTGTTGTCATTGCATCATCCCTTTGTTGTTAATGTAAAGGAAGTAGTTGTAGGCAGCAACGATTTAGATGACATATTTATGGTGATGGAGTATATGGAGCACGACCTGAAGGGTTTTATGCAATCAATGAAACAGCCTTTCAGCTTAAGTGAAATTAAAAGCTTGATGCTGCAACTTCTGGAGGGTGTTAGTTACCTCCATGACAATTGGGTTTTACACAGGTGACATATTGCCTGATGAGCTTTTTTTTGGAGTTTTTTTGTTTGTTTGTTTGTTTGTTTGTTTATTTATGTTAGTTTTATTGAACCCAGATCAGATTCAATGTTAAATAAAATTTCCCAGAATAGAAATAAAAGCTAATTTCTTTCCATCTGAAAATTTATAACAAAAAATACTCCGGGTTCCTAACTCAGTTATGCACAGCAGAAATAAAACATAAATCCAAGCACATAAAAAATTTGACACAGTTTTTCCTCTGGAAACGCCCATGTGGGAAAACCAGCAAACCTGGGCTCTTGATTAAGCTTAAGAAGATTGATTACAACAACCGTTTTCATGAATTTTACAGCAGCAAATTACTCAGAAATTTCAGCACTTCAACCCAGCAAAAGAATAGCTGTACGCTCTGATGCAAATCGGGCTGTATGGCCCAGCCAATCAATGCACAATTCAGCCTTCTTCAGCCTACACGAATTGCCCAAATTGGCCTGATCTCTGCTGCCTGAGCAATCAAATTGACCTGTACGGCCTGGTATCTCGGCTTCCACAAGTCTATTTGCTGCCCCTGAAAGATAGCCTCTTCACTGTGCCAAACTCTGCTATCACTTCTCTTGTCACTACTGAATGCCCAGGTCTTGTGCCAAATAGAACTGATTTCTCCAACAGTCTCTTTTCTTCTTTTATATTTTTCTGACCTAATCTCCAAGGTGATGGAGGGTTGAGATTGCACCTCCACACTTGAGATCAACGGTCATGATATAATTTTAGTTGACCATTTAACTTTATGAAAAAGTTTTCAATAAAAAAATATATTAAATTATTGATTCTATGCCTAAGGTCCAAACCTCGGAAATATTTAATTAATTCTGCTATGAGAGAACTATGGTGATTCACTACATGTTATGGCATTTGACCAATGCATAATCATCTTTCAAGCTACATTTTCAACATTTTATGTGTTAATAATTTCCTGTTTTTTATTACATTTTTTTTTGGAGGAAGTTAAATTGGAATTTGAATTATGGAGTTTGGAGAGATTATTCATTGCTTTGATATTTTTTGTTTGTTTGTTTGTTTGCTTGGTAGTTTGGGTTTTGAGATGACTTCATATTAAATCTATGGTCTGAGAAACCGCAACCGATGGGCATCTAAGCCGTCAAAATCACTTGGGGATCCCACCCAGCCTCGGCCACACCAGACCTTCTCATGGCTGGATTTTTTACCCACAAGAGGATTGGAACCAATAACCTTGTCATCATGAGTGGCTTAACAGCACACTCTTCACTGTTGAACCAAACCCTTGTGGGCTTTCATTTCTTTGAATTATGAAAGAAATTAACATGAACTTTCAATGTTATGAATTTGGAGTAATTTGAAAATTGAGATTTTTTTGACTTGCTATTGGACAGGGATCTGAAGACATCGAATCTTCTCTTGAACAATAAGGGGGATTTAAAGATATGTGACTTTGGTATGGCTCGTCAATATGGCAGCCCATTGAAAACTTATACTCATATGGTAGTTACCTTATGGTACAGGTATTGTCGCCAAACTTCTAATTTTCACGTTGTTCATGCATTGTAGTACATATCTTCCATTTGTTAGTGAGTAGCTGCAGTAATTAGCTGGTGCTTTATAGACTGGAGAGAGCTCAAAATTGGTGTACATTATTTTTAATTTCTGGTTTCTCTCAAATGAGCGGACTATTTGGTTGTGTGCTTTATAAATTGTTCTAATTTTGCCATAGCTAATTTTCCTGTGCCTACTAGATTCAGAGGAGTAAAAAATGATCGTTCCATCTTTATGTGTATCTATGTAGAGCACCTGAGCTTCTTTTGGGAGCAAAAAAATACTCAACTGCTGTGGATATGTGGTCTGTTGGTTGTATTATGGCAGAGCTTTTAGCAAAAGAGCCTCTGTTTAGGGGAAATAGTGAAATAGATCAACTAGACAAGGTATTCATCAACAAATCCTCTGTTGGTTTAGATTTAAATTTTAAACATGTTTATTTCCTGGAATGCCATTCATTTGCTAGTCAGTATTTCTTTATTAAAGTGTTCAGTGGCCTATTGTTCTTGCAGATATTCAGGACCTTAGGGACTCCAAATGAGAAGATATGGCCTGATTTTGTTACCTTGACAGGAGCGAAGTGCAACTTTGTGAAACAACCGTAAGTGACTGACTTTTTCCACCTTATATTTTTTGATCAATCAACCACATTTTTCAAATTTTAAATAATTGACAACAACTTGTAGGGATAATGTACTACAGTAATGGTTTTTTCAATTCAAGAGTGTTAATTATAAATTTATAAGGTAGTTAAGTACATTTACAGTTGTTGTGGCTATATTCTAGTACCATGGAAGTGATATTCATAACTAAAACCCCTTAGTTATGTTTGTTTACAGCATTGAAGTACACTTTAAATGTATTGTTCATGAATTGTTGCAGGTACAGTAAACTCCGTGAAAAGTTTCCGGCAGTCTCATTTTCTGTGAGGCCAACTTTATCTGAGGCTGGATTTGACCTCATTAATCGTCTTCTTACCTATGATCCTGACAAGGTGATTGATTGATTAGTTATTCAATTACGGTTTGCAATGAATGTATTTTACACAGTTTAGGGATCCAGATTGTGTTATTTCAATTTGTTTTTATAGTTTTCTATGCTCATAGAATTATGTATTTAAATTGCAGCGGATTAGTTCAGAGGAAGCTCTCAATCATGAATGGTTTAGGGAGCTGCCTTTACCAAAACCAAAGGAGCATTACGTGAATGTGTTCACTTCTGAATGATCATGGTAGGTAAAGACTGCACCTACTTTCCCTTTTTTTCTGAATTATTGTTTTGCAATGTAGTCGTTTATGGTTATATATTTTTCAGGTAAGCAAGGGCGTTCTTGAAGAGCCCAGATCTTTTAAAAGACCGGCGTAGAAGGGAATTACCACAAGGTGAACTTGCTACTGGTGGCTTGTTTCATTGTGTTTTCTTGCCAATGAATCCTATTTTGAGGAATGGTTGTATCATAAGGAAGAGTTTGTTTTTGATGTATCCATAGACATCATTTTTGATGAAATCATCAAGTCTGCATTTTGAAGACGAACACTGGCAATGGAAGGACATGCTCCAGTATTTTATGCATTGCTTGAGCAAGCCCCTTATACCATGTCTTCAGTTGAGAGTGTTAGCTGCCAGGTGAATATATGCAACTGTATATATTCTATATTCAAAGATTACATGCTGTCGTGAAGTAACTGCAGTTTTGGCCTAATGACTTCCATTGGAATAATCTCAATAATGAAATTTGTGTAAATAGTGATTTGTACCACAGTATGTGATTTGGACTGGCCCTATTATGCTGGTGCAAAAAATATGAATAAATATTTTGGATTGTCAGGTCATTTTATCTTTTAATAGTCTACCATTTCATATATTTAATTGGAGAGTTTTTGGTGCAAGAGAGCGCTTGGTGAAAGTGGAGATGCAGTTCTTTACTTTTCACACTGCAGAGGGTTCAGAACACATAGCCGCATGAAAGGTAATCTTTCTGATCTAAAATTTATGGTTCTACTTAATACCAGTTCTTTGTTGGTAATCATTAGTGGAGTGTTAGCTGTTGGAGGCAGCTGGGAAAAGTTGAGGAATGCAGGCATGAGAGATTTAAAGACTGTATTTGTGCAATCTCTCTTTCTTGGCAGTGTATTTTTTCGTTTTTATCATATACTCAAAATGATATTGTGACATGCGTAAAATCGTTATATTGTGAGCTCAGTAATATTGATTTAGCCATCATGGGAGACAATTTAGAAATACTGCCTATCTCTAGACAGTAAATATACATCAAAGACTGTTTGAGCATTTGCAGTTTTCTGTAAGATAGTGGGTTCTGGTTGCAATCTGATGAACTCTGGGCAATTTGTAAAGCATTGACTATCATTGATTGTGATTTATAAATGCATTTCGTGAACTGTGAAAGTATTATTTTATGCAAAACATTGTTTAATTAATAATTTGCCAATAAGGAGTAATCTAAAGTTGATTCAGGCATGAGATATTTGATGACTGTATTTGTGATATTTCTTTCTTTTGGGTGGATTTTAATTGATTTTAAAATGACATTGTGACATGCTTGAAATTGTTATATGGTAAGCTCAGTAATTTTGGTGTCACCATCCTGGGAGACAATTTACAAGAGGTACTGTTTATCTCTAGACAGTAAATACAAATTACAATAAGACTGTTTGAGCATATGCAGTCATCTCTAAGATGACAGGTTCTGGTTGCAATCTGATAATCCTTTGGCAATGTATAAAGCATTGATTAACATTGGTTGGGGTCTATAAATGCATTAGTGAAAGTATTACTTTTCTTTTTCTAAGGAGAAAAAATGCAATTCGTATTCAAAGAAGAATATAGAGCCCATTTTTCAGCCATCAAAGGCACAGAGTACAAAAGGATATAGTATCAGATCCACTTACAGTACAGTTATAGTTCAAAATGTGGTCTGACCTTGGGTCAATTCTCATCTTCAAAACGACAGAAAAGTTGAATTCCAGGATAAACTTAGATATTACAGTCTTCCAGTTTTAATCCAAAGGTGGGCAATGCATATTTCAAAATTCTTACAAAAAGCAAGCAAAGGAAAAAACTAATTATAAGGCTTGTTTAGATTCAGTAATGATTCCTTCAGAGTGTTCTACCAACAGCAGCTTACCTGGCTTCAGTTGAATTCCCAGTTTTCACTAACAGTCAGCTTTCTCGTTCAGTTCCCTATAGTATGTATTACTTTATGCAATGCATTGTTTTAATTTGCCAATGAGGATTAACTCTAAAGTTGTTTGAGACTTCTGGTCATTAAAATTATTTTATCAAGATTATTTATAACCTGGTTTAATTTTTCAGAGACTTATGTAAAGGGGCATTATCTTTATTTACATTAGGACTTATTTCGTCTCTAAGAGTTTTTCATAATTGGATACATGATTCATAGAGTCATGAAGATATTAGACTCTACTGCCGTTGCTTTGTAAGTTAATCTTGATGCTGCATGATGGTAAGCTTTAATTTTGCTACTTCTTGCTATGTTGTTTGCAACCGCTGTAGTTGTTGTGGTATTCAGCTATGTTCTACATGTGTTCTGATGGTGAATATCAATACTATGTATATGTCTAGACAATAGCTGAACATTTGAAAAGCCCTCTGCAGTGATGGACTTGAACCTTGGTTTAATACAACAGGTATTCAGCTAATTTTTAACGTTTTCTGATAGTAAATCTTAGTTCTATGTCTGTACAATAGTTGAGCACGTATAGCCTTTTGCAGTGATGGACTTGTTCCTTTGTATAATCATGCTTGAGGTCCAGACTTCACTTCGAAGATTAGGCAATCTTCTAATCCTGATGATTTGGAAAATGTCTGCCTTGACCTTATTTTAGAAATTATGCATGCTCAAACTACTTACATTATGGGATTTGATTATATATTCTGAAATGTATTCTATATTTTCAAAATTGAGTGAAATCTTTCTTTAAAGCTAATAACTGTTCTTGTAGATAGCTGCTGTCCTTGTTCCATTTTGAATTAGTTAAAACTCTGAGAAACTCAGATTTTGATTTGCTGGAATATACATAATGTTCTCAGTTGTTAAATATGTGTAAGAACCATAGTTTACTATTTTTGGTTCTTGAGTAAGGGTTTTCCTCCTCCCCGATTGTGACACTGATACTTGTAAGGGTTTCCTCCTTCCTAATCATTGTGCCACCTCTGGACCATATGCAGAGATAACTGAAGTACCCACAATACATTGGAAGGATGACCCTATTTGCCCAATAGTAAATGCATGGCTAAGTGGGGACGGGGTTTTCAATAATTTGTAGTTCAGAGCTCCATTTCATTGTTCTTATTGTTTCTTCTAAAATTTCCATACTTCATGACTAGTACATTTGCCAGACATTGGAATTATGGAATGATTGTTAAATAGGTGGGAATTTAAATGGTGTAAATCATGTTGATATGTAATAGAATATATTCACAAAATAAAACTTTTGCCGGTAGGGCCACTCAGCACATTGGTATTATAATTTTTGATCATTCTTCGAGATGCATAATAATTAAGAAAGGAGTAATACGTTTGGTCGTTGGGCTTATTTTGATTGCAAAAATACCTCGTAATGGTTTCTGTGTGTAATTGGTCTCACGTGATTGATGCAACAAGCTTTTTACTTTTGAAGAGGTTTTACATCTTTATGATTTCACCCTTTAGTGGAGCTGAATATTGCAGCATATATAGTGCCCTTTATTTAGTTGCATATTTAGATGCTCTTGTGATTGCATTCAAAGAGTATAATATGTTAGGATTTATTCTGATTGGAAAGACAGTGTTATGGTTTATGTATGCATTTGGTCTTTGCTTTTTGATTGATGCAGACAAGCTTTTGCTTTCGAAGAGTTATTTTTGTATTATTATGGTTGCATCCTTTAGTGGAGCTAAATATTGAAGCTCATAGTGAGTCAGGACCTTTTATTTAGTTGCATATTTGGATGCCCTTGTGATCGCATTCTGCAACATGCCTAATATTATAGAAATGAGTATAAGGTGATGAGATTTGTATTGATTGCAAAGACTTAGCAGTATGGTTTATGTATGTAATTGATCTCTACTTAGCATTGTGATAACTGCAGAGAAGTTTTTGCTTTTTAAGAGTTATTTTTGTATTTGTTATGATTGCATCCGTAAGCGGAGTTAAATATTGAAGCATATGGTGACCTTTTTTTAGTTTATATTTGGAAGTCTGTGTGATTGTTAATTTCTTTATATATTTGTCATAAGATTGGTTAGAATTCTATTAGACTCACTATAGTCATGACAATACATTTTCTGCATATGACGATCTGCAGCATTTAGTTCTGGCTGGTTTGAGAAGAGACAAACTTGTGGCTTATGTTCCAATTGTTTTTTTATTGTCTTATTGTTATAGAACATTTACTTAAGAAAATCACAGAGAAACATAAATAAGATAACTGAAGCTGCTTGATATTAGTTTCTGCAAGGTAGATATATTAAGCTTGAACTTCCACTAGTTTTCCCCAAGAGGTTGTGGGGTTTTTCTGGGGTCAACTTGACCACAAATAAGTGTTTCACATGCTTGAATGCTTGCCAAAATTATGTGTTAATTTTTAGCTGATAGGAAAGTGAAAAATAGTAGAAGTACTCTTTTAATGTTTACACTTAATGCATGTTGAAATTTTTATCAGCATGACAAAACATGTGGGTTAAGGGTTAAGGGTGCCGATCATAATTTTTCCACACCATTTAACAATAAGGTTCAAAGCCATTACAACAATATACTCAATATGAGTTCATCGTGTCACTTGGAGGAATTGAACCTAGGTGGGGAATGATAACAATCATTCCTCCCAACCCTACCCAAAATAAACTCAATTGACAATTGGCTTGTGGTTGTTATATATGTGATATTATTATACACAGTTTTAAAAACCAGAACTGGTCTTCAAATTGACCTCCTATCAAACTGGGTTTTGAACCAGAAGTGAAACCAGATCGAATTGGATTCAATGAACCACTTTTTAGAGAAATACATAAAATAATTATTTTTTAATGAAAACAATAATTTTTAAGATCCCAAAACGTTAAAGATAAAATATGCAAAGTTTGCTCATCTATACCTTGTAAAGGCGAATATTTTAAAATGGCACTGAGTGCAATACATATCAACAACACCTCTAGAGCCCAAAACCCTTGTTACAACCTATTGGGCCATTGGCCTACTACAAACCACTAATCAACATGGTTAAACTCATCACCACTACTAAAAATGGGATCATCAATAGGAGCTACATAAACATCATTTGGCTCAAAGTCTTCAGACTCCTTGAGGAATTGGATTCCTCAACCTTTTATTATGGTAGAAATTGAAAAATCTTATCATGCCTAACCAATGATTTTGGTTTGAGTGAAGGGTTCATCTCCTTGACCTTATAATATGGTAGATAAAGCTTAACCAATTATTTTGATTTGGGTGAAAGGTACATTTTTGTTAAGGTCATGGTAGAGGTGGTGAACAATCAATACCACCAATTATGGCGGAGCTCAACAATCAATACCACCAACATCAAGGTACATAAAGGCCTTTGTGCTCTTGTTTAAATTCCAATCCCATGGGTCATGGCCTCTTACATGATAGAATTGAGTGAAAATGTTGCAATCCCACCAATCCTAAAATTCTACCAATTGTTAAGTCTATTGAATTTTGAGTGGGATACGAAATTCTATTTTCTCCATATGAAGTCTGATAAGGTTGGAACCGCTTTGAAATATCCTTAAACAATTAATGATAATGTTAAAAATTTAAGTAAAAGCTGGCTTCCCTATTTCCTTTATCTTTCCTTTTTAAAAGATGACATTTCGTTTGTCTTTATTTTTATCCTTTTAAGTTGACATTTCCTATTTCCTTTATCTTTCTTTTTAAAAGTTGACATTTCATTTATCTTTCCTTTTTATCCTTTTACTTCAAGAATTTAACATTACCATAGATTTCCAACATTGCTAGGATTGAGTAATGTTTTTTGTTTAGGTTTAGGGTTTAGGAGGGGGAGGGTTGGTAGGCTATTGTGGGAGGGAAGCAACCCTGAATTTCCTCCAAAACTGCCCCAAAAATTACCTCGGTGGTTCCCATACTCACATTGTGCATTTGAGATTTGATTGGTCGGGTAGGGTTAAAATTGGCCAATTAGTGTTGGTTTGTACCAAACTTTTAAAATGGAGAGATAAATTAAATGTCAACTTTTGAAAACAAAAGATAAAGGAAATAGGAAATGTTGACTTTTACTTTTGGTAATTTAAAATAACCATTGATTTCCAACATTTTTAGGGTTGAGTCAAGTTTTTTATTTAGATTTAGGGTTTAAGAGGGAGAGGGTTGGTTTTATAGCCAAGGGGGGTTGTTTTGGTAGGGAAACAACTCCTAGTATCTTCCAAAACAACCTCAAAAACCACCATCGTGGGTCTTGGAATCCCCTTGTGCATGTGAGATTTGATAGGTCGAAGTTTGTACTAGTTAGGTATCGAATGAACCAGTTTGGTACCTAACAAGTACAAGCTTGCTCTCTGGTTTGGTGAGTTGGCTTGTTCAATACGTTGCCTAGTCCAATCGGTTGGTTTGATTGGTTTTGATTTGGACGAGCCGGATATTCAAACTATAGATATACATAATAATATTAACTTTAAGTCATTGCACCTAATTATGTGAGTGTGTACATGCATGTCCTATGAACAATTTGTCATGTATATCCATTGCAAGTAAGAGGTGCTTTATAAGGCATTTTGTGCACCAAAAGTTTGCCAATTGTGAAATTGGCTTTGGGGTTTGTGTCTTGGGTTGATGTGATATCATTATTACTTGTCTTGGTAAGTCTCAAAATTCCCTTTTTCAACTACTAACACCATCATCGGTTATGATATCATGCCCTATGGGACCTTTTTGATCCGTGGTACTTAGATTGTACTCGGATCATAACTTTATATTTCTAACATCATTAACGAGTTTTTTGCCATGCCTTGTAAGCCCTTTTTAGTTTGGTATTAATGGTGCCATAACATAGGAAGTGTATTAGGTTGGAGTTATTGCTTTTGACTAAAAATTGAAGGAGGACCATTTTCTATAAGATAATATCTCCTAGGTAAGTTATATTATAAAATCCACCCTAAAATTATAATCCATGTAGAATGTGTCTCAAGTAAAATTACTTAAGTTTGATCTATAGCCTCAACATAAATGAAGAAGGAAGTAATAATGAGGGAAATAATTAGTGGATAAGTAATTTTTTTTGAGATTGTTGTTCAAAATCACAGGTGAAAGATGAATATTATTGTAAGTTTGATATTAGCATTGTGGATAGAATTTTGAGATCTAGATGTAAAGTTGGAACCTTAGTCAGCGTGTTTGGTGAACTTCAAAGTTAAACGAATTTCATGTTGAATTTTGTAGCTATGGTCGGTCTTCATAATTAATAATTTAGCCCCTAACATATAGGTAATGATTAATATAACACATGTTCTTCATGTCGGTTTCAAAGATAAAATTTTGAATTTTTGAATTTTGTTTTTTTGGCCCCAAACTTGTCAACTCAACCCTCCTTGAAGTCAACTCTTTGTTTACTTTTGGTAGCATCGAAAGTGCTCTAAGTCTCAAAATTCGTGGAGAGGCTTAGGCACATGTATTCCAAAGAACCCAGAAATCGTTTGTGAAAATTCCACTCAGAATGTGTTTTATTAAAATAATTAATTGTTTTAATGTGATCTTAAGTTTTAACTTAGGAAAATTAAATAATTAAAGGGTATTAATAAAACATAGTGTGAATCTTCTAGGGAACATGGATCAAGTCAAGTTATAATCTTAGCCGTTGATTGGAGATCTAATCTCGACCGTTAAAGTCTCAACGAGAATGCTATAAAGGAAGGCTTGAGGGTCATTTGGAAAAACACATCGAGTGAATCTAAGTGATCGATTTTCTGAAGTGAGCAGTGCTAAGAGGAGAATCCGATCTAAGTGATTCCAGCGCAATGAAGGGCAAGGATAGCTTCCAGAGAGAGATTTTCTCAGCTGGAGAATCATCAATAGAGAGAGGCAGAGAGTGATACAACAACTTTCATGCAGAGGTTGACGCAGGGCCATGCAGAGGCAACACAGAGGGTGAGAAAGAGTCTAAGATTTTGCAGAAGAATCAGTTTCAGAAGCCGAGAACTGGGGTGTGAGATCGGTAGGCTGAGAGTAGTGATTCTGGGCTGCAGATTGGTCACCTAGCTGGGTGACGTAGTGCCTAGAGAGGCTGATGCAGGGACTACGTAGGGACTGTGTAGAGGCAATGCAGGGCCTGCTAGGGGCACTTCATCCAGTGACTGGATTGGTTGAGATTTTTTTTAGTGATTGAGTGAGGTAAAACTCACAATCTTTTTGCCAATATTTCTCTCAATGTAACTGAATTACCTTTTTGGTGTTCAAAGATGTATTCAGAATATAATACTTCTTAATAAAATCAAACCCTTAGATCTGTTGCACCGGTTTTCCTGCATTGGGTTTTTCCGGGGACTTTTGTCCAAAAATAACGATGTTCTATATGTATATTTTTCTTTGCTCAGTGTCCTTGTTTCAGAATCATAAGTAATTAAGTGTAGGCTGCTTCAGTATTTTGCTTCAATATTTTATGAAGAAATCTGAAATAATTCTATAATGTAATTTACAAAATGGAGAAGTAAATTCAACTGGTTGCAGTAGGATTCTGGAGATCATTTAGATCTAGGAATTTTCAAACTCTTCCCCAGTTGAAGAGGCACCCATTCGACCATCCAAGAGTCTATATATAAGGCGCTTGACCCCCTCCTTCAAGCACCATTCGATCTCACATAGAACAAGTTATCTTCTGGGCATCCAAGTGAATGAGAAGATGGACTAAGAAGAAGGTCGAAGACATCTCAAGCATAATTTTTCTCTCTTTGACTTCGCACGTGTGGTTCTCTCTCCTCTCGCAGTTTTGCACGTGTGAATTTCTGAGTAGCTTTTGGGCAGCAGGGCAGTTCTGGGAGGCCGAATTTCGGCCTAGGCAGATTAGACAAAGACGAGTTTGCTGGTAAAATTAGAGTATTGACAAGAGGGATGCTCGACCAGGTTTGACCATTTTATTCTTGGTCAGTTTGACCATCACATTTGACTAGAAGAATTAGGTGCATCTCTTGTTGAATTAAAGAATTTATTGAAGGAAAAGGTCCCCCAAGTGGGTTTTCCAAGGGTAAATTTTGTGTTATCTTTGTGCATTGTGATCTCTACTGTTCTTGTGCATTTATGGTTGAAGTTCTGAAGTGTAATTGCTTAATGATAAACTAGAAGTGCTAAAAGAATATCTACATCATTAGAAGTAATTATCAATTTTCAGAAATTAGTGCTTGTAACTTGAAAAATCAACATTTCAAACCCAATTTCAAGGTTTATTTTTTGGATATTTTTTGAATTCGACTTTTAAAAGGGAAAAAATGCTAAAATCCTAATTTGTAAAACATAAAGTTCTAACATGTCATTGTCTTTTTGAAATATATTTTTAAGGTTCAGTGTTCCATATTATCTTATTTTCAACTGGATCTCTCAATGGAGGTGTGGGATTGTTGGATCTTTTATGGGTGGTATGGCTTAAATTAATGGATAATCTAACTATAAACCCATGTTTAAGGGGATGGGATAAGTCATTGGGAAAATAATTGGTGATGTTGACAACTCGAGTCATGTTTTTGTCAATTTGGAGTGGCCAATTTGTGTACTAGGCAATAATTGGCACAAAAGACCAATAAGGTAGAGAAAATAATTATTGATGGAATTGAGTTAGTGGAATCGATATAGAAGGCTTAGTTAATGATAATTAATGACTTAAAGATTCATGGCATCTTGACGGTTGTAGTGTTAGAATTTGAAAATTTCATGATTTATTAGGCACAATTTTTATTGATCAATTGCAAAGCATCCACAATAGACATGAGGTGATACAAACATTTGATAGTGAAGGGCTTACCTTTGGAAAATTTAAATATGACAAGTTTGATTGATAGATAGAGCTTTGGATACTTTTGTATTGGACAAACTTAATCTTTATTAATGAAATTTGGAAGATGTTTATTCTCTTAGATTTTGGCTTGTTAAATGTCTCTAAGGAGAAGATTTCGAGAGTTTTGATCGACCTTGTGTGATCTTTGTGAAGCTAAGTGCATCATGAAAATGCTCTTTGATAGAAGCTCAGACTTAAAGAAGTTAGAGGAAGAAACAATAGCTAGAAAGAGGTTTGTTGATCATCTTGCAATCATTGGTGTGAATATCGCCAATGAAGAACAAATTTTGACTTTGTTGTGCCATTCTAGATAATTATGGCAATTTAGTAATGATGTTGGGGAACATGGAGAAGCTAGGGTTGATGACTTAATTGGTTTACTAATTGATGAGACTTGAGAAAACCCGATCACAAGCAAACAAAATATAAAGAATTTGATTTGCTAGGTCATCAACAACTTCAAAATTGTTTTAGAATTAAATGTTGAGAGATTCCAAGAAGAAGAAAACCATTGTTGAATTTTGAGTGCTGACATTGTGGCAAGAAGGGTTATTCAAGGTGCATTGAAAGTAATTGACAAAAACATAAGACACGAGTTGATTTTGTACCCAAACAATTGTTAATTGATGGACCACAACTTCCGAAATTGTTTAGAGCACATTTTGTGGAAGATTCATGTTTCATCCACTCATTAATGTCTGTGAGACTTCAATTTCATTGATAATCAACTAGTTCATAGTTTAAGTGGAAGTGAAGACTAAGAGAACTGAAAAAGAAGGATAATTTATAGAATTTAGAGTAATGCAATTGTAGCAAGAGACACTTAAGCAACAATCAAAGGAGGACAAAGATTAGGAAGAAGAATAAGGCCAATAGTTGATTTTCTAGGCGAACAATGTGTCAATGGATTGAAGATTGCTTGTGACATTGTTTGGAGTGGATATCTTCTCATAAAATTTTTGAAGGAAAGGTATTTCCATTTGATAATTTGTGTTATTGGATTGTTGGTAAGGGAGATATGAAGTTTGCTCTAATGTAGGTTAGACTAATTTCTGATGCACTTTGTATTCTAGATTTGAGTAGAGGCTTTCACTTAGACAATAAGATCACAAATAATGATTTTATTATGAAGCTTCACAATGAATATTACTTGATGAACAAGGGAAGACAACTTGTGTTGAAATGAGTGTGTTTGTACGTGTTACTAGTTGTGTTAATTATTAATGACATTGACAAATATTGTCGCATCAAAATTTTGTTGTAAGGTTGAGTAAGTAGACCTCGAAAATGAGGTTAGGTTGACAGATTCAAGATTAATTTCCATGAAAGAGCATGAAGAGCTTCTTGTTGACATTGTGAGGTTGATGAGGTTCTTGTTGACGCTGATTTGTCTTTTGTTCTGATATATTGTTACTAAGCCCAAGTGAAACCTAATGTTTTGAAACTCAGACTTAGACTTGGAATTGGTTGAGGGTCAACTTGGACTTGAACTCAAATTGATCTGATTTCAATGATTTGGTCTACTAAAATTATATAAAATATTTAAATTTTAATGAAAAAATATTATATCAAAGATTCCAAGTAATGATTGAAATTTTGAGAGTAAGCATTGTGAATAAATAAGCTATAATATTAAATGACAAGCAATATTCCACCATCACTTATATTAGAATCATCATCTTTAGTATCACCATTTGCCTCTGTCTAGCCATTGCCTCTACTTTGATCCTTTAGGGAAATTGGTCAACGCCACCTTGTTTTGATGAAACTACCTAATCCAAGCCTTGTAATATGGTATAAAAAGCTTAACATTGCCTAACCAATGATGTTGGGAGTGAAGGGTACCTTTTTGCTAAGGCCATGGAAGAGGAGTTCAACAATCAGTACCACCAACATCAAGGGTCATCAATCAACATCACCCTATTTTGATGAAAACACCTAATCCAAGCCTTATAATATGGTAGAAAAAGCTTACCATGCTTAATCGATAATTTTGGTTTGAGTGAAGGGTATGTTTTTGATAAGACCATGGTAAAGGAGTTCAACATTCAATACCATCGACATCTAGTTGCATACAAAGATTGGTGCTCTTGATTCAATGCCAATCCCATACACTCATACATCATAAAATCCTATGAAATGTTGCAACCATACCAATCTCAAGATCAAAAAAATTGTTAAGCATGTTGAATTTTGAATGGGATATGAAATTCTACTTATTAAATTCTAAACCCAACACTTGGGAATTAATTCCTAGCAGGTTATCACATATCTACTGATTAGAAGCACAACTATGTTCTTACCAAAATTTTCAATGAAAGCACAATTACACAACCAATCCCAATCACCTATGACACAAATTTTGCTCATTCAAATCAATTCTTCATTAAATGTTAATCGTAACCTACTAGGGTTCTCATCCTGGGATAATGGTCCAATTGAGGAAAATATATATACAACATACCTTGGATTTGATCCAGTTGATCAAGCCCTAGATCTATCCTTGATCTGCTTGGTTGATTGGATCTCTTATGCTACACCCATTCACCTTCCTCAGACTTGGGCATACTTGAGCATCTCACTCCTCACTTGAGAAGATCTCTTTCTCAATGTCTTGTGCAACTGTATGTTGTGTCTTTCTCCTCTTCTTAGCCTTGCTTTTATAACTTCTCATCGAGCCAAATTCCTAACCCTAATCTTCAAAGTGATGGATGGTCGAGATTAGATCTCGCCTCACTTGAGATCAACGATTGATATTAAAACATAGTCACTAAAGTAAGTACTTTACTTTTCCTAAGTTTCTTTAGTTCAATAGCCAACATAATTACCTATGTGCTTTTTCTAAGTTAGACTTAACCTAAATTATGAAAGCAACTTACTCAATACTTGAACAAGTTTCCTAAAGAGACTTTGGGCGACTTCTACACGCTTAGACACTTAGGCCTGTGTAGAAGTACCTTCTCGAGCTACAAACATCAACACTTCCTCTTAGCAAGGGAGGTACTTCTGCCACCTAGAATCGGCTTCGATCTTATAATGCATCCCGCTACCATGGCTTCTCCCTTTGAATTGGAAGCCTTACCTGTCAACTGGTTCAAAATCATCCTTGAGACTTGCTTCCTTTGGACTTGTTCCTTGAAGCATCTTGCTCTTGAACATCCTATAAAGTCATCTCACACGATGATGCCTTCTTGACAGACTTGGAAGGATTTGTGGAGTTGTCCTCCCTATTTCAAAATGAAGAATGACTCTCTCTATTTTGCTCAACCATCAGAGTTTCCTCCTCCTTGTTTTTTGTCATCACCTTGTGACTAGCCATTGCTTGAATAGGCTAGCCCTTTACCCTATATAAGTTGCCCTCTCTAAATCTAATGGCGTGGTCATTATCAAAGCTAGATCCCATGGATTTGATTAGTGTTTGTCCATCCTGGAACGCTACAACAAACCTCTTCTTCTCTATCATAGCGATTGAGAGTAAACATCCTCGGAGTTTTGGCACCCATAGAACAAATTTCACTCTCAACATTCCTCCCGAATGAAGTTGGAATATCATTGTCCTAACGACCTTCACTGCATGTTTGGTATTGGCACCAAAATCCAAATGCATCTTTGAGTCCCAGTCTGTCAGGCTTTCAAACAACGACCATGCTTTTGTCATATAATATATGATGTGTGGCTCCACAAATAACCATGCACCAATTGGTATGGCGCTTGAGGAAAGGTGGGAAATAAGTGTGAATTCCGTCTCAAAATTCTTGACAAACTTTTCTATCAAAGCTTCTGTTGATGTAGCTATAGCTGATTGCGTACTCTTTTTGGCGCCCTTCATCTCTAGACATGCATAGTGTCCTATCTTATGACATGTAAAACATATGACTTCAATCAAGTCCTTCTTTTTTGGTTGTGGGGTTGACTCTTCACTCCCGCTCGAACCTTTTCCTTTGCTCTTCACTATCGTGCCACAAGAGCCAGGTCCTCGTAACCTTCTTGCTTACTGGACTTGGCATTTGGTTGGCTTGTCATCTCCTCTTGGACGCAATCATCCCATAGCCTATCAAATGAGGGTTGGTTCTCTTGAGGACAAATTCCTTTGATGAACGAATACCATGTCTTTGGCAAGTTGTTTAGCGTCACATTTCAGCGTAGACTGAAGCTTGGCCCTCAACACAATTTTCTTGTTAAGGGTCTTGCTCTTGTATAGACCCACCAAAGCATCAAACATCTCCTTGGCTGACTTCATGGACAAGTGAGGGATTAAATAGTCCTTCACCTCATCTAAGATTGCCCTTTGTGCCTTTATCTTCATCTTCTCCTTGGCATCTGTTGGTTTTGGGATCACGTTCTGAACAATCTCCTAGAGATTGTTTTCCTTGAGAACCAAGGTGACTCTAGGCTTCCAAGGTAGGAATTTTGAGGCTCCATCCAATGTGTCTTCAAACCAAAGAGCCACTGTAGTCATCTCACCAGATCTTGTCGAAGATATGTGCTAAGTCTTTTTGGCACTATTAACTGAAGAAATCTGGCTAGTCATTTAGACACCCATGAAATTAATTTGCTACCAAACCCTTGATTGGTATGGTATCCCTCTCTCCTATTGAGGGTTGACCTTTTCCAATCATGTTGGATGCATCATGCAGTTATGTTTCGTTGTTTCTATTGCATCGTAAGCTCTTTTACTGGCTGTTGCAGGCTTGCCCATGGCCTTGCTGGAACCACCTTTGTGCTGACAATCCTGTGGATATCCTTGTTGATGCCCTGGTCCATCCACGACTTGTCTACCTCAGCCTCATGCTCGGCCTTTTGTAACATTGTTGGCGTCTATGGCTCATGGCTCTCTTGGCAACTACGACCCTCCTTTTTATGACTGTGTAGACCTATTATCAATGGTTGTGACCTCGTGCTTGCCCCCCCCGCGATGATTTACCACTTATGACTGTCCCACCGTCAACCTATACAGGGACACTCTGTAGCAGTATCCTGTTGAAATTTGGTTATCAGAGGATAGGTGGTTCCCTAAGGCTTTGATCTTTGGCCTAGGGAAAAGTGTCTAAAAGAATTTAATTTTTCTCCTAAAGTGACTTTATAAAGTTATAAAGTCAAATCTAATTTAAAAGTGACTTTAAGTGATAAAGTTACTAAAGTCTAATTTTAAAGTGACTTTAATAAAGTCAATGTGAGATTAGAAAGGAAAAGTGACTTTGGAAATAAATGACTAAGTGGGTCTTTATTAAAGTGGGGTGAATTAAAAAAATAGAAAGTGAGATTTAAATGAGCATTTAATTTCAGCCCTAGATCTAAAGCTATCTCAGCCATTAGATTTAGGGATTCCCCAAAAGTCACTTAGGGTTAGGTTAAAGGAGGAAAAGGAGGGAAAATGCTAAGTTGTAGGAAACGTAGGGTAGGGGTCCGTTTCCACCCTGAAACGAAACGGAAACGCGTTTCCCCGTACTGTATGGCCTAGAAACGCGTTTCCGTTCGTACTGGGTCGTTTCCTGTGGGGGAAACGTGCCCAGTATGGACGGAAACGTGTTTCCAGGTTGTACGGGCGCGTTTCCATCGTTTCAACTTAATTTTTTTGGCTTTTTTTGGGGTTCGTGTGTTTTATTATTTCATTAATTGTGGAAAGTGTCTCTCGCTTCTAAAGATCAAGCCTATGGCCCTAGTATCTATATGCGATTCATGGTAATGTTAAATTCTTAAAGTAAAAGTTACTTAAATTTTTAACATTACCATGAAATGACTCGGGATGTTTGAGAGTGGTTCCGATCTCATTGGATTTCATATGGAGAAAGTAGAATTTTAGATCTCATTCAAAATCCAGCAGACTTATCAATTTTTTAGGATTTCAGGATTGGGTGATTGCAATGTTTCCATCGAATTTTGTCATGTATTAGGGTATGGAACTCGTATTTAATCAAGAGCACCAATCCCTCTATGTACCTTGATGTTAGTGACATCGGTTGTCAAACTCCTCTATCATGACCCTACTAAAAATGTACCCATTGCTCAAACAAAACCTTGACTTGACATGCTCATAGTTTTTATTGTACTTACAGCCTCATATATATAATAAAGGCTGATTTTGAGATTTTGATATATAATAGACACTGGTTTTGCATATTTCGATATTGCTATTTTTATTATGTGTCTGTTATCATTCATGAGCAAATGTCTTGTAACTTGTAACAGTTTATGCTTTGAATTTATCATGTATGTTTTATGATTTCACATATCATTTCTTAAATGTCCTAAACTCTATTATATATATATATATATATATATGTCGCGTTTCCCCGTTTCCAAAATTTGGGGAGGTCGCGTTTCGTATCGCTTCCCGTTTCCCCGTTTCGTGCAACTTAGGGAAAAGGTCATTCATTCTTTCATGAGCAGATTGAGAGAGGAGGAGAAAGAGAGCTGGAGACATTTTTCTGGTTTGAGCTTGAGAAGGTGAAGGAGAGGCAGATTCAGCGGTTCGTATAGCAACAAGGGGTTGCACGCTTTTTGAGGCAGCAAGGCCGTACAACAACACATATTTCGAGGCATCAGTCCATACAATAGCTTGAGGCATGTTTTTCAAGGAGAGGGACCACACAGAAATAGAGGCAAAGGTACAACAGTTAAAGGCATGGATTCCAAGGTGGCTGTGCACGGTTTTTGAGGCAGCTAGCACGAATTTCGAGGAGGTAGTTTGCTGTATTTTTTTCGTACAGTGTGTACGATCGTACAACTAAGTACTGGGCATGATCTCCAAGACTGTCATCTGCTGTAATAAATTTCTGTTTTGAGTTTTTTTGCTGTTTTGGCATGTTTTCCAAGGCAGAGGCAAGCATGGAAAACAAGATAAGTTTGTACTTTGTTCACTGAAATTTTTCCTGTACATTTCACTTCTCCGTAAAAGCATTTTCTAGAAATAAGAAGAAACTTTCGAACTGGTTTTCCCTAAGGGTTGTAGGGGGTTTTTCCGGGTCACATTGGCAAAAAATCAGTGTGTCAAAATTTTGTGTGATGCTGATTTATTCTCTGAGTTTTTATTTCTGCATTTCAGCATTGTGAAATTTTTAGAATTAGTGTTTTCAGAAAATATTTATTTTTTTTCAACTTTTTGAATGTATATGGATATGGGAATGGACATTTAACTATATGGGAGAAATAAGGAGAAACTGAAAACCGGGGTTGGGTTATCAAATTTCTACATGGTACAAAGCTATTTCGCTGAAAAAATAGTTTGGGACAGCAAGAAGAAAAATTACAGCAAACTGATTTTTCACACACAAAACAATACCTTTACTATAGCAGTGTTATTTTCAGTTTATTAGGACAACAAGCATGTCTTTGGGCTTGAGGGTGGAGGATAGGTTGGATGGACATAGTAACTACAGTGTTTGGAAGGAGAGAATGCAGAGCATCTTTGAGGAGGCAAAAGTCTGGGATATCATTGTTTTACCGCACAAAACCTTGTTAATGTGCCTACTGATGCTGTTCAGTTGGCAACCTTTAATAAGAAGAATAGCAAGGGTAAGAGATTGATTTTAGATGGAATCAAAGACCATTGCATTCCTCATGTGAGAGGAAAGAGATATGCTCATGAGATGTGGACAACATTGACCAATCTCTACCAGATTACCAATGAGAACAAAATGGTCCTAAGGGAGAAGCTGAAGACCATTAAGATGGGTAAGACTGATAGTGCAGTTGGATATCTCACAAAGATTACTAATGTGAGAGATGCATTCGCAACAGTTGGAGAGGTCATTCCACCCACTGAGTTGGTGCGGATTGCAGTGAATGGCCTTCCCAGTTCATGGCTGAACTTTACTGATGGGGTTTGTGCACGTGAGACCCTTCCCTCTTGGGAGAGGTTCTGGGATGATTGCATACAGACAAAAATCAGAAAGAGCCAGCTTGGGGCAGCCAAACCAGTTGAGCAGGATGAGGATGTAGCATTGTTGGCAGGAGGCAAGAAAGGCAAGGGAAAGAAGCAAGCTTCCACAAGTGTTGGTGGGGGCAAAGGTAAAGGTAAACAGGAGAACACGCAGAAGGACTATTCCAAGGTGAAGTGTTGGAATTGTCAAAAGATGGGACACTATGCAGTTGTGTGTCTGGAGAAGAAGAAGAAGGGGAAGAACCAAAGCATGGCAGCATCAACAGAGAGGACTTTACGGATAGCATTGACCGAGAGTTTGGGTTCATTGCTTGTGAGTCCACTAGTGCAGGATCACCTGCCACAGAGGTTGAGAGGGAGTGTGCATTTCCCTCCACTAGCGGAGCATCTTCAGGTATCTGGGATGTTGATAATGGGGCTTCATGTCATATGACAGGAGTTCGTGAGTACTTCTCAGAGCTTTCAGAGAGTGGCATTGATATAGAGGTAGTACTCGGAGATGACAACGTTGTTAGAGCAGTCGGTGTGGGGACATTGACATTTGATAGGCAACCCAAACCTCCCTTGAAGTTGTCAGATGTTCTATATATGCCAGGGATGAGGAAGAACCTCATATTCGTCTCAGCATTGGAGGACAAAGGATATGAGATATTGTTCAGGAGAGGACAGGCGCTGATATATCCCAGGGGTGCTCCAGCTGATTCAGCTAGAGTGATTGGTGTACGGCATGCTAAGGTGTACAAGTTTGCATTTCAGCCCCTTTTGGCATTGAGTAGTAGTACCAGCAACAGAGCTAGCAGTTCAGAGCTGTGTGAGATTTGGCACCGTAGGATGGGGCACATGTATCATGGAGCCTTGAGGATATTGCAGGAGATCACTACAGGTATACCAGATTTCAATATTGATCACTTTGATACATGTAGAGGATGTGCTATGGGCAAGTTTGCCAAATCCCCTTTTCCCAGCAGTGACAGCAAATCGACTGGGATACTTTATTTGATTCATTCTGATGTGAGCGGTCAGATGTCTCATGTTTCCTTGAGTGGATATGAGTATTATGTTTTATTCATTGATGATCACTCTAGTAGGACCTGGATTTATTTCTTGAAGACCAAGAGTGAGGTCTTCAAGCGGTTTCAGGAGTTTAGAGCTCTTGTGGAGACTCAGACAAGTTGGAAGATCAAGTTCCTGAGGTCGGACATTGCAGGAGAGTACACCCTTTGTGAGTTTGTTGATTATTGTGCGGAGGCAGGCATTAGGAGGGAGTTCACAGTTCCTTACAACCCCCAGCAGAACGGGGTTGCGGAGAGGAAGAACAAATCCATCGGAGGGGCTGCCAAAGCCATGTTACATGATCAGGGGTTACCATTGTTTTTGTGGGCAAAGGCCTGCAATACTGCTGTATATTTGCAGAACAGGAGTCTGCATTGTGCTTTGGGGCATGTGACTCCGGAGGAGGCTTTTTCTGGGAAGAAGCTTGATATTGCTCATCTTTGTATCTTTGGGTGTATTGCATACTCCTACGTACCCAAGGAGAAGAGGACCAAGCTAGAGCCCATTGCAGAGAAGGGTGTCTTTGTGGGCTACAGTGAGACCTCGAAGGCCTTTCGGATTTATATTCCCGCACAGAGGAGAGTTGTTGTCAGACGGGATGTGAAATTCGAGGAGGACAGGGCCTTCAGGAGGTCACGGGAGTTAGAGTATCTGGATCAGCCAGACCCTCAGGAGCAACTGAGTCAGTGGCAGGGATCCAGTGGGCAGGGATCAGGAGGATCCGGAGGTACATCGATTATGGTGTTAGGTCCGTCAGTGAGCAGTGGCTCACAGAGTCATAGGGGTGGTGCTTCGGGCAACATATAGAGCAGTCCGCAGAGCAGTTCACTAGGGAGTCCACTGATGGATAGTTCACACGGTACTTTGATGTCTACAAGTTCAGGTTCAGGCAGGAGGACAACAGACAGATAGTCAGGAGTTCAGGCTCCTGATGATGAGTAGGAGCTTCATTCTCCGGTGGGAGAAGTGTGCTCAGGGAAGAGGAAGCCCAAGTGGCTTCAGGATACCTTAAGAGAGGCCACATCTGTTGCTGGGCCTAAGAGGCCGGTCAGAGAGAGTAGACCACCTGATAGGTTCTGTAGCTATATGGAAATGGTTGTCAACATCATTGACTCTGAACCTTCTAGCTATGAGGAGGCAGCTAGCCAACAGGTCTGGAGAGAGGCCATGCAGGAGGAGTATTCTTCTATCATGAAGAATGATGTTTGGGAGGTGGTGCTGAGGCCTGAGGGAAAATCCGTGGTTACTTCCAGATGGCTTTACAAGGTAAAGCATGCTGTAGATGGCAGCATTGAGAAATTCAAAGCAGGGTTTGTGGCTAGAGGGTTCTCCCAGGTAGAGGGAGTTGATTATGAGGAGACCTTCGCTCCCGTGGCTCGATATACTTTGATTCGCTCCATCATATCGATAACAACAGAGATGGGTTGCAAGATCCACCAGATGGCGGTGAAGATCGCATTTCTCAATGGCTTTATACATGAGGAGGTGTACATTGAGCAGCCACAGGGCTTTGAGGTGCATGAGAAGGAGTCCCATGTGTGCAGACTGAAGAAGACCCTTTATGGCCTGAAGCAAGCTCCCAGAGCTTGGTAATTCAGGATAGATACATACTTGCAGGAGATGGGTTTCACAAAGAGTGATGCAGATTCGAACCTTTACTTTATTATGATAGGTGAGGAGCCTCTCATTCTGGTGCTGTATGTGGATGAATTGGTCATTACGGGTGCAGAGAGACTGCAAGAGAGATCTTGCGTTGGAGTTTGAGATGAAGGACATTGGCTTGATGCATTACTTTTTGGGTTTGGAGGTGTGGCAGGAGGAGGGACATTTCTTCTTGGGGCAGGGGGAGCCTCTCATTCTGGTGCTGTATGTGGATGACTTGGTCATTATGGGTGCAGAGAGACTCATAGAGCACTGCAAGAGAGATCTTGCGTCGAAGTTTGAGATGAAGGACATTGGCTTGATGCATTACTTTTAGGGTTTGGAGGTGTGGCAGGAGGAGAGACATTTCTTCCTATGGCAGGGGAAGTATATTGTGGACATCCTTGGCAGATTCCACATGGAGGATTGTATACCCATGTCGACACCGATGATCACCAACTGGAAGAAGCTTCACGTTTCAGATTTCGAGTTGGTGGATTCCACTTTGTATAGACAGCTAATTGGTTCCTTGATGTATTTGGTCAACACCAGACCAGATATATGTTTTGCAGTCAACACGATGAGCCAGTTCATGTGTGAGCCCAGGAGGGTTCATTGGGTTGCTGCAAAACACATTTTGTGGTACTTGCAGGGGATAGTGGATTATGGTTTGGATTATAGGCAGGGAGATGGAGTGAGATTGACAGGTTACACTGATTCTGATTGGGCAGGTTGTGCTTCTGATAGGAAGAGCACTTCAAAGTTCAGGGTGCTGTTTTGGGTTGAGTTCGGCAATGGTGTCGTGGTTCAGCCGAAAGCAGCAGTTAGTAGCATTGAGTTCAGCGGAAGCATAGTACATGGCAGCCAGTCTAGCTAGTTGTGAGGCCATCTAGCTTCGCAAGATGTTGTTTGGCTTATTTGGTCGGCCGTTGAGACCTTTAGTGATTTACTGTGATAATCAGAGTTGCATTAAACTCACGGAGAATCCAGTATTTCATGACAGGTCAAAGCATATCGAGATCAAATATCATTTCATTAGAGACTATGTTCAGAAGGGAGCTGTGAAGCTTGAGTATATTCCCACTGATGAGCAGGTTGCAGATATTCGTACCAAAACCTTACCACGGGGCAAGCATGTCTACTTCAGAGACAAGATGGGTGTGGTGAGGAACACCTTCCTCGGTAAGAGGGAGTGTTGAAATTTGGTTACCGGAGGACAGGTGGTTCCCTAAGGCTTTGATCTTTGGCCTAGGGAAAAGTGTCCAAAAGAATTTAATTTTTCTCCTAAAGTGACTTTATAAAGCTATAAAGTCAAATCTAATTTAAAAGTGACTTTAAGTGATAAAGTTACTAAAGTCTAATTTTAAAGTGACTTTAATAAAGTCAATGTGAAATTAGAAAATAAAAGTGACTTTGGAAATAAATGACTAAGTGGGTCTTTATTAAAGTGGGGTGAATTAAAAAATAGAAAGTGAGATTTAAATGAGTATTTAATCTCAGCCCTAGATCTAAAGCTATCTCAACCATTAGATTTAGGGATTTCCCAAAAGTCACTTAGGGTTAGGTTAAAGGAGGAAAAGGAGGGAAAAGGTCATTCATTCTTTCATAAGTAGATTGAGAGAGGAGGAGGAAGAGAATTGGAGACATTTTCCTGGTTTGAGCTTGAGAAGGTGAAGGAGAGGTAGATTTAGTAGTCCGTACAGCAGCAAGGGGCTGCACGTTTTTCGAGGCAGCAAGAGGCTGCATGAATTTCGAGGCAGCAAGGTCGTACAATAGCATAGATTTCGAGGCAGCAGTTCGTACAACAGCTTGAGGCACGTTTTTCGAGGAGAGGGACAACACAAAAATCGAGGCAAAGGTACAATAGCTAAAGGCACAGATTCCATGGTGGATGTGCATGGTTTTCGAGGCAGCTAGCACGGATTTCGAGGAGGCAGATTGCTGTATTTTTCTTGTACAGTCCGTACACGGTACAGCTAAGTACTGGGCACGATTTCCAAGACTGTCATTTGCTGTAATAAATTTTTGTTTTGAGTTTTTTGCTGTTTTGGCACGTTTTCCAAGGCAGATGCAGGCACAGAAAACAAGATAAGTATGTACTTTGTTCGCTGGAATTTTTCGTGTACTTTTCACTTCTCTGTAAAAACATTTTCCAGAAATAAGAAAAAGCTTTCAAACTGGTTTACCCCAAGAGTTGTAGGGGGGTTTTCTAGGGTCACATTGACAAAAAATCAGTGTGTCAAAATTCTGTCTGTGGCTGATCTATTTTCTGAGTTTTTATTTCTGCATATCAGTGTTGTGAAATTTCTAGAATTAGTGTTTTCAGAAAATATTTATTTTTTCCAGCTTGAATGTATGGCTATGCGAATGGGCATTTAACTATATGGGAGAAATAAGGAGAAACTGAAAACCGGGGTTGGGTTATCAAATTTCTACATATCCTTTGTGCAACAATGTCTCGTGCTTGCGTGGTGGCTATCCACCCTTGCCTTAGCCTAGACACCCTTGTTCCACCTCGTTTGCTCCCTGTCTTGTTGACTTGATTCCTAGCTGCAACTTTCCCTGCTGCTAACACAACTATGTTGACAGGTAGCTGTGATGGCTAACCCTTGACGACAACTTTACACAGTGGCCTTTTGGCTGACTCTTGTTGCATTTGGTTTACTGCACTCGAGCCCCTTGATAGTATTTGTTGCGACTTTCCTTGATTGTGCCAACCTGTAGTCGTATTGTTGGTGCTATGGCTGGGTGGATTTTGACGGCCCACTGGCGATTGTTGGCCACCTTTGTTTTTTTAATAATTATTTTTCCCTTTTTAGCAACCTGTCGGCCATTGTTTGCCAGGGCCAATTTTTTTTTTCCTCTGCAATATAGATGTACGATGTATGATCAATTTTCTTCATCATGCAAAAATGAAGCTAGTGGTTCGTATGGTTGTGATCGAACCTGGCCCCCTACAATGCCTATACAATTCTTCCATCCTACATGAATTTGAGATTGGTTTTTTAGAGTTTTCGCACTGATGCCAAGTTAAAATTTGAACCTAGAACCTAGCAATTAATTCCTAGCAGACTACCATAGATTTGTGGAATAAAAGTGTAAGTAGGTTATTAACAAAATGTTTAGTAGAAGAACAATTACACAACTAATCTCAATCCACATATGACATACAAATTATGCCTAGTCAAATTAGTTCTTCAACAAATCTTAATCATGACCTACTTGGGTTCCCGTCCTGGGATAATGGCCCTATTGTCGCATAGAATGTTTAAGCACTGCTACAACGGTTCATATCGGGCGCTGTCACCTTGATCCCCAATCTCTCTGTTTAAGCTGTCTCCTTATAATAGACTAAGAGGGGTAGACCCTATGGAAATGGAATGAAAAATAACTAGTTGGGAGCCAACCAGTTCGGGAGACACAGTGAAATGGCCAAATACTTGTAAAAGATTTAGCAAGATTAAATGATTTTTTTTAAAATTTGAATGATTGATACCAGTGCCTTATTATTAAAATTGGAATCATTTCCAAACTCCATGTTGTGATGCTCAGTTGAAGACACCAATATTTTTATTAGGTTCCTCTTTCGAAGAGGTGCAAGATCGATCTAAAGATCATCTTGATCCAATGAGTAGAACATTTATTTTGAATTTATTTTTAATACTTTCAAAATATGTGCAGGTCGGCCTTAAGGCTTTACACCCCTAGCAAATGTGTCACACACCTCAATGATTGATATAAATAGAGTCAACGTTGGAGGACATTTCATATCATCCTCACACATCATCTCTCCTCTTCTGATTGGTTCGAACTCCTTGGAGGCAGTTTTCGGTTCACACGTGGGAAAGAAGGACGAAGAGAAATTTGCTGCAGCTAGGGTTTCCATGCAAGTTTGACCAGCGTTGACTTTGGTCAACGCATGGTCCAAAGGGGCTGAATTTTGGTGGAAACTTCGATTTTGGAAGGCCATACATTTTGGCAAAAGAACCGAGGTCAAAGGTTGACCATAGATCGTGCTGCGTTGACTTTTACTTGTTGCTGTTCAGCGTTGACTTTTCTGGGGTTGACTTTGAGTTGACCGTGTGGCTGTTTTGAGGGTTGTTGTGACACATGCCGGGGTGGTTGACCAAGGAGACTTTGCTGGTTGAAGCATCCTGTTGACCGCCGTAATGCACCACCACATTTTTCTGTTTCTGGTTTGTCTTCTGTGGATCCACGGTATGTTCTATCAACATTTTGCTTGATTGTTATGTGATTGCTGTAGTGAAAAGTAAAGTTGCATCAAGCATAAAACATCTACAAAAATTTACATGGTATCAGATCTGAGGTGAAGACAAGCCCTAATTTGTAGCAATTACCAAAGAAGAAAATGGGTTCCACAAACTATGGCTTCAAGGAGGATGACAAGTTGACTAGGAAGGATGACTTCCATGCTTGGAAGATGATATTGGATCTTAAATTGGAAGACCAAGATGTCATGGACTATGTGTGAGGTAAAATCCAAGAACCTCCATCCACTGCTACTGCTGCTGCCAAAACAAAGTATAAGAAGGGGGAGATCAAAGCAAAGTTGATGATAAGGGAATCTATTCATAAGAGTTTGGTGGCCTACATCTTTGAGCTAGGCACATCCAAAGAGATGTATGATAAGCTTGTCCAAATGTTCAAGGCCAACAATGCAAATCAAGTGCTATTCTTCAAGAATCAATTGAAGAATTTGAAGAGAGGCAGGGATGAGTCTATTTAATCATACTTTCTGAAGTTGACCGAGATCAGGAACAATCTGCTGGCTATTGGGGAGACAATAGCTGATCGAGAGATAGTACTCATCGCACTTGGAGGGCTCCCATCCGAATGGCATGTGTTCAACACTACCATTCTCAATAATAATGTGATACCTGACTTTGATGAGGTACTGTCGAGATGTGTTCAAGAAGAGACAAGAATGAATGAGCATGAAAATGAAGTGAATGCTGCCTATGCTGCTCATTCTAGAAAGAAGAACTTTGGCGGTCCAAAGAACAAAGGAAGAGCACGGGCACAAGGAAAGAAGGGCAAGTGTTACACTTGTCATAGGCCAGGTCACTGTGCTAGAGAATGCCCTTTCAAGAAGGATTCTCCTGATGATGATGACAACAACAACAACTGGAGGGATGGCAATCAAAGGAACAATAGGTTCCAGGGAAAGAGGAAGGCTCCCTTCAACGAAAATGATCAACCTTTCAAAAGGTCAAGAAATTCCAGGTATGAGGAATCAAATGTTGTTGATGAAAGAAATGAATTCATTCTTGTATCTGTCCTCTTTAATGCATCTCCACCCGACACTATGGATGTCTGGTTGATAGATAGTGGTGCCTCAAGGCACATCACTGGGTTCAAGGAAGCACTCTCTGATATGGTTAAGAAGGATACTAATCTAGAAATTATCCTTGGAGATAATGCCACATATCCCGTGAAAGGGACAGGGACTGTGACCCTCCACTTGTCTCAAGGTCAAGGCCTCCGCTTGCAGGGTGTACTCTATGTTTCTAATTTGAAGAAGAACCTTGTGTCTATATCGGCCATGGAAGACAAAGGTTTCAATGTGGCATTCACTGATGGAAAGGTGCGCATGTGGAAGAAGAGCTTCAAGGAAGCTATCACGTTTGGGTCTAGAATTGATACACTCTACCAGGTTGGAGGAAGTCTACTAGGAGCAATGACATGAGATGCTATCCGACAGACCGATAATGGCATTGAATATGAGACGAACGAGTTCAAGAACTTTTGCAGAGGAGCTAACATCAAGAGGGAGACCACAATGTTTGTGGGCTACAACGAAACTTCGAAGGCCTATAGATTCTATGTGCCTGGTCAAAGGGAAGTGGAGATATGCCACGATGTCACTTTTGATGAAGATGCTTCCCTGGGGAAAGTAGTCAATCTTCCGAGATCTGAGGAAGATCATGAAGCAAGGCCTGGAAATCAAGAGGAACTGAAGGATGAGACGATGCCTGATGTTGAAGGACCAATGGACCCTATTGATCCACCTCCTTCACTGGGAAAGAGACCATCATGGCTCAGGGACACTCTCGAGGATGCTGAGGGACATATGGCCCCAAGGGGGACATTTCGTGAAAGCAAGAAGCTGAGTAGATACCAAGGGTATCTAGCAGCCATGAGTACTATTGTACAATCTAAGCCTGGATCTTTTTGAGGAAGCCGTAAAGCATCAAGTCTGGAAGGATGCTATGCACGAAGAGTATGAGTCCATAATGAAGAATGATGTCTGGGATGTGGTTCCTAGATTAGAGGACCAAGCTGTTGTCACCTCAAAATGGCTCTACAAGATCAAGCATGGATCTGATGAAAGTGCTGAAAAGGTCAAGGCAAGATTTGTTGCCCGTGGCTTCTCTTAAAAATAAGGCATAGACTATGATGACATATTTGCACCTGTGACCACCATCCGATCTATTATAGCCCTTGCTGCTACGCAAGGATGGAGTGTTCATCAGGTGGATGTGAAGACCGCATTTCTTCATGGTGCGATAAAGGAAGAGGTGTATGTGGAGCAACCTCTGGGGTTCAAAGTTCAGGATCATGACACCCATGTCTGCAGGTTGAAGAAAGCCCTCTATGGGCTGAAGCAAACACCTAGAGCTTGGTACGAGAGGATAGATAGCTACCTGATGAAACTGGGCTTCACTCGTAGTAATGCTAATCTGAACCTTTACTTCAAGGTTGATAGAGAAAAGCCTCTCATTTTGGTGTTGTATGTGGACGATCTCTTCTGACAGGTGCTGACCCTCTCATCAGTGTAAGAGGGAGCTCGCTGCCGAGTTTGAGATGAAGGACCTAGGACTAATGCCTAGGCCTGGAGGTCTGGCAGAGACCTGGCAAGATTTTCCTTTCACAAGGAAAATAGATTGTGAAGCTTTTGGAAAGATTTAGTATGGTCGACTGTAAGTCTGTGTCGACACCAATGGAGCTCAACATTAAGAATTTGAGTGGCAGCACTGCTGGGCCCGTGTTAACAAATCCTACTGAGTATCGTCAACTCGTAGAGGCCCTGATGTTCTTAGTGAACACTTGTTCGGACGTATGTTGTGCAGTGAATACTGAGTCAACACATGATTGATCATAACATTCACTGGGTTGGTGCCAAGAAACTCTTGAGATATCTCTGAGGCACGATAGACCATGGGCTGAGATACACTGTCGAGAGTGACACACCATGGATATACTGATGCCGATTGGGCTGGCAGTGTTGTGGATCGCAAGAGCACATTTGGATGCTACTTCACACGTAGATCTGCTTCGGGCAGGAAACTGAAGTCGGTAGCCTTAAGCATCGCTGAGGCCGAATACATTGTAACATGTATGGCCTGTTGTGAAGTCACTTGGTTGCGAAAGCTCTTCAGTGAGCTGTTCGAGCATGTGCTAGATGCCACCGTTATCCTTTGTGATAACTAGAGGGGGATTCGTTTGTCATAGAATCCTGTGTTCCACGAACGATCCCAGCATGTTGATGGCTAGTACCACTTTATTCGGGATATGGTATAGCGAGGCGCCGTAAGGCTCGATCATATAGGAACTGTTGAGCAGGTTGCAGATATTTTGACAATGCCCTTGGGGAAGGTCATGTTCCTAACCTTCTGTGAGAATCTTGGTATTGTGGAACGACCCTATTTTGAGGGTCCTGTTGGACGATGAGCTCTGGGAGCTCTGGGTGGCTTTGGGGATAGCTTCTCGGAGCTATAAGCAACCACAGGGATAGGTTTTCCGAACCTTGTTGGTGTGCTTGGGCCCCACCGTTATGATGATTGAGTTGGTTCACCTCTCATGATCTGTGCCCTGTATGCATCTTACCCATTTGAGTTCCGGACTCATGGGAAGTACCTCTCATTTGGCCAATGAGGTGGGAAAAGCTAGAGACTAGTAGCAAACACTGATGGACGCATCAGAAATTGCTGTACTCTCTATATAGGATGACACGTGTCCAACCACTTGATCTGGGATCAAGTCTAGTGAGGTTTTGGACCTCCTACTGACTTCGGGTCAGATAAACCAACTTCGGGTTGGTATGTGACTCTTTGAGTCCATGTGAGGTTTCGGATCTCCAACTGTCTTCAGGTTAGTGAGACTAACTTCGGGTTAGTATATATGACTCTCTTGAGTCCAAGTGAGGTTTCATACCTCCTACTGACTTCAGGTCAGATAAACCAACTCTGGGTTGGTATGAGACTCTTTGTGAGTCCTATAGAGGTTTCGGACCTCTCGGCTGAATCTGTTAGTCGGGAATGATGTCTTTGTGACTGACCCATTTCTGTTTTGAAATAAAGAGGCTAGCAAAGCAAGTTATGGCGGGATGACGCACGATGTTTGATTGCACAGGTGGATGGAGTTCTCCCTAGTTGAGAGGGAGTGTTAAAATTGGACAACTAGGTCCAAACTCCATGTTGTGATGCTCAGATGAAGACACCATATTTTTATTGGGTTCCTCTTTCGAAGAGGTGCAAGATCGATCTAAAGATCATGTTGATCCGATGAGCAGAACATTTATTTTGAATTTATTTTTAATACTTTCAAAATATGTGCAGGTTGGCCTTAAGGGTTTACACCCCCAGCAAATGTGTCACACATCTCAATGATTGATATAAATAGAGTCAACGTTGGAGGACATTTCATATCATCTTGTTATGAATATAATTCATAATGAATATAACAAATATAATTATTAAATAGTCAATTAAGGATTATGTAAGTAGTCATTAAGTTAGTGAAAGGGCATGTCTAAGAGACCTGCCTAGTCATGAAAGGTCACCTGCGTAGGTATATAAGCAGGGCCTCATTGTAACATTTTATCATCTATCTATCTCATTCATCATCTATCTAATATAATATTTGTATCCTCATGGATATCTTTGTATTCCAAGTGTTCTAGAGTATTTAAGCTTGAGAAGGAACTTTGTTTGCTTCATTTGGTATCAGAAGTGTCAATCTTTCGGCCGCTCATCGCTGCACAGAGCTACGCTCCTTGACCCAGGGCTTTGACCGTAAAAATCGTCAACCTTGTTGCCATCATGACTGAAGCATTCCCTACAAATTTTGGAGTTTCTCTATTGCTGAGTTTGTCAGAGGCCTTTGGCCATTAATATATATATATATATATATATATATATATATACAAGATGAAGAAATTATTATCCATAAAACTTTGAGGACAAAGTTCTGAAGGAAGGACCAATTCATAACAACTAAATAAATAAAAGTTGATATATTAAATTGTGACGAAAGCAAATGAAGAAAACGGTGCGTGATTGAACTAAAGAAAAGTGTCAACTATAAGCTTTGAGGACAAAGCTTTTGAAGGAATGGGCAATTTTGTGAATATAATTCATAACGGATATAACAAATATAGTTATTAAATAGTCAATTAAGGATTATGTAAGTAGTCATTAAGTTAGTGAAAGGGCATGTCTAAGAGACATGCCTAGTCATGAAAGGTCACCTGCGTAGGTATATAAGCAGGGCCTCATTGTAACATTTTATCATCTATCTATCTCATTCATCATCTATATAATATAATATTTGTATCCTCATGGATATCTTTACACATCATCTCTCATCTTCTGATTGGTTCGAACTCCTTGGAGGCAGTTTTCGGTTCACACGTGGGAAAGAAGGACAAAGAGAAATCTGCTGCAGCTAGGGTTTCCACGCAAGTTTGACCAGCGTTGACTTTGGTCAATGCATGGTTCAAAGGAGCTGAATTTTGGTGGAAACTTAGATTTTGGAAGAACGTACATTTTCGCACAAGAACCGAGGTCAAAGGTTGACTGTAGACCGTGCTGCGTTGACTTTTACTTGTTGCTGCCGTTGCTGCTGTTGTTGCTGCTATTGCCGCTAGTACTACTGCTGTTGTTACTGCTGTTTTGCATTGACTTTTTTGGGGTTGACTTTGAGTTGACCGTGTGGCTGTTTTGAGGGTTGTGACACATGCTGGGGTGGCTGACCAAGGAGACCTTGCTGGTTGAAGCATCTCTTTGACCGCCGTAATGCACCACCACATTTTTCTGTTTCTGGTTTGTCTTCTGTAGATCCACTGGTATGTTCTATCTGTATTTTACTTGATTGTTATGTGATTGCTGTAGTGAAAAGTAAAGTTGCATAAAGCATAGAACATCTACAAAAATTTACACTTATGGAGTCAACTATCTTGCTAGGGAAATTACAACCAAGTACTTGATGAGAAACTGCTACTTGGATGAATAACTATCCTATATGCAATGCTAACTTAGAATGTAGAATGCAAGGAAAATGATTTGAAGAAGGAGCGAGATGAAGCAAGCTTCGAAGATGAGAGGTGATGTTAAAAGTCTAAAGCACTTAGATTACAAATAATTTGATCTAACCACTTAGTACTTAAGCGAGAGTGCCAATTATGAAGATGCCAAAATTTACTCAATTAAAAGATCCACAACAAATCTCTGAAAAATATCGATCACAATTACTTGAAAAGATTTCCCAAACATTAATAGTCAACAAACATCCAATGTTTCAAGTAAATGAAACAAGAGTTAATTACACGATAGACAATTTTAATGGATAGAAAACATTTAAAAAATTCAGATGCCAATGATTATCAAACTCAACTGAAGAATGTGAAAATAATTAACATTTACATCTCAATAATTAATCATCAAGAAACACTATGAAATTTCAATGCTAAATAAGCATTTTCTCAAGAAATTTTATGGATTAAATGATATTCTAAAATAATGCAAATTCAAGAATTTTTTTATTTTTCTCTATAGTCAAACTTTGGGTATTAAATATTAAATATTTGTCAACTATAGGAATTTCTCCACAGAATAAATATCTTCGTTGAGGGCTTAGAATTTTACCACATTAACAATAGCTCCAAAAAACCTTAAATTCAAAATATAAATGGCCTTTAAATTTATATACAAAAGAGAGAAAAAATAAATTAAAAAGAAATTAAAACAATTTCCAATGTCAGAAGATAATAAAATTCTTTATTTCGTGTCATGTACAAATAAATAAATAATTAGAAGTTAAAAATTAAAATTATTCTTTTTTTTTTTTAATTTTTAAAAATTTTAAATGTCGAAAGTTAATAAAATTTTAAATTAAACTAAGGCCAAATAAACAAAAAAATAAAATCAAAATCAACCTTAGAAAAACAAAAGGAAATCAAAGCTAAAAGTGAATGTTTTATTTGTATGATATGTGCGTTGAGTTATGTTTAGGTTAGAGCGTATGTAGGTCGAAAGGAAACTGTCGCCGACAAGGAGAATGCAGCGTGAAATCAGTGGATGCGGCAGGAAATTAGACGCAAAGCAGGTAAGGTGGGTTGAAGGATGAAACTGCGTGTGAAGGCGCAGCGTGATGGACGGCCGCAGATAGCAAAGGAAAAGGGCAGCGGAAAGAAAAATCGAGGGAAAGCATGAGAAGGGAACGGTGAAGGAAAGGCCGCGTGAGGCTAAGGAGAGGACACCGACGGGAGCAGGGACAGACCCCCACGAAATGGAGGAGAAAGACGTTGACGAGGGGAGAGTAGACACAGGTTAGAAAAACATAGAGGGAAGTGGCAATGATGGGGAGGAAGTTGACAACAAAAAAAAGAAAAAAGAAGAAAGAAAAAACGCAACAAGGAATGAAGCTCGGGCAACAGCGTGGAGGCGAATGGCAGCAGAGAGTAGCAATGGGAAAATCGAAGGAAAAGGCAGCTCGATGAAAAAACGCAGAGCATCGAGCAATAGGAAAAAACAGACATTGCCGGTGCAAAAAAATTTCGAAATTTTCCTTCTGTCCAGCAATTACTTTTACACAGAAACTCAGATTTGAAAAATTTAACTTGAATATTTATGCAAAATCCTGATCTTGAGATTAGATATTGCTTTCCAGGGCCTAGATCTTTCTTAGATCAAAAAAATTTCTCTGAAAACCCTCAAATGTCACCCGCACAAAACCAAAAACCAAAACCCAGAAACCCCAACAGATATACATAAATCTAAAATTGAAACCCCAAGTTAGAAATTAGAAAACTATTTTTTTCTTCTTTCTAAATCACTATTAAAAATACAGATCTATATAATATATTTACAGATCTATGCACAAGAGTTGCAGATCTGTCAGATCTGAGGAGTGTAAGTCTGACTTTGCTCCCAGATCTAAAAATCTAAGGCTCTTGCTAGCCAGATCTAACTTTAAATTCAATAAAAGTTAAGATAAAATTTTATTTAGGCATAGGCCCTAGAAAAATCCTACAAAATAGAATTTAAGATAAGCTTGGGGAATTAGATTTGAAGGGCTCTTCAAATCTTATTTCCTTGGGAGTCAGCTGGTCTAGCCGAGGACTTCCCCAAATGCCCAATTCTAAATCTGAAATATTTCTGCACACTTAAAGTTAAACTGTTAAATCAATAGAGAAATAAGATAAAAATGAAATTTTCAAGAGTCAAAGATACTTGCTAATTCAATCCAATTGAAATTCTTACCCTAAATCCAGTGAACTAAGCAAGATATCTGTGCAATAGATTACTCTACAAGAGCCATTAATCAACAATTCGTTAAATTAATTACCAGTAAAATATGAAGAACAAGTTTACCATAACATGCCGAAGAGGAACACGACCATCAAATAAAACCCCAAAGACTTCGTTTGTATTATTCCAAAAAGTATTACAGGAGAGCTTCAAGAGCTAGCACACGATCAGGAGATCGGATGAAAAATCAGGCTGACAATGACCTCTAATTTATAGGTGAAATCTCCAATGGCTAGTTTTCTTGATTCCCGTCAAAGTAATCTCGACCGTCAAAAAGGATTTGATTATCTTTTAATCTCGTCTGTCGAAAATATTATTTTTTGAGGAATTTCGAATTTTTCAATTAATTCCCTTTTAATTAACTCAAAAATAATAATTTTGAGTTAATACCTCAAAAAATTGACTTTGACTTAACTATCAAGGCCCAAGGGTCCAAAATTTCTCAAAATTTTCAATATTCCCTTGGCCCGAGACCTTTAAAAATTTATTTTTTAGAGACCTACGAATTTTGCCTTTGAAGAATTTAAATTTACCCGTGACATAAAATTAATTAAATTTATGGCTTAGGATTTTTAATTTAATTTGGCCAGAAAATTTAATTAATTGACTTAGGAGGGGATGAATTATTTTTCCAACCCTCTTTACATAAGATTAATACATTAAACCCATGAGGGGAACACCTGTTCGTAACAGACCCTCAATAATCTACCCAATTTAGCCACTCAAAATATGATCTAGTAGACCCACAATCTGTAATAAAATGATCTAGCCAATTAGCTAGGATCATTCCCAGATTACTTTTATAAAGACTCGATAAAAAACACTAGGACTTAATATCTTGACGACAAAATCCACCCTAGCTTTGGGGTGAGGTTGGAGGGGAAAACTCTGCCGATCATTTGTGTCTAGAGACATAGATGAATCAGTGAGACGAAAAACCTCCTAGGATAGAAATCGTCACTAAAATACTAGGCTGACCTAGGTTGTTACATACATGATGGTATTACTGAGGTCATTTACATTATAGATATGCATAATGGGTTTACATCTTTTACAAAACTGTCAACTGAATGATGAATTATGAATGGCATGAACACTCGAACATGATAGATCCCTTTTGCGAAAAAAGGGGTGTACTGCTATGGGGTCGTTGACAAAGAGTGGTCAACAGGCCTAATAGAGTAAAATATGTAGACAACATACCCTAGATCTAATCCAACTGATGAAGCCATAGATCCATCCTTGATTGGCTTGGCTGATTTGGATCTCCTATGCGGCACCCATGCACCTTCCTTTAACCATGCACACTTGAGTATCTCAATCCTCATTTGAGAAAATCTCTTTCTCAATGTCTCGTGCTGTTGTATGTTGTGTCTTTTTCATCTCCTACTTTTATAACTTCTCATTGAGTTAAATCCCTAACCTAATCTCCAAAGTGATGGATGGGGGGGATTAGATCTCACCTCACTTGAGATCAATGGTTGATATTAAAGTATAATCATTAAAGTAAATACTTTACTTTTCCTAAGTTTCTTTACCTTAATGACCAATTAGTTATGTGCTTAGCCTAAGTTATATTTAGGCTAAATTACAAAGGCAACTTACTCAATACTTGGTAGGTGTCCTAAAGAGACTCTAGGCAATTTTTGCACCCCTAGATAGTTAGGCCTATGCATAAGTACCTTCCCGAGCTACAAACATCATTACCGCTTTCTCCATATGAAGTTTGATGAATTTTTTACCACTCTTAAACATTTCGAAACAATTAATGGCAATGTTAAGATTTTAAGTAAAATGATAAAAAGGAACATTGAAGGAGATGTAAACTTCCACCTATTTAACATAACCATTAATTGCTAGCATTGGTAGGATTTAGGAGTTAGGTTTTTGTTTTTAATATAAGAAAAAATGAATTTTGCTTGCTTAGTCACATCTACTTAGTTGAGTGGGGTTGGTTTGGTATTGAATTGGTTGGGTCATGCTCTGGCTTGGCTAGTTTAGTACCAAACCAATCCATTGAGCTGAGCCAATGGCCAAGTTGACTTGGTCACTTATCAACTCAGTTGAGTTGACCCAATCCAAGTCAACTTGGATTGAGTTTTAAAACATTGGTAAATCCATTGAATGCAATTGTAAATCTTGCAATTTCCTATAAAACAACTTATGTGTTGCATTCAGTTCATCCCAAATTTCTAGAGCACAAGCTTTGCATGGTGGTAGATTAATTATTTTGCCTTATGATAACTTACTTTGTTTTCTAAGAAGGTTTTTTTCTTTTTGTTTTGGTTTATACATCGACCAAATCTTGTACATATGATGTGTTGGTTTCTATGAGAGCGTTAAGTGTAGAGGTTGTTGCTAGTGGATCTTTTTCTATGTCATCACCTCTTTGGTGATTACGATCTTAGAGTCCAATTCAATCTTTTTTTGTTATATCCTTTCGAAATAATTTTTCTTTTTCTTTTTTGTTAAAGTAAAATGACCTTAAAATGAGAATTGGGTCTTATAGTTTACTCGGTCCTATCACCATGATTGTACAAAAGAGTCCACTAGTGATTGATGGATGAGGAGATGTGTTAGTGTCATGACTAGTGGTTGTGCCTATATGGTTACAAGAAACATTGTTGAAATCAACATTGGAATAAAATCGACAAGAGTTCGAAAAATGAAAAATTCATAAAAATCGGGAAAATATTGGTTAGTTTTTTTTTTTTTTTGGTAAGTTAGGTTATTCTATTAATTCGAAAATAGAGAAGTTACATATGCTATAGGTTGGGTTGGCAAGCTATGCTTAGCCAATCCCAGCCTTAGTTACATGGTTTCTAGGCTGCCTCAGAGGAGGAAACTAGCCCGAACAAAACTTAAAACAAAAAAGTACATTATGCACAGTAGCGCTGGCATATCTAAGTAGCACAAAATTCTATTAATTCGAAAATAGAGAAGTTACATATGCTACAGGTTGGGTTGGCAAGCTATGCTTAGCCAATCCCAGCTTTAGTTACATGGTTTCTAGGCTGCCTCAGAGGAGGAAACTAGCCCGAACAAAACTTAAAACAAAAAAGTACATTATGCACAGTAGTGCTGGCATATCTAAGTAGCACAAAGTAAATGGTAGCAAAGCACTGATGACAAGCTTGACAAAAAAAATGGGAGAACTATGCAGTTGCATAGGCTTCACTTTTTGTCTTCATCATCATTGTTGGGGACTTCCTCCTCAATGGGGCAAGCAGGATTCTGCGCAGTTGCTTCCTTCGCATCTGCCACTGTACGCCTGGGTTTGTGGACCGGTGCGCAGAGGATGGGGGAGTCCGGATCTATGCTATCGGGGACACGTGTCCAGTTGCCATCGGAATCCATCACCCAGACGTCCGAATCCTCATCTTCCTCCTCTTGAACCAGCAGCGGGTCGGTTTTGTGGTGCTGGATGTGCGTCTAGGGAAAGATGGTGGACTTTCGCGGGCCGCATAAATATTGGTTAAAATTGGTAAAGATAGTCAAAATTAAAAAAAATACAAAATTTAAAAAATTAAAAAAAGTGACCTAAATCGCTCCCTCTATGGTGATTATGATCTTGGGGTCCACGTCAATCTTTTTTTGTTGTGTGTTTTTGAAATATTTTTTTATTTCTCTTTTTTGTTAAAGTTAAATTACCTTAAAATGAGAATTGGGTCGTATAGTTTGTTTGGTCCCATCACCATGCTTGTACGAAAGAGTCCACTAGTGATTGATGGATGAGGAGGTGTGTTAGTGTCATGACTAGTGGTTGTGCCTACAAGGTTACAAGAAATGTTGCTGAAATCAACATTGTGATAAAATTGATAAGGGTTTGAAAAATGAAAAAATCGTAAAAATTGGGAAAATATTGGTTAAAATTGGTAAAGATAGGCAAAATTAAAAAAAAATACAAAATTTTAAAAAGTGACTTAAATCCACCACCTATCCACATGATGACGATTTTTTGGATTGACTCACTATTTTTCGCAATTTTTATGATTATATTATGATTTTTTGGGACTTAAAATATCGTCGATTTTTTTTGGTTGACAATATTGGTGTGATGAAAAAATTTCGATTTTATCTCGATGTTTGCAACACTGGTTACCAACTGCTTTTTCAAAAGTTTCTTTTCCTTCATCGTTGGCATTTGTTTTGCTCTCTTCTTCTAACTTCTTCATTTTTTTTTTGGTCATAAGCTTCAACGTCTTCTTTTAGCTTTCTTTCTTCGTCCAATTTATTTTGTTTTTCTACTCTTTCAAGTTCTAACTCATTCTTGCCTTCTTTTCTCTTCTCTTATTTTCCAGTTGAGTTTTTGTTTCTTCTTCTAACTTTTTCCTTGGCTTGCTTTTTTGCTTCATGTGCTTTCTTTTGTTCTTTTGTTGCTTTAGAATTAGCATCAATTTTCTTAGTTTTCTCTTCCTCATCTTTTCTTTTTGAATTGTTTATTTATTTAAGTTGTTCCTCTTTCCTTTTCTTTCATTGCCAAATTCTGTATAGGGCTTCATCATATGAGGTTTCCCTCCTTTTCACTTACTCTTTCTTTGACTCTTGATGGGGATAAGGCTAGGTGTGCTTGTGTAAAACAATGTATTTTGATACTGCTCTCATTGGTCTTGTCTTCTAATTCTCTCTTCTTGGAAATTGAACTTAAGGATGGTTTTAACTTCAAATTGGGAATATGTACATTTTCCTCATCCCTACATCCAACGTTCTTTTGGATGAAGGGCACATTTATTTATTTATTTTAATTCAAATAGGCATTAAATCCTTGTAGAATGGTTTGGTATGCTATTTCTTTAATAGCCAACTGTTGAGGTGCAAACTTTGGTGGAATGTGGGGCAATGCTATGAAATTTTTGTGGGAATGTACCTATGGATGATTCAATGCAAATGAAGGATTTCTTACCCTTTATAGGTAAATGCTTTTAAATGAGCCAATCCTAATGAGAGAGATTTGGAAATATGTGCCTCAATGAGCATTTGGTTTGATGATGGTTGAATATGATGATGTAGCCACAATTCTAGTCACAATAGATATGATTCATGCAAGAATGGTCAGAAGCACATTATCTTTTGATCATGGGCAAAGACAAATAGTTTTAAAATGTTATTTTGTTGAGTCAAATTATCTTTGAATCTTAATCAAATGTTCCCTACCTGCTCAAATGTATAAAATTATGATATGGAGGAAGGTATAATCGAATGCACATTCCTGTTTTTTTGGTAAGAATGGAAATTCCATCTTACCCTAAAGATTATTACAATGCACTTGGTTTTGATAGAGTGAATATGGAGGAAATCCATTAACGAAACCAGGGAGTGAATCTAGAGATACGGAGATTTAGATTTGGTGCCCCACAGTTTGATAATGGATGAGCATAATGTCTTAAAAGGTTTAGTATTATTGGCTCAATCAAATCTTAGAACACATATAATTTTGTAAAATGACCATCACTTATAATGGCAAAAAATATTGGTTGTATATTATTATTTCAAGTCCTTGAATTTTCCAAAGATTGGGAAGAAATGAGGAGGGAAGTACATATCAAATGCGCTTTTAGTGATATCGAATTTTCTAAAACTTAATTCCTAGACAAATGGAATAAAAAATGGTATGTAAATAAAGCTTCTATTTCCTTTTTGTTTAAGGTCTTGACATAGCTCCGAACTTCAATTCAAGAAAAGATTGCATTGGTGTTATTCAACAACCCTTGGATTGAAAATTGACATACCTTATGGTGATCCAAACTTAAAGCTAGGAACCTTTTTCCAAAATTTTTCAACCTATCCTCTAAAAACTGATATTTAAAAAATTGAAAAGAGGATTGATCTTCTTTGAAAAATTGAAAAGAGAATTGAAGAGAGAATTAGATCTCTTCAAAAAATTGAAGAGATGATTGATGGGATCTACGGGACTAAGACGTGTTCCATGAGTTAGATATATAGACAAGATTGAACTGCATGACCCAATACAAATCAATTTCTTAGTGAGACTACACCTCTGGGTAGTGCCAATAATTCATCGAAAGTTAATGATCAATTTGGATATGAAGCCTGAAAAATTAATGTTATAGATTCAGATGATCAAATAACCACATTGGAGGAGTGGATTGCATATATCTGTGAAAATTTTAACTATTGCAGCAACTGGAAATTATTCGTCTAACTGTAAATTTAATTATGAAGTTATTCTCTCCGACAAACAAAAAAGAAAATCACAATTGCAATTTTCACCATCAAAATGTTGCGGAAAATAAAATGTTAGAAATTGAGAAATATGCTAGCGCACATAAATATTAAAAATGACAATTATTTTTGGACAGTTGTACTTAGAAAAATCCAACGTGTGAAAAATGGTGCAATCACTGAGGATTTTTATTATTATGCAACAATTAGAAATTGTGAGTACAATCTTTGGATGCCCAACTGGTTATCCAATCAACAAAATTTGACAAAAATATTCAGAAGAAAATTTCTCTCTCGACCCACAATCTTGACACTTGGGCCTCTAAAAAAACTGGCTGTCCAACCCTTGCGCAAGCCCTTCTGCGCTAATGCTGTGCAAACCCTCACATGTGTGGCTCTATTTTGCCTGTGATCAAGCTGTCATGCCTGTCTCTGCTGCTTGAAGTGACTCTTTGGACCTCTGGAAGACTTTACTGGCCTTTGGAAGCTGAATCAACTCCCTCTCCAACTAAATCGATCTGCTCTGCTAAAGCTTTTGTGCTGGCCCTGGGTAACTTCAAAGTGGAATACCTCTGTCACTTGCTATTGCCTCTTTGAAACTGGAAGACTTCCTCCAGATTCATTGTCTCTGCCTCTCTCTGTCTCTGCGTCCCCTCTCTGGCTTGAACTCTTTCGGTGAAATGCTGCTCTCTGGAAAATCGAACTGCCAAGGGAAACACACTTACCCAATGCGTGTTCTCCATCTATCCCATCGACCTCCTCTTATAATCTCTAGTTGAGACTTCAACGACCAAGATTAAAACTTTATCAATGGCTGAGATCATCTCTAAGTTGATCTGTGTGAGTTTCTAGAAAATTATCATTAATTAACTAGTTTTCCTAGGTTAGGAAAAATTTAAATGATGATCAATTAATTTAATTGAGCTATCTCTAGGTGGAATTTCCGGAAACAATTTTTGGGTTTTGGAGATCTCTTGTGTTTTAACCTCTCCACAAAGTTTGAGACTAGAACACCATCCGATGCTACAAAAACAAACACTTCCTCTTAGTGAGGAAGACGTTCTCTAGCGTTGCACTGCTACAACACCCTATCTCTGCATCATCCTCCATACATGTTGTTGAGGTCTAACAACTGTAGCTACCTCCCATTGTCCACCAACTATTGCGCTAACTTTGATTCATCTGCTACTGACTGTAGTTGAACATGCTGTATCTGTGCTGCTGCTGACATGACATTGTACATCTTGTAATGCTGCTAACTCTGCATCTGCACTGCAACCCATCTAACACTCCCTCTCACTGTTGTTGCTGCTGCTGCTGCTGCAACTACTGCAACCGAGAAGCATTCAAAATACTGAATCAACTGTGACCTCATGGTGTAACTCTCTCTAGATTCTTTGACTGCTACTAGCCTCTACATTGTCTACTAGGAAATATGCGTTGTCGCTGACTCTGCATTGTGCCTCCTACACTACTCTGCGCTCCCCAACATTTGACTACAACTGTCACTCTGGAACTGACTGCATAAACTGACATTGACCCTCCTGCTACTGAATACTGTGGGCCCCTATAGTAAGGGTAATGATCCATGTGAGGAGTACATTGTAACTGGTGCTCCTATGGACCCTTCATAGCTCTACGCAACTCTGGAGTCTAGAACTCTATGTCTCCCGACCTCTCGCCTGGAGGTATAGCTACATACAAAGCGAGTTGTTCCTCCAACTTGGAGGACTACTGATCTATCTCTTCGGATGCTGCGTCTTGATCTTGCTTCTCCTTTTTGTCCGTCTTGCTCTAAGGACACTAGGTACTGTAATGGCCAAACTCGCCACACCTGAAGCACTTGATCTTAGACAAATCCTTCTCCTTCTTTTTCTCTCCCTGAGAGCCTTGTCCCTGACTGGGAACTTTTGCTTTCCCTTTCGATGTGTTGAGAATTTGAAAGACTATAGGTTAATACAAATTCTCTTCTAGATAATTACTTGTGAACGTACTTGAGGTACTTATGTCTTCTCTTCTTTTAGCTTCATAAGGCACAAATCATCCATCACTTTCATCCTAAGTCATGTCAACTATCAGAAAGTGATTCATCAGATTTCCTTATCTGGTCCACTGTTATGCCATGCCGCTTTCCTTCGAATCATCTCCAAGGATCATACATCCTTTCTCATGATTAGCAGCCCTGCACAAAGTCTTCCAGATAAACATATTCATATGAACCTTTTAGAACAAAAGTTACCTTAGTGACGATCTATCACCATGACATCTTCTTGTAGGCATCGGCATCCTTCATACAGATTGGCATCCTTCATACAGATTGGCATCCTTCATACAGATTGACACATCTCTTAATGATATGCTTTTTGCCAAAGGTCTTCTTCTTTACTAGACTTCTGTCAGAGTCTACATATCTTTCCAGGAGATCTCTTAGTCACATCTTTTTGGCTTCCGGATGGTAATTGCCTCTTTGACATGGTTGCATTTCATGATCTCTTCTTCTCTGCACATTCTTTATTCCCAGGAACTTATAACCTTTCTAGTTTCTTGTTCATATACAACCACCTCATATTCCTTGAGGACATATTATGTTGATTTCATTTGTCCGTGCACCAAGAGATACTCCTCCATAGATCATACTTCTAAATACAAAAGGTCATTACTTGCAACCATATGACATAACTTCACAACATCCAATGTTAGCATATAAATATATACATACCTCATACCCTTTTTCCCATGAGTCATCCTATAGCAATTTCTCAAGAATGAAGAGTTTCATTCTCTTGGCATGCTTCATCAATATCCCAGAAATTTGTTTCCATGATGACTCTTGCTCTTGATGACTGCTTTCCATTAGTGATGTTATCAGAGAGGTTTTCTCGGAGCTGATTCACCAGGTGCTCCTACCATGCTTTCATCAGGATGCTACACTTCTTCCTATCATATAACCAATAGAAATTACTTAAAGAAGAAGATGATTTCAATCATAGTGTAGATCCCTTGCTTCTTCTTTCTTAGATTTTCTTTGAATCAGGTTCTCCCTTTTCTACAAATGTTTGAGTTCTGCAAAACTATTGCCTTCAACTTGTCTTCTTCCATAGAAACCCTAGGTTGATGAGTGAGGTAACTTACTTATCCCATGATTTTATTTACCCTCATGATCATATGAGTTCTTGTTTCTTATATTACTATGATGTCACATCACATCAATCCTTAAGTAGAATCTAGGAGCTATAAAGAGACTTATAATGAGAGAGACTAATCTTAATGATCTCTTACTCCCTCTTTCCATCCATTCCAGTGACATGAGCTCTCAGTCACCGGGTTTGGCGAACAAAATCCTTCAGATTCGAAATTCGCCGAACCTCAATGCAATCCGAACAAAATCATTATGTACGCTGAATTTCATGCCGAACTCGAACCTATGTCGAAACCAAACCCTCTTCCGTACACGAACACTAACAAAATAAAAAAAATTGTCAAAAAATCGACGAAATATGTGTTTGGGTTTGGGGTTTTGTGGTTGGGATTTTTTTTTTTAGCGTTTATGATTAAATAAATTAAAGTGGTCGCCGGTAACCCTATCACTCCACATTCCACCATCGAGTCTCGACCCCTGCACACTCGATCCGTGAACAGGTCATTTTAATTCCACATGCCAATGAAGTCTCCAGACTTGTCGCTACAATTTTAAAAGGATTTAAAATCATTTTATCAACGCATAATGATAGGCAAAAATGACTTTGCAAACCATACATGGAAGTGACTACTTATTGCGTGTATAAATTATCCCCATTTTTTCAACGTTCACATAGAACTAGGTTTTCTGTCAACTAAAAGTGCGCATTAAAAGGACATTAATTGCCAAAAGTAACGTGTCACATTCATTTTATTACGATGAACGTTGAACACTACCTTTAAAAAAATTGACAGACTTTAGTGAATTTGTAATGATTGTTTTAAAATTCGAAAAAATACATGAACACTACCTTTAAAAAAATTTAAAGGCTTTTATGAATCTGGAATGATCGCTTTAAAATCGAAAAGGAAATGTGGTACGAAAATACATAAAATAACCAAATATCTGATTTACACATTGAGGTGTTTTGAAGTTTGCATGTTGGCTTGATTTTTTAATTGCCCTTGCACAGCTGGATGTGAAAGTTTATGGTGATTTTTTGCTTTTTATGGGCCTGTCTATATGATTTATTTATTTGTGAAAAAGTGTAGCTAAAAATGCAATGAACTAAATATATGAGTCGGCTTAAACTTTAATTGAATTATATATATATTTATATATATTTTTTTTCAAATTTCTATATGTCGAATTTTATGCTGAATTTTATTGGCAAAATTTGAAGTGCCGAACTTTATTCGAATTTCAAAGTAGCTGAACTTGAACACGAACGCGAACGCAGTGACTTTGCATGAGCTTTCTTGTACTGTTCATAATTCTTCTTTCAACTTCTTTTGTGTCTCCAATATTATTCATGTGAGAGAACCTTAAGAGTTCCTTTACATGAATTCAAAGGAGACCCTTATCTATGACTTAAGTTATCTATGAGGACCATGACTATCCTCCTTGTTTCATGCAAGGATCTTCGGGAATACAACCACCTCATGTATCTCCTTGCAAATCGAAGTTATTTAACCAAAATTAAAAATGAAAATGAAAGATACGTACTTGGCAAGTGAAGAGGAGATCTTCACCTTGTTCTTCCTTGAATGATCTTCTTCTTTGGCTGTTCCAGACTTGAGATCATATGTCATTCATTCGTGTCGCTGAACTTTCAGACTGTATTCTTCCAAGGCTGTGACCACTACGAATTATGATAGTATCATAGTTCTATCACTGTGGTAGTACTAATGACCGGAGTGTTGTCTATTTAGTCATGTCGAGAATGTCACTGTGATATGTGATTACCCTCTGAACTGTAGTATATCCCCAAAATTTTTAGAATGCACATCATATCTTCATATTGTCACTGGCATCGAGCTGCATCATGATCATCACTGTTCATCATAACATGAATGCACCACCAAGCGCTGTATCTAGAATCACCAAGGTCATTTACTGTGACAATATTTGACACCGAGCATAACCTTATTTGCACAGTACCGAGACCTTACACAAATTGTGAATAGACCAAAAGTCTGACTGAGATCATCCATCCGCATTTCTTGTGATGCCTCTTTGTGGAGGTACGAAGTTATCTCACTGATCTCATCACAGAAACCTCAGAGGTATGCCGAGGAGATTCTGTGGCTCCATCCGAACTACAGCACTGTAATTAACCATCCGAAAAATCTTCTTTGACTAGTTTGCACTGTGATCACTGTGATCCGAACTTCTTGCTGTTCCATTCACTGAAAATTACAGAGATACGCCGAGGAGGATCACTTTGGTAGATCCGCACCTTATCTCCGTTGAATCCATCTGAAATCTCAGAGATATATCTCGCTGTAATAATCTCCCGAAACTTTAAAGGAGTCCGAGCTTGTTTAACCCATGCATCTGAACTGAAGTATCACTATTAGCCCTTTCTTGTAACCAAAGCTCTGAAACCATGTTGAGAATTTGAAAGACTGTAGGTTAATACAAATTCTCTTCTAGATAATTACTTGTGAACGTACTTGAGGTACTTATGTCTTCTCTTCTTTTAGTTAAGTCAATCTTTCATCAAGTCAATTATCAAAACACAAAAACACAAAGATTAGGCTCACAATTCTTAACTATGTATATCAACCACTTGCTATTACAAACTGTTATTGACCATCAACAGAATGTCTCCTTCCTTCAATTCCGCATTCATAGATAGAATCCGCATTTCTGTTCTTCTTTTGTATGTCCGCACTTGCTGTAAGTTCCATACTATCTTTGTATATATATTTACTCTGCCTCTACTGTGATATCCGCACTGTCTTATATATATGTTGTCTCTGTTGTAGTATCTGCACTTAACTTAGTATATAGAACTGCTGTCTTTGCTGTGATAGATCTGTAATATACTTCCTGCAATGGTGGCTCAGACTTATCTGCAATTTATAGAGGAAACCGCATTCAATTTGTGTGTTGTCCACTTGACTTGTCCACATGATATGTTATCACTTATCCGCACTGTCTTTTAGGAAAATGTCCGAATTGCTTGCTTGTAATATATATCCGCAGACTCTTCCTATAATTTTGGTTCAGATATATCCGCAATTATCAGAGTAATCCGCATTTGACCTTCAGAGATAACCGAAGCTTGTTTCTTCTAGTGGTCCACAGAACAATAGTATATATAGAGACAGATTCTCTGCCTTGAGGCCGACCATACCTTTAGATGAAAACCGACTTATCTTGTTGATGAAGGCTGACTTCAATATTGTCCTTTAGGCCGATTATAACCCAACATTGTAGCTTATCTTCCAACGTGTATTGAGAGCTGAATAAATCATCCTTCCATGATTTCTTTGACAAGGTCTTGGAGCATATACTAGACCAAATTCTTCATACACACATGACACTAAATTACATTTTATTATCTTTGTCTTCTTCTTTACATAAATACATAGTCAACATGAAGACCGACCTAGTTACACTTTTCAACATGATGCAAGGGACATATTTTCTTCCTACTTGACACCCTTTGATCCTCTACTGCTACTTCCGTTGATGGAGCTCTTTACTAGAGCTCGCCTCATCTCCTCTTTTGTGAAATCTGCCCACATTCGGTCCCACCGAGGCAACTGATCTCATCCTAAAATGCCTAGGATGAAGTTCTCCCATTCCTCGGTGACACTGTTGAGGGCTAAACGCACAAGTTCTATATCTGGAGGCGATTCTCCTACCATTGCAATCTCATCTCAGATATCTTGAATTCAGGGGAGATAGGGGTTGATGCCTTCACCCTTCTGCATTCAAACATTCCCCAGCTTCTCCTTCAGGAACATCTTACGTTGTTCAGAAGGGTTTTGATGTAGTGATGTGAGAGCATCCCACATTTCTTTGGCTGTATTCTTGGCTGCAATGTGTGAGACAATATGATCTTGAACTCCATCGAGAATCAACCGCTTCGCCTTGGCCATCTCGTTATTGCAATTCACTAGTTGGTTTGCATTTTTAAGCACGACTACAACTTGTTTTGCGTACGTCTTCAGACCATACTCATCTAGCAGGAATGCCATCCTGGCCTTCTAGATACAATAGTTCGATGCACCTTCTAATCTGTCTTGATCTTGGAGTCTTGCTAAAGACATCACTGCAAAAACTTAACCTGGGACAAAAATCTCCCTCTTTCACCTGCTCGGTTGCTAGCACTGCTACTCACACTCTTTCTTAGAGTGAGAAAATCTGCTTGCTGCAATTGGAAATAATGGATTTCTGAAACTAGAAACCCTCTAAGAGAAACTCTCTGTGTGTGCAATTTCTCTTCCACTCGATGCTGATTTTGCTACTGCAACCTGCTGCGAAACCCTATTGTGCCTAGACAAGAAATCTGCTCTGCCTAAATACTGATATGCTAACCTCTGCCTGTTGGAATTACTTCTTGGATAAATCGACCCTTCTTGCACTCTAGAACCGGAAAATCGAACTTTGTCCAGCAATTCACACTGCCTGGCTAAGCACTATGCAACAACCCCGAGAAAAAATTAGTGCTGCTGCTTCCTATGAACAACGAATTTCTCCGTTCTTGTCTTTAAGACTCCTGTCTGTCAAACTTGCTCTAATACCATGTAAATTTTTTAACTATTGCAACGTTTGAAAATTATTCTTCTAATTGTAAATTTAATTATGTAGTATATTTGCTACGATAGACAACAAATAAAATCACAATTGAAATTTTCACCATAAAATTGTTGTGAAAAATAAAATGTTGGAAAATAAGAAATATGCTATCACACACACATAAAAATGACACAATAGTTTTGGACAATTGTCCCTGGAAAAACCCAATGCGGGAAAACTGGTGCAACAACTGAGGGTTTTTATTATTATGCAACACTGAGAAATTCTGAGTATAATATTTGGATACCTAGCTGGCTATCCAATCAACAAAATCTGACAAAAATATTTAGAGAGAATATTTCTCTCTCTCCACTTGCAATCCAGACACTTGGCCCTCTCAGAAAAGTGGTCGTCCAACCCTTGTGTAGGCCCTTATGTGCCAATGCTCCCTAGACCCTCACACGTGTGGCTCTATTATGCCTCTGATCAAGTCGTCATGCCTGTCTCTGCTGTTGGAAGTGACTCTCTTGACCTATGGAAGACTTTCCCGGCCTCTGGAAGTTGAATCCACTCCCTCTCCAGCTAAATCGAATTGCTTTACTGAAGCTTCTGTGTAGGCCCTGCGCAACTTCAGAGTGGAATACCTTTTTCACTTGCTGCTGCCTTTTCGGAACTAGAAAACTTCCTCTGGGCTCACTGTGTTAGCCCCTCTCTGTCTCTGCGCTCCCTCTTTGGCTCGAACTCTTTTGGCTGAATGCTGCTCTCTGGAAAATCGAACTGCCAAGGGAAACTCCCTTACCCAGTGTGTGTTCTCCATCTATTTCATTGACCTCCTCTTATAATCTCTAGTTGAGACTTCAATAACCAAAATTAAAACTTAATTGATCGCTGAGGTCATCTCTAAGCTGATCCGTGTGAGTTTCTAGAGAATTTTTACCTTTCTCAATTAATTACTATTAATTAACCAATTTTCCTAAGTTATACGTAGGAAAAATTTAAATGATGATCATTTAATTTAATTGAGCTACCTCTAGGTGGAATTTCTAGAAACAATTTCTAGGTTTTGGAGATTTATTGCATTTTAGCATCTCCACAAAGTGTGAGACTAGAACACCATTCAATGCTACAAAAACTAACAGTATGACAACCATAAATGACCCTCTTATAAATGTGTCTCTAGTGGATTTAGAGATTAATCCCAAATAGAAGGGAAGTTTTAAGAAATTGGTATCAACATTAAAAAAATAGTTAGTTTATATTTAACGAATATTTGGTTGATTTGGAAATAAATATGTCCAGTTAATTTGAAAAGGGTTCTATTCAATAAAATTAATAGGCAATACCTAAACAGGATGGACTATAAGATCTTTTAAAATAAGTGTTGATGTTCATTGGAGTCAAATAACTAAATTTTAGTTCATAATTCAATGCAAATGTCGTTGGATGAATCTAACAATCCCAATTAATTTGGTGCTTTCATGGGCTCCTCAGATAATCTTGGGTTTGGATTTTATTAGATTAATGAATACAACACGACAACAAAATGTCACAGATTCTGGCAGCTTTCCATTTATAATTGTGTTCCCATAAGTCTTGATAGTAGACATGAACAAGACTCTTAGTGGGAGCCCAATTCCGTCGAAGGCTTGAAAAGGGATTAATTGCACAAACAATGTCTACAAAGTATGAAGCAATGTAAAATCATTGAGGGTTTTCTTGATAAGACCCATGAGTTTCGTCATTGCTTCTGACTTATTGAGTAGTAAAAAATATCCCCAATTTCATTGTTAAGAATTTCATGCATTAAGAGGATCTAGGATTCTTGAAATATGAAGAGCTTTTCTCTCCAAACAACCGATATATTATGTAGTGACATATCTGAAAGGATTTAAAGAAGGCGAGTTGGGTAAACCCTTGTATTTGGAGTCTTTTATTGTTTATCCAAGATCCATCACTTGCCTGCTTTGCAAAATCTGTGGTTTTGCTGAAATCTTCTAGTCATTAAGTTGTAGTGCCTTCTCTGGCCTCACAAATCTATATACTCTTCTAGATCTTTGTATTAGAAAGAAACAATACAACTCCTAGCTTTATTAATGTCTTGTTGTTTACATTTAGATGATCAACAATCGATTCGATCTTCTTTGCACAAGGTAGGATAGCTGGCCTAGTTGTTGTATTGTGTAAATGTAACCTTCAGATATTTTCATAAGCATGTAACTCAAGGTCTTCCTCAATCCCTGATAACTCTAATGGTATAAGGTAGGCTTCATCTTTAAACATGATATATATCTCTTGATTGTGGACTTTTCCTAATTCCGATATAATTGGAGGTATCATTGTAATTTGTTATGATCATATCCTTGTGTTCTTCAAAGACAATAATTTCTTTAGTTATGGCTTCCTTTTGTTTTGTGAAGATTTCTTCTGGTGGGACATAACATTTGCAAATGGCCATTCAAAGCAATCCAAAGCATGGGAAACAATGAATGTCACTCAATTATTTTCAATAGCTAGAAATACTTAATTGCTGATCCTTATGTTCTTTAGTTATTGGTGGCTGTGATTCGAAGGTAATTAACTTTTGAGGTTAGGTTTGTAGGTTAGAAGGGCCCATTTGAGTTTTGTATACTCATGCAAGGGTCATGTGCATGAATGAAAATTTATTCGTAGTTGAACTTAACATTTGATAATGGTATATTCAGTGGAATGGGCAATCGGAAGCACAATTTCAGGAGTTTTAGGAAATTTCTGTTGAATGTAGAAATGAATAGTTTACATCCAAGAAGCATTAATCAGTCTTTCAAATTGCTTAGTATTTTCCTAAAGGAGGAGAAATTAGATGCTAAGGACGCACTTGATAGTCACGGTTTGCACATTGGTGATGCCTATTAGACATCCTTTGTACAATGATGCTAGGGTGGTGAAGAATGTGGAAAACTCCATATTTTTCCATAGTGATGAAAGCAATATATTTGATTGATGGCATTTGATTGATATAACAACTGTCAAAATGGTGCAAGGATGATGCATTGACATAAAGATCCATTTGAATTGAATGCAAAGGATTTGAAAGATCATGATGAGGACTTATACATTGAATGCTATAGGTGTATGATGGTGGTCGTTTGCATGATTCCTGGGGCTTATTTGAACTGGGGAGCAAAGATTGAGAGGCTCTCGACAATACTTTTTTGGAAACTTGGAATGTTACTAGTCAAAAGGAAATGCAATACTATCGAGATGGATCCAAACTTCAGGACTCCTCGATGGCTTTTGGCATGAATCAAAAGTTTGAAGTACATAAAGGCCTTGAAGGCTTTCTGAATGAGTGAGTCTTTGGGATAGAAATTTCGAAGAGTCTCGTTTTAAGCATGTAGTTGACAAGTGCCTTGAAATATTTCTGACTATGGCATTAAAAGCTCAAGGAAATGTTTGTAGGCATCAAAGACTTTGAGGTGCTTAAGAAGTTTTAAAACTGGATCCTCCTCGATGCTGAGAACTTAAAGTCTACAAACACTTGGAAACATTCCTTTGACTATGGTATTAAATGCTTAGGGAGACATTCATAGGCCTCATAGGCCTCAAAGATTTTAGGATGCTATAGAAGTTCAAAAGTTGGGTTCTACTTGAACCATGCATGAATGCTCTTTCAAAGGTGAGGTTGTGAAAGTTTTCAATAATTTTGGGGATATCTAAATGTTTGAAAGTTTGGAGATAGCCTAAAAGCATCCAACAGATGTTGCATTTAGGAAGAGAATTCAAAAGGGCATTTGTAATGTCCTCTTCAGCTTAAATTGTCCAAGGGAGGACGTAGTATCCTATTGAACCCCGTAGGCTATAGTCATTTGAAAAGGAGGAAACCATTATTTAATGTTACCTGGATAAAATTAGATAATGATAGTTGATTTGGGGCAAATGGAGGGAAACTTGCAATAAAAGTTAAATTTGTGGCAAATGGAAGGAAACTTGTTAGCCACTCAAAATTGAAATTAGGAGGGAAAAACTGCGAAGGGAATCTATAAAAATGAGAGAGGAGATTCATTGTGAAGCATTCATGGATTATTGATCCGTCTGATTTTGGGATGAGGCTGGGTTTTTAAGACCGCTTTTTCTAATTGTTTCGGCGGTGAAAGATTCCACCCTAGCCAATCCTCTTTCTCTCTTACTACAGGACCAAACTCTGCTTGGCATAACTTTCTGAGGTAGCAAAAGGTGTTGAATTTTACTATCTGTGGCAGCGAGCTGCTCTCCTAGGCAACCAAGCTTTTGTGAGAATGTGGATTGGCTTTACTAGGGAAGCAAAGGCCCTCCTGGAGACAACGAGTTGATTTTCAGGCAGCAAGGATTAGGTTCATCCCTTTTAGGGCAGCAGATTATTTTCTCTGCAGCTGGGACAAGTCCTGTAGGACAACAAACCAGTCTATTTGTGGCAGCGAGGCTGAAAGAAGAAAAATGACTCAATGATCTGTGGTTGCGAGGGACATGAGTTGGACTGAGGCCGCAGAAGAGAAGCATAACATCGAGTTTTGGGCTACGGGTGGGGTCTATGAGGGCCACATTCAGGGTTTCATAGGTGCGACTGATTGGAACTGATGCAGTGAGTGTCATTCAGAGGTACGAAAGCAGTGAATTTGGTAAACAACACAACCCGACAACAAATTTGAGCCGTATTAGTGACCTAAAGTTCGTGCAGTTTGTGTGATAAATTATTGAGTAACAAAAAGTAGATAGTTTCATTTGTAATCGTAGAACTAATTGGTGTTGTCGCCCTATTGGGAAATTCGTGAAACTTGTGCTGCATATTGGGACTGGTGTTTATTGATAAAATTAGCTCTAAACTACAGTGATTGCTTATGGTTGTATGAGAATCCTATTATACTATTTTTGCATTTAATTAAAGATCACTACTGTCTTATAGATTGATGGATATGATTACACTATTATGAAACACAATTATCATATGTTCATTGCAGACCTAATTCAGAATTTTGCATCCCCAAGGGAGATTCCGAGAAAGGGACATTACAGTGGTATCAGAGTTGGCTTTCCTGCCAAGATGTGAGAAATGTTGCAGCAGGAATTACTTCTATTAGTAAAAAGGGTGAACGCAGAATTCTTGGGCATTTTGAGAGACTTTAACAAGGTATTTGAAGATTATAATGGAAACTTCTCAAAGGTGATAGAGTGGGTTGGAGTATGGGCTTTAGCAGATGCGATGATGGAAAAAGGAAATCACAGACCTATAGAAGGTGGATCAACAGTGGAAGACAAAAAGAGCACAACTCATGAAGAAAACTGTAGCAACCATGTTGCAGATACAGGTGAGACGATAGTTAAAACTTAAAAGCGATGTAAAAAAATTTAGTTGCTGACAGCCCACGCAGTTTCAGGTTTTGTTGCATAGGTTTAATGCCCAAACTCATTTATAAACATATGACCGATACATAATTAACATGGATTTAACTTGAAACATTTAGGCTACCTCTACAGTTTCTCTTTTCAGCTGATACAATGAAGAAAATAACAAGCACACACACATGAAATGGACACAGTGAACACAGTTGATTTTGGTCAACAGACCCTGGAAAAACCCACAAAGGGAAAAGCAGTCTTCAAGGAGGATTTTTTTTGCTGCTTTAAAAATTTCTACATCAATAAATACAATAAGAGATTCAACTTATCTCTTCCCTTGAAGAAGCATTTCTGAGGTTATCTTTGCCTGCAGTCTGGTTTCCTTCAGCAAAAAATACAGCCTCTTTCACAGTTCCTTCAACACTGAAATTTGACCACAGATCAATCAACACCTCAGCCTGAGAACTCAGTCATCTTCTACAGGAAACACTCACATCTGAAGTAGCCTACTCCTCCCTCACACCACACGCTGTAGCACCCACAAAAATGACCCAAATACTCGCTGAAATAAGCTTAGACTGGCCTGAAAAATACACTGTTCAGACCTGAGAATCTTGGACTTTGTGTGGTTGTCTGAAGGTGAGAAATCTGCTGCCTGTACGCTGCTTCAAACCCTGAACATGACACGACCTGAATGCAGCTAGGTTACTTTGACTGTTCCTTTGAGATTCAAACTCTTCTTTTGGCTTGAACACGACCTCCTTAAAAGATTCAAAACTGAGCTCCATCTTAGCTCATACACTCTCCTATTTTCCCTTGAGAAGAATAATCGAGAAAATAACCCTTTTCCTTTCCTTTTGTCTAACACTAGTGATCTAATGGCTGAGATTAAATCTCAACTCATTAGATCAAGGATAGAGATCAAGTCCCCCATTTGACCCCTTTCTCATTTTGTACCCCTCACTTAATGAGCCTCTTAGTACTTTTTTATGTTTTAGTACCATGTTCACATTTTCTCTCATAAAGTGAACAAAGTACTTTACACATAAAGTCACTTTAATAAATTAAAGTACCAAGTACTTCTCCTCATAAAAAGTACTTTAGCCCCTTGACATTAATAAAATACATGATGTCCCTAGACAAAAGGATGATTAATGTGTCTTCATAGGCCAAAGGGATAAATGCCTAGGAAACACTTCCTTGGTACAAATTTTCTCAACAGGTGACGGCTATGATCCAACCACCAATTACGGATGGGGAGAAATTGCATCCGTGGAAAATAAACAAGATGCAGATAGAGTATCTGTGCCTTTAGACATTGATCGCAGAAACTTAATACCAATTGGGGGAATTGATGGCAATGTTGTCTTTGAAAAAGTGGGAACACAATTTGTCATAGGAACCATAGACGTGATGCTAAGGACACTCAATTCCTTGCAAAGGTCAGCTCGAGTCATTCCCAAAGGCGTAGTCCAACTTAAGACTAAATGGCCTTTTTCATGACAATTTTTCTGGTTAATTTAATCAAAATCCGATAGAGATTTTTAAAAGCTTGAGTTTAAATTGTTTAATCTGCATAATTCGAGTGCCCCAGGGGTTTTTCAAGGTGCTGAATCCATTTATACATTCAAAAATGCATTTTAAACAACATAAAATCTTGAAATTGTATTGCTGCATTTTGGTGAATTCTGGTGAAAAAGACTATTTCGTCTATAAGTTAGACTACGCCTATTCCCAAATGATGATTTGAAGGAACGTTTATGCATTTCGGAATGTCCTGATGATGGTGAAAATAATCTTTTAGATACAACAATAATATCAATTCCTAGTTATTGCCTTGATAGGCGGCGATTGTTCCAATGAAAATGGAAGCCTTCATTATATGTTTTCCTCTGAAGTTAGCTTGAATAGTCTTCAAGTGCAATAGTGGGTAGTCATTATGGTGATGACAATGATGACTTTGAAGATGATACTACAGATTTAGAGAGCCATTTTTCCTATGATTCCCTTCGGATAGCTTCAAGCATCTCTTGTTAGGTTTTCAAGAAAGGGGATGACACAAGAATTTCTTTCGACAAGCTAAAAGAAGTTGATTATGCTACTTCAAAGGAAGTTTCTCTGAGAGAAGAATCCCCCTTGGATGGCCCTTAATTAAAAGTGCCATTACAATGAACAAAATTCCTTGTCCTAAATCTGTAGCCAGAGAAATGTCTGTGGTTGAATGGACATTAAAATTACTAGATAAACATTCACTGATTCCAAAAGACATTTTAGGGAAAACAAATATGATTCAGGAAGAGTGTAACTACTTGAGTAAAATTGAGGCTTTAAATCAGTTAATTCTAACACTGGAAAACTCTACAAGGAGTGGTCCTACTTGCACGCAAGATGATGAGCCTTGAGATGAAGAACATTCCTTGATCCAAAGGTTACGGCATGCTAGTAAAATTAAAACTTGTAAGGAGTTACATACCAAGAATTAAAATCTGCAACCTCCGAGTTTGCGGTAGAGGACCTTATAAGAAAGGGAGGCTGGAGCAAAGTGTGCAAAGGGGTTCTTCTTGATGGGCAATTTGTGGTGGTTAAATCATTAAAATCTTCTGGAAAAGTAGAGCAAGAACGTCTTTAGGAAGTTGAAATTACTGCTACCTTGCAGCACGAGCACATTGTTTCATTAATTGGTTACTGTGTTGAAGAGAAGAAGTATTTTTTGGTCTACAACTTGTAACTGAGAGGAAGTTTGGAAAAACTCTTTATGGAGGAAGGGACAAGCCACTGTTTCATTGGAAAAATAGGTTAAAAGTGGCCAAGAAATTGCTGAAGCTTTGACATTTCTGGATGACAATTGTTCTCATCCTATCATTAATAGAGATTCAAAATCATCTAATATTTTTCTCTTTGAATACTTTGAACCTCGGTTGTCAGATTTTGGGTTGGCGAAATGGGCTTTAACAACATCTCTTCTTCTTTTCCCTTTTCCATTTTTCTTTTCCCCTTTCCCCTCCCCCTAGTACCCCCTCCACTTTCAATCACCCTTATCTTTTTCCCTTATGTCGGTGTGAAACCTCCCTTTTCCCTTATGTCAGCGCGATGCCTCCCTTTTATCGGGCCTTGCGGTGCAAGCCCATCCCTTATAGCGGTTACTGCCCCTGCATATATCACATGTAGTGATGTTGTAGGTACATTTGGGTATCTGGCTACAGAATAGTTCATGTATGCAAAGGTTAATGAGAAGACAAATGTATATTCCTTTGGAGTATTTCTTATAGCGATAATAACTGGAAGAAAACCAATCGATGGCAAGAATTGTAAAGGCCAAGAAAGCTTGGGTATGTGGGCAAGGCCATTAATAGCAGTTGAATGTGGAAAAGAACTTGCAAATCCATTTTTGGAAGGTGCTTATGAAATAAGTGAGATGAAGAGAATGGTCATTGGTGCAACATTTTGTCTAAGACAAGCATCTCAGTTTTGACCTCTAATGAATCGAACTTTGAAACTACTATGAGGAGAAGGAGATGACCTACCTTATTGGACCAAAGAGGCAATTGACTATGTCCATGGAAATAGATGAATTGATTGAGGATGAATATGGAGCAAACTCTAGGAGTTGTGACATCCATACTCACCTATAAGTTCCAATGCTTGGAGTTGATAATGATGTGGTATCAAACAATGGTCTAGATCAAAGTGTAGATCTTGTACATGAGAGAAAAACCTTTGGAAGATAACCGCTTGGCGAGAGCAGGTTTGGCATGAGCTAGATCAATTATTGCATGATGATCAACCGTCAAGTGCTACACTGTATATAGCGACAATACCTTAGTACTGGGTAGAACATCATGATCCTTCTCTTCCACTTTATGAGGAAAATTATACAAAGCAGAATGTTCAAGCCATCTATGATATCGATCATCCTTGTTGAGAAGATGTAGCAGTACGAAGATAACTTCATACACCATTGTTTGATTATTCTTGCATCCATTTGGAATTTGATATCACTGGCACTGACCTTATGTATGAGATCAAAGATCATGTAGGTGTTCATGCAAAAAAATAGATGACACTGTGAAGGAAGCTGCAAATTTTCTAGGCTACCCATTAGACACAATAATTCCAGTCCACAGTGACAAAGACCATGGTAAACCTCTTGCTGGAAGTTCCTTGCCACCACCCTTCCTTGGTTCATGCACTTTGCAGACTGCCCTAGCTCGTTATGCAGATTTGTTGAATCCTCCTTTGAAGGTTGCATTGGCTAGTTGTGCATCTAATCTATAGTTGAAGTAGAGACGTTGAAGTTTCTTTCATCACCAACCGAAAAGGATGGGTACACCCAGTGGGTTACTTTGAGCCAAGGGAGTCTTTTAGAAGTAATGGCAAAATTTCCATTTGCAAAACCACTTCTCAGTGTCTTCTTTGTAGGAATTGCCCCATGCCTGCAACCTTAATATTATTCTATTTCCTCTTCTCCAAGATTTGCGCCCAATAGAATACATGCTACATGTGCTCTAGGTTATGGGTCTAGTCCAATTGATAGAATCAACAAGGGTGTTTGTTCCAATTGGATGAAGAATTCATTACGTTTTGAGAAAAGCCTTGATTGTAGCTGGGTGACTAGTAATGTGTTCGCTACTGATTATTCCCACACTAAAACTGTGTTTGTTGAACAAGTCGTGACATTGGGCACTAGCATTGGGTCAATGTTCCATATTTCCCGAACATTGTTGCGCACATTTGATGTTTTGAGCATCACGATGTGGCTTCCAGTTTGTGGTCATCTTATTGTGCCAATTGTCTACATTTTTTATTGCATGGACCGAGTTTTAGAGACTAAGAATGCCAATGCTTTTGGGGAGCTATTGGGTGGGACTAACAATTACACTTCCCCAACTCAAATTGTTGTCAAAACTAGAGTTCTGGGAGGCAAAACTACTCTCAATGGTGGTAGTGGAGCATTCAAGAGTGGTATAATAGATGAGGTTTCAAGGTTGTTGAAACTAATAGAGTGTTGGTTGAATTCGTAATGTTTCCACATACACAATAGTGATTAATGGGTTGTGCAAGAACAAAAAGCCAGAAGGGGCCTTCCATGTTTTGGAGACGAGGAAGAAGTGTTGATTACCAATCGAAGCAACATTCTGGTCATTAATTCACGATTCTTTAAGTGTATTGAGGGATCAATGGCATATGAGTTGATAAAGAGATAGTTGGAAAGGGAACTTGTTTTACATAAGTACGTTTGTAGTACAATCTTGTATTGCCTCTCCAAAATTGGACATGGCAGAAGAAACTTGCAAAATATTAATGAAATGCAGAAGAGGGGTGTTTCTAGTGTCCATATTCCCACTGAAGGAAATATCCAGAAACTAAAATCTACAGTATATCTTTAAGTTAGCACTATCAGTTAGGCTCTCATATTTGTGACTCGATCTCAAGGTTGGTCTTTTGTAGAGCGTCTTGACTTGTTGCTCGTAACTGCATTTGACATTGCTCACTTGAATGCAAATGGTCCTACTATGTATGGGGAAGCAAGAAATTAATTTTCACAAGACCCATCCCAAAAGGGGGCTGCATATGTGCGAGAACAAATTTTGCAACACTCGAATTTGCAATTGCTTGAGGACAAGAAATGTCAAGAAGTGGGGGCTGTAATGTCCTCTTCAAATTAAATTGTCTAAGTGGGGACGTAATAGCCTATTTAACCCTGTAGGCTGTAGTCATTTGAAATGGGGGAAACCATTATTTAATGTTACTTAGATAACATTAGATAATGATAGTTGATTTGGGGCAAGTGGAGGGAAACTTGCAATAAATGTCAAATTTGTTGCAAATGGAGGGAAACTTGTTAGCCACTCAGGCTTGAAATTAGGAGGGAAAAACCCCAAAGGGAATCTATAAAAAGGAGAGAGGAGATTCATTGTGCAACATCATGGATTATTGATCTTTCTGATTTTGGGTTGAGGCTCTTGGAGGGTTTTAAGACCCTTTTTTCTGATTGGTTTCAGTGGTGAAAGATTCCACCCTAGCCAATCCTACTTTCTCTCTTACTACAGGATCAAACTCTGCTTGGCGTAAATTTCCGAGGTAGCAAAAAGGGTTGGATTTAACTAAATGTGGCAGTGAGCTAATCTCCTAGGCATTGTAGCTTTCATTAGATTATGGATTGGCTTTGCTAGGGCAGCGAAGGCCCTCCTGGAGATAGCGAGTTGATTTTTCTGTGGCAACGAGGGTTTCTAAGGCAGCAAAGATTAGGTTCATCCATTTTGTGGCAGCGGATTGTCTTATTTGCAGCTGGGACAAGCCCTCTTGGGCAGTAAACCACTCTATTTATGCCAATGAGGCTGAAAAAAGGGCAACAACTTAGTGATTTGTGGTAGTAAGGGATGTAAGTTGGACCGAGGCTGCAAAAGAGCAACATTAGGTCGAGTTTCGAGTTGCAGGTGGTCTACGATGGCCACATTCAGGGTTTCACAGTTGTGGCTGATTGGAGCTGAAGCAACGAGGGTCATTCAGAGGTGTGAAAGTAGTGAATTAGAAACACAACACAACCCAACAACAATTTTGAGTGGTATCAATGACCAAAAGTTAGTGTGATCAATTGTTGAATAACAGAACAATAGGTAGTTTCATTTGTAATAATAGAACTAAATGGTATCGTACCCTATTGGGGAATATGTGGAACTTGTGCTGGATAATGGGATTGGTGTTTATTTATCAAATTAGCCCTAAACTATAATGGTTTCATATGGTTGTTTGAGAATCCTATTTTACTATTTGTGCATTTAATTAAAGATCAATACCGTCTTATAGATTGATGGATATGATTACACTGTTATGAGACAGAATTGTCATTTGTTCATTGAAGCCCTAATTCAAAATTGCATCCCCAAGGGAGATTCTAAGAACGAGACATTACAACATTGACATAAATTTGAAGACGTTGAGATAGGTCAAATTATATGGGCTTTGATTTTTTACAAAATGGGGCGTGCTTTTTTCAGAGTAGAGATCTTATGAGACATGTTGGCGCTTTTTGTGATAGGTTGAAGGTTCAGTGTTAGTAAATGCGTTGACGACTTCCGAGACCTTTGCCATCTGATATGTTGAAATGGCCTTGCAAGTTCTCAATGAAAAGGCTTCACTAACTTTTGGGACCTTTTCATTGTTTGAAACTTTTGAGAACCTTGCAGTGTTTTGCGGACTTTGGAAATTAAACATTAGAAAAGGTCTGAAAGAAACTTTCCAAAGGGTTGTAAAAGCTAAGGCACAAGTTTAGGAAATCATTGACAAAATTAATAAGGATTTACCTAAGTAATTTCTTCCAACCGAAAGAGATCAAAGTTGTAGGAATCAAACATTTAGTACTTTGGGCTAGGGTTGAAGAGATAACCAAGTTGATAAAATCAATCAAAGCATAGCTTGTCAAAGATCATAAGCTTGAAAGGAGGGGTTCCCAGAATTTAGAATGTAGGGAAGTTATTGAGGACTTAAAAAACCTTACATTTTAACAATGATGGCGAGACATACATGAGGGGTTTATGAAGTACAACATGCACCAAATTCTTATGGGTGGTTTATGACGGAGCTACTTATCATAACTATAGTTGTACATAATTCCTCTATATTTGGTATGTTCAATGATTAATGCATTATTTCTAGTAATTGGGTCATACTACTAACATTTGAAGTCTTTTGAGAATTGTGTTGATCCATCTTCTCTAATTTGGGGATGCTTCTTTATATTGTCTTAATGGATTTCAATTTTCAAGCAATATTACATATGATAAGATAATTTCAATAATGTTTGACTAATGACCACAAAAGTAGGCCATTGGGACTATTGAATACACTAGAGTTCATACGATGTGGGAATGCAAGCACTACTCCTATATAAAACACCACTGAAAACCTTTGTCTTGAATTAAGACAATATTTGAAGCTTTGTATACTAGATCCTAACTGTGTTGTTCTAGATCATTAGGATATCATGGACATTTAGATGAATAATTATGACATGTCCACTCTCAATATATATACATTACCTACAAAGGAAGTGAACAAGTTAGTAATAGAACCTTTTTTGAAAAGGTCTAAGGGGGTATATAGTATATCACTATGCTTTTCAACGCCTTGCTCCCACATGAAATCATCACACTTTTGGAACCATCTTCTTGGTGACTATTTCAAGCCATATAATGGTTTCTATATAATCAACATACTTTCCTCAAATTTGAAATCTTTGGGGTATTCCATGTAGGTGTATTTTTTGGATGTTCCATCATCCATGTAAAGACACTGTATTTATGTCCATATGCTTGACCACAAGATCACATACTACTGTGAATACAAACAAGCTTATTGAAGCAATCTTTTCTATAGGTCAGTAATTTTCCTCATGGACAATTCCCTCGAATATAACCGTTGGCTATAAGTTGGATCACCCCAGGCTGTAAGATCACCTACTTTCTCTTGGTGTAGTAATCTATAACGTTGAAGATAAGGCATTCATTTCGTAGGATACTTTGTAAGAGTCTATGGTGGCAGATAAAGGCACAAATTAATGGCCTGCTTTCGGTCTACAGTGTTTTTTTCTTGAGTAAGATAATCATTTATATGAAATGGTTTTTGAGAAACATAGTTTGTTTTTCATTGACAAGTTAGTAGGCATGAAAGGCCCCGGGATTAGATAATGTAATCTGATGGGTAGGCAATCTTATTTGCAGTTTTTACTTTGTGTTTCTCCCATTGTGAAAACCAACAACCAGTGCAGTAAAAATCCACCTATAGCATACTCTGATTTATAGGAGCACCAGCGTGTTTGAGATAACATGTACAAAGTGACAATGATAGCACCAATAAAGTACTAGAAGTTTGTTCAAATCGTAGGACAAAGGCTGCAAGGATGGTTGAATGTTGTGCCATGAGCACAACATAAACTTGAATCTATTAAATAATGATTTATATCATTGTTGCAAACATCGGCATCACAAAGAAATCGGTGGGTGTTGGTAAAACCAAAAAATTGTTAAAGTTGAGAAAATATTGGTAAAAATCGGCAAATATCGGAAAATATCAACAAAATTAAGATACAAGCAAAATATCAATAAAAATCGGCAAAGATCGGCGAGGCCAAAAAGTTGTGATTTCGTGGTTTTTTTGCGATAAAATTGGGATGTTTGCAATACAGATTTATATATGGAGCCATGTTGGATGTAGTGTTTGTGTAGACTTACTAGAAGAACAGGATCATATCATGTTGTATTAGTCGATCTTAAATTTGCTATAGTTAATTAGTAGGGGTACAGATTGTTGGGATTTTTTTTGCATAATTAGTATTACATTGGCTATGCTTTCATAAAAGTTGAAATATATTGGTATTTGCATTGAGTGTGCTTTTGTGATGTTGGCCTATCTTTAAAGAAAAATGTTATGAATTAGACCCTTCGGTATGTCTGTTTATTTGAGTAATCTTCTCTATAAACTCTAGATAGATTCATTTTTAAATAGCTTCCAATAAATTTTGGGAACTTAAACTATTTTTCCTTCTGTTCTTAATCATGGAACTTGAGAACATGGAACTTGATCCAACACTTTTTAGTAAGATGGTTATCCTCCACATGAATGGTTTACTCAACCTCTAATAAAATTGTCTTCTGGTTGGTCTCTATGTTGCCAGGAAACGTGGGTTCAAGGACGTGGATGGGAACGGGGACGGGTACGTCATTTTTTGAAACAAGGTGCGTGTGTTCGTCGGGGGTATATTATAATTTATATATATATATATAATATAAATATTATATTTTACAAATTATAATATATATGAATTTGTATATTTTCAACTTTAAACAAGAAAACTAAAATATTTATGATTTAAACTTCAAAGATTTAAAGATGCACATCATTGAACATTCAACATTCACATTGAAATTTCAAAATTTCTAGTTTGATATCAAGTGCAAATTGGAGCTTACATATTAATAAGAATCATGATATATGTCCATTGTCATATTAGATTCAAAATTAGCCTTAAGGCATCTCCAAACATGAACTAGGAAATTTTAAAATACTAAAATAAAAATAGCTAATAGTGAACAATGGCTTCCTCAAGCCATATCATCAACATCACTTAGATCTTCAGTTAGCACGCTCTCTAGGTAGGAATCACTCTCATCTTGAGGCTCCTGCTCATCCATAGCAATTGGAGGTAGCTCAATAAGGCCATCTAGTTGTATCTCCTCGTCCACACACACAACATCATCTGTGTATTTGTCCCATCTCTTGAAAGGACCCTTCTTGTACCTAGGGTCTTTTAGAGATATGAGACGAAATGTGCTGTGAATGTACACCAAGTTCTCTGCCTCCTTTGAGCCCAACCTATTTCTCTTTACTGAATCGATAAAGGCATAAGTACTCCAATTCCTCTCATAATATGAAGAACCAGCTACCTGGAATATTAGGGAAGCCCATTAAATTAATTAAAATTTAAAAAATAAAAGCTAAAAAGAACCTCAAAGAATCCGATTTTGGGGTTCCAGATACCCATCATCAGGGTTCTCTATACCCGTTAAGACAAAAGAACCCTTTTTTTTTAATGGAGAACTCGGTTCTTATGGCTTCTTCTTAGAAGCACACGTACCCGAATCTGGTACTTGGGGACAAGAACCCAGGATGGGTTCGAGAGACCCACCCCCGGGTTCTTGAACCCGTGAAACATGACTCTATTTCTGAATGGCAAAAAACTCTCTGGAATTAGAGGTTGAGATTCAAGTAGGGCGCTTGAGTGACATGATATAGATTCAACATTGAGATATACATTAGATTTGATATTTTTTTAAAATATTTTAGTTTTTATTATTTATTATTTGTTTATTTAAATTTCTCTCTAATTTTTTGTTTCTTTTCGTTCTATCCCTTTTTTTGTAATTTTTTTTGAATAATTAATTTCAAGAGAAAAATGTACTTTCTATTCAAGATGAACTGAAAGTGTGATTCTTTGGTGCTGATGCACATACAACGCATAACAAGTTTTCTCTGGCCTACAGGCTCACTACCTGTATCTTTTACATAAGCTATTCCAAAACCTAAAATATCTGAGTTCTAATCAAAATATCTCATCATCAGTTGTGTCCATAGACTGCACATATTATAGATCAATAGCCAAATAAAATTAAAAGTCCAAAAGGTTACAAGACCTTAGAGGAAACTAGATGTATCACAGTAAGTTCATGTAAGGCAAGAATACTTTAAAGCCAAGTGAAGACGGAAAGCCTTACAGCCAAGTGCAATGCTTCCATAGTCAATCGGAAAAACTGTTCAGTGCTCTAAATATATGAGTAAAGCTAATCATCTTAGAGAGACCAGAGATATCCTTCAAATGTAATGCCAGCTGTGAAAGACCAGCACTGTGGAGCTCTGTTTCATTGTACATCCGATTGATTGTCATAGCAGAGTTTCCAAATACATGTTGCAAAATATTTTCTCTAAAGCACATTTCAATAGGAAAAATAATGTTTTAAATCCACCTTGATTATTGGTCCAAATACCCAGATTTCCACTTACCAGTGGAATAGTGATCCTCATAAATAAATAACACAAAACCCAAACTCAGCTGTCAAAGGCCAGTACTGTGGACCTGTGTTTGATTGTTCATCGAATTGACAGTCATAGCAGAGTTTCCAAATACATGTAGTTGCAACATATTTTCTCTAAAACACACTTCAATAGGAAAAATAATGTTTTAAATCCACCTTGATTATTGGTCCAAATACCCAGATTTCCCTTAGCAGTGGAATGGTGACTGCAGAAGTGTTCTGTACCGTGTCAGACTCCATAAAAGATGCTCCAAGCATAGTCCTTGATTATAATCACCTCTCCTATCAGATGACTGGGTTTTGGTTTTATAGTAGACTTGTAAGAATAAAATAATGAAATTTCTTGTAACAAAACTTTCAAAGTGGGAACTTGGATATCCTCAAAATGCCCGGCATTCCTCACCGTAGATTCCCCATGTAATCAAGAATGGAAGTGTTCTAATAAAGTTCTATTGAAAGTGCTTGTAACAAAACTTTGAAAGTGGGAACTTGGATGTCCTCAAAGTGCCTGGCATTCCTCAATCTCTAGATTCCCCATGTAATCAAGTATGGAAATGTTTTAATAAAGTACTATTGAAAGCAGTCTTCCAGGGTTGATTTATCCTGCAATTGCTGTAGGAAGGTCTGATGTTCAACCTCCTTTCCACACTTGTGTTGAGTAAGGGCATTCTAGAAATAAATTAAAGGAAATTTCTTCATTATTTCTATAGAGGATGCAAATGCTTGGACCTGCCTATTTTCTCTTTTGAAGTCTATCCTAAGTTAAAACCTTCTTGTTGGGAACTAGCCAAATGAATAGAGTGCGCTTCGGATGTGTTTTAACTTTCCATAACTTCTTCCACCACCAAAAGCCTTCTAGTACCTTAGATGTTTGCAAGGTTGTGAATCCAACTTTGGCAATATAGAAACCTCCATATTTTTTTATGATTCCAAGCAATTTCACATCTTCATCTCTGAGTCTTAGCTATAAATCCATCTCAACACTCAGCCCAGTTACCTTCTAATCCCAGGGCTTAAGCTTGTAGCCAGCCCTGGTGCCAAACTGAGCTAAGCAGAGGATTATCAAATTTGCTCAATACGCATCTTCCCTGTTCCTGCAGCTGGTGGATTACTGGGAGTAAAATGCCATAAACTTACTGCATAATATTAGGATTCATGTAACGTGTGCATGGTGTGGATAAGTACACGTGCATAAATAATGTAAAACGGTAATAAGAAAAATACGAGTCCCACGGGATGAGGATATAAATGGAAATTTGAGTTAATGAATGATCTTCTAGGATTCTTATTGCAAAGCTCGTTCTTTGTTTTCTGGGTCATATATATATATATAGGATTCTTATTGCAAAGCTCGTTCTTTGTTTTCTGGGTCATATATATATATATATATATATAAATGAGTTTAGAAATTTGCGTGTTTGTGTGGTATTATTGCAATGATAAACATACGAAGGGTACTTTTGAAGTAATCACATGCTTTTTTTCTTTTCTAAACTAGTATTATGATTGGCAATAATTATCGTTTAAATGTATTCGAGTGTGTTTTGTTTCTTCACACAGGCTATACATGTACTTATGCATGTACATGCACATACAAGACGTGTATGCATGGCTGTGTTCACATGTTTATGTAAATTCTGATAGGAGGGAAATTGGTGTAGAAAGAAATTAATTTGTAAATATTGATAGGACGGAAAATGGTATATAAAAAAAATATTAATTTTAATTTTTGCTATGTAGAATCTCCGTACATAATCTAACCACTTACCCTTGACATCTGCTTGTTTATTTGTTATCCAGAATGTTCATGTTTATGTTGTAGCTTGAAATTGGAAAGTTTTCAAAAAATTGGATAAACATTTTATGATGAAGAACTTTTTTGGTTTGCCATTATTGATATTTCATCATTAATTAATTTTTTTTTGGATGAAATTGTTGTTTTAAATATATAAATGGAATAAATGGATTCAGCACCATTGAATATGGTATGGCAATATGATATATATATATATATTTTAAAATATCTCAATGGTTAATATACACAATTTCATGTATCAAAAAGATTTTTGATTGAATCTCAAGCAAAAATTGTTGGTTTTCATTCCCATTATTTCGAGTGAGTGGAAAAGAGATCAATTTCATAGGATGTTTATATTGACAAGTCAAAGAAATTGTTATTATTTGATTTTTATCCAAAATATCATATATATATATATATATAAAATTAAATTTATAAGATTGCATTATATTTAAGCTAGTATAGTAGTTGGAAATAGGTTATAAATATATTTAAATTCATATGCATTTTTTTTTATTTTTATTTTATTATTTGGGTTAAATCTGAAGCAGTTTATTACGTTATATCTGGTATGTAATTTAGAATTTACATGATATTTTGGTCCAACACACACACACACACATATATATATTACTAATTTTTGTTGCCCCATCTCTCTTGTCAATTTTGACAAATGTGTCTAGGATTGAAGTAGAAATTAATGCATTGATTTAACACACCATTATATATCTATATGGGAAGTAGTATAATGCCGAAAATCAAAATGAAGAAGCTTACATTAGTGATGTTAGGAGCTCATTTTGTCATAGATATGTGGTAAAGATATTTTTGTGGTATATACCCAATACCTGTTTCTTTTGCCCATGGTTAATTTTGACAAATACATTTTCCTTTCTCATAGGATTAAAAAATTAAAGTTGAAACGGGTTAATAAATTAGATTAGCCTTATCTCAGTAAGAACACCATGAACGTAGTGAAAGGAGGATGACTACATTGGTTGCGTTAGGTGCTTATTGTCAATGTTTGTAGCGGATAGAATGAGTAGTATATTATTCAATTCCCTCGTGTTTTTCCCTTGAATAATTTTGATCTAATACATTTTCCCTCCTAAAACTTTCTAATATAGGTGGTGAATGAGTTAATTGATTTGATACGTGTTTACTTTGTGCAAAATAGTATGTAAGCAAAATATTAGATTGCCACAAATGAACGAAAAGAAGGATGACTACATTTGTCATAATAGGTTGCCACAAATGAACAAAAAGAAGGATGACTACATTTGTCATAATAGGAGCTCATTTATCATGAATTTGCTTGTGAAGATGTGCTAGAGTATAATATAGTTTATGTAAATCTTGTGGAATATTAAGAGAGGTTTGCTGTGTCATAAATGTGTTGAGGAATATTGAAGATGTATCATAGAATTAATTTAAAATTGCAAAGTTAAGAATGTATTATATGGGGTTTTTTAAAGAAATGTTGCAAAAGTGAGAATATATTTTGGTAAATTGGTAAATTTGTACAAGACGTTATACACTTTGAGCTTATAAATTTTGTACAATTACCTTGTGCACAATAAATTTAATTTTGTCTTTTTGTTAATTTAAATATCTACATGTGTTTCTGTTTATGGATTAAAAAATGATAAAGTTTGGTTGTGTTATTTCATGACTTAGTATTGTAATGGCTTTCGTTTCTCCAATTGACAATTGGTGTATACAAAGTGAGCATGTCATAAGTGAGTTTTGAGTACATGGGAGGATAACCTTTCTTTTCGACAATCGACAATGCAATTGATAGAGATCTCACTTATCATTTATTATTTAATTTCCATGTATGATCTTGAGGGAAATCTTGAAGATCTTCGCCTCATTTGATGATAGTATCTTTGGGCAGGCCCTATATTCTTTAGTGCACAAAGCTAGGGTAACAAGGCTCAAAGTCATTGCAATAATGTACTTGTTATGAGCTCTGATGACAGTATCGTGGGTAGACCCTACTTTCTTTAGTGCACAAAGCTAGGGTAACAAGGCTCGAAGTCATTGCAATAATGTACTTATAATGAGCTCAAAATATCATGAGAATAGAACTTTTGGTGAGGATATAATTCCATGCACAACCACTTTGCTTATATCAAATTGATACATATCTTTGTTGTAGCTCTTATTATCTTTAAGGAACACGACCATGCAATTAACAAGCCTTGAAGTCATTACAATAATATACTCATTATGAGCTAAAAATATCCCAGGAATAGAACTTAACTTGGGTGGGTTGGGAGGATAACACTCTAGTGCATAATCACTTGGGTTAAAACCAATTGATAGAGTTCCCTTTTATAAAGTTAGTTATTTATTTCCATTGAAGAAGCAAATGTAGTCAATAATAGAAGAGGAAGAAAACACACATTGATATCAAGGTGTTAATTGGTTTTATTTTTTAAAATGCATAATAACATTTTAGTTCTATCTTTTTAGTTGTAATATAGTTTTACCCACACCCAACCTTGCAAGAATGATATTTGGTACCTTTCTAGCACCATCCAGAATAAGTTTATGAAGAGTGAACATGTCACAAGTGAGATTTGAATTCAAGTGGAGAGGATAACATTCCTATTAACCATTTGAGCTAGATCCAATTGATAATACAATTAAAATCTTATCAAATATACCATTATCTTTTTATTTTTTTAGTACAATTTGATTAAACATTGTTTATTTAAAGTTACAATTCGTGTTAATGGTTATATTTTAAGAGAATTGTTTTCATGGCTTAACATTACCATTTCTGCAGATGCTTTCAAGCATTCTCAATAATTGCCCTCGTAGATAGAAGCCAAAAAGTCTTACCCAACACGACATATGGTCAAAAAATAAGATAGCACTCTGACAAGTGCTATAGTCTAAAATTGTGTAATAAACATACATAATATCATGTCTGTTGTCACTAATATAAGTCCGTACATATATAAAAGATGCATAGAAAAATAAAGAGAATGTTATCCCTGAATAGTCTAGGAGAGTATCAACAAAAATATACAGAAGATATAGTATGTGTCCCTGTATATTAGCTATCCTTCCAAAGAAGGATGGTGATAGTAATCCTCCACATTCTCGCCTAGCTATTTTGTAATCTTCTAATGCCTAGAGCTTGCCCAATGGATGCCTTAGATAGTGTGTCCACCACAACATTCCTTTCTTTGTAGATATGACAACACGATATATGATTAAATGAATGTTTTAACTGTAGAATCTTCAAAATCAAAAGAAATGTGGGATTGTGGCAACTTTGAGTTTCATTCAACCAATTTATAACATTCATAGAGTCACAAAAAATCTGAAGTGTGTGACATCCTTTCTAAATGGCCAAACAAATGAGAAGTTCAAATGATAGGAACTCTACATAATTATTAGTGCATTTTCCCAAACCAATCTAAGATTTGATAGAATGTTGATCTTTGAGAAACAAAACAAGCCCACCTCCAAAGGTACCATCCTCCTTGGAAGCACCATTAACATATGCCCATGGAATAAAGTGATTAATGGATTGTTCTATGATATTTTGAGAATCTTGAGTCTTATCCGAGGATGGCACAAGAGAATATATAACAAGTATTTGGGCATCAACATGATTTGGCGAAGATACTTGGTCCTGAAAGGTGGCCTTGTTCCTGGATAACCAAACTCCCTAGTAGAAGAGAGGGCGAATTTTCCCAAGAGCATCATCATTAGATAGGTCCGACCAAGATTTCCAAGCATCATGAAAATAATCACTCCTCTATACCAAACCACATTTTATATTTTGCGCCACACCTGAACATATACTCAGAGTGAAAGGACATAAAAGGAACAAATGAATTACCAACTCTTCTACATTCTTGCATAGGATACACCAATTTCTCTCTTCTTTCTGTCTCTTTTGTAGGTTATCCCATGTAGGAATCTTGTTTTCAATCAAACACTAAAGGATAACCTGGGCTTTTGAAGGGTAGGCCAACTTCTAGATCTTCTTCCACCACTAGATTCACTCCCGTTGTCGCCTTTCTAAGATCTGGAAAAAAGGCATCCAAATTTTAGAGTATACTCCCCAAAAGGGGAATGAGCCCAACAAAGTGTGTCCTCTTTATCTTTGATTTTGACATGGGAGGACTTGAGTGCTGAAGCAAAATTTTGGAAAGTGTTAAAGAACTCCGTCGAGAGGTTTATCTGCTGAGCATCCCTCAACTTTGAGCCCACATGGTGGAACGAGTTTCATCATCAATCTTGTTCAAGTAGATCCTTCCATTCTCATTTAGAAAGTTGACTAAATTACAAGGAAGACGAAAATTATTTGCACATCGAACCCAAGGATCAATACCTATCTGCATCATTCCTTCGATTCCTATCCTCCAAGAAAGTCCACTTTCCACCATAGAGAAAGATGAAATTATAACTTTTCAAATTATAGAGGAAGATGAAATTTTAACTTTTCAAATTATAGAGGCATTTGGAATCCTTTTGTTTGGCATGCTAACCCAACCATCAAAAAATATTGGAAAGATATATTTCCTGTATACAATTGAAGTCCAAAGGCTATTTGTTGACAATTGTGTTCATCTAGCCTTGGTTGCCAGAGCCTTTGTAAATAATGGAAGGTTTTAACTCCCCAACCGCCCATGCTTTTGTAATTCAAATTATGTCCCATCTCATCCATGGGAGGACATAATCCTCCTTCGTTCCTTCCCACAGAAACCAACTACAAATCTTCCTGATAACTTCAATTATGCCTTTGGGAATCCAGGTTAAGGACATCCAGTAAACCGGGATAACTTCCAACCATATTTTATAAGTACCAACCACTTGGCTTTGGGAAACTACCTATAACTCCAACGCTTCAATCTCTTTTTAGTCTTTTCCAACAATTATATCCAATCTTCTTTTTGATATGCATTTGGTTTTAGTTGTAAACCAAGGTACTTTAGTCCTTCGTCAAAGGTTTTCACTTGAAAGGGAAATTGTGTCTGTACTCGACAAACTTCTCCACGAAATAGTGTTGAATATGATGGGGTATACTTTGCCACATTTATTATCATACCAATGGCCTTTTGGAAAAGGGTCAGAGCTTCTTTAATGGCAGTCATATCTTGTCTCGAACCATTACTGAATAATAGTATATCATCAAAAAATAATAGGTGAGTAATAGCTAAGGTTTTAGCCACCTCAATAGCTTTGAAACCCCCCTACCTTTTGCTGCTAAGAGCAACTTGTTGAGTTGTGTTATAAGCAAGAACATGAGTGGAGACAGAGGGCACCCTTGCCTTAGGCCGCACTGGGCATGATAAAAAGGTGAGGCTAATCCCTTGATGAGGACACCAAAAGAGATAGTAGAAATATAACTCATGATCCAATTTATGAACAACACTTCAAACCCCAAATGTGTTGGGATCAATCAAATGAAGACCCAATTAACCTAGTCAAAGGCTTTTGAGATATTAATTTTAATAACAATTATTGTAAAAACTTCAACAATGAAATTCCACTTGCCAGACTCACTGTATAGTGCTAGAAATATTTTGAACAAATATACTTTAGATGTACTGAAGATGTAGAGATGTCTTCGACTTTAATATGCCAGATGAAGATGATCCAACTCTTGTTTCAACTCAACACTAAAAAAAAAAAAATGCTTCAAGACATGTATCTTCAACAACGTTAAAACTGATAACGCTTGTAGAATTCCACTATTTGAATTTTCTCAATTTAGTCTCTGCTCCACTCTTTAAGTTTTAGGACACAATGCTCAGAAAATGATGAGGAATTCATAATTTAGACATCAATACAAACTCGTACCATATAGGAACTTCTATTAAGCTTGAAAGGCTTCATGTATGCTTAAAATTTTTAGGGTAAAGGGCTCAGATTTGTATCACATTGAACACACCTCAATGACATCCAATTATGTCAGCTTAATGCCTTTTACTAGGGTTGCAGTCATATGTATATATATGCTGTCAAGAGATTTGAGTGATCTACACTTACAAGATGTGTATCATTCCAATGAATTTCTTGGCTAAATAGCTAGGTCAGAGTAAACAAATGTATGGAGGAGTTTGTATAACCGAATATGAACTGTAGCAAGACAACTCTTGGACCAAATCAAGCTTTGAAAGTACAGGTATGCTTCAAAACAAATGGAGAGCCATAGAAACCCAATGAATCCCTTCCAGTCATATGAATTTCTCTGAATTTTGTAATTGGATTGTATTCCGAATTTGATGCCCTCAGAATAGTGCAAATTCCTTCTATAATTTCTTCACAGATTCTTAACAAATGATGCTTCAAATTGCTCAAGAATTACGCCTTCCGAAGGAGAATAACCATGGTCGTATATACTTTAGAATTCCTAACCAGATCTGAACCTTAGAGATAGTCTGAACTGTCAATGAGATATTTATTCTAGATATCATTTAACCGTTATTAAGAAACATCATTCTTGTAGACGTCACACCCGAGGTAACTTCAAGGAGAAAGGACGAATTGCCTTGAATGTCAAATGAAGTTCTCTACCAAACAAACATAACGATCTCCCTTGTATACAGTTCGTGCACAAACCTTTTTGCATAGAATTCTAGCCTTCCAAAAGAATGGTTATGCCATAGAAAAGACTTTAGTGCAATGATTATGCTTCATAACTATTCCAACCTTTATCTTTGAGGGAGTCGATGAAGATGTACCAAAATTCTAAGACCAAACCTTAGCATACTTCAAAATAACACAATGCATATCCTACAAAGATAAATCAAGACCTCGGAATATCCATGGAAGAATAATAAACCTTAAGCCCAAACAAGATTCAAAGAAAATCGACCATTTCTCAAGATGTGCTTCGACAACTTCGTCACATGGGATCTCAAAATTTTAGATATGCGTTAGATTCATACATTGATGAGAATAATTGAGGCCTTTATATAACTTTGAGAAGACATTATTTGAGTGATTTGAGTGACATTTTAGGAGGGAAATTGAAATGAAATTCAAATTTTAAATTTGTTTGGAGACAAAATTTTTGGTGTCCAAAAACCCCAACGTGCAATTGATTTTTTTTTTTTTACTTGAGATGTTTTTGCCATGATTAAATTTTTAAATAAATTCATAACAAAGGACCGTATGATTTATAGCTTTATTTTAGCCAAATAGAATGTTAGGTCCCTATAATATTAGTGTATCCCCTTATTATTATTGTTAGTGTAGTTCCCTTATCATTATTGTTGTGCCCCATAGAAGCCCACTATTGTTATTGATCCGTAAACTGCCGTGGATATTCCACTTGACAACTCGTCACAACAAATATGATTGTATTATATTAAAAATATGAAATTCTACACTATTACAGTTTTATTAAATTTCTAGATCTTGTAGATTCAGAAGTGTACTCAGACACATAACATTATTTCATTACGTGCGTGAGGCCGTGAGGACTTCCAATGTCCTGTTATCGATCGCTGTAGGTGCAAGTCTGCGCTGTTAATTATTATCTGGGCATGTATTCACCGTGGAGATACTGCGATTGAAAGAGCAATCTGCGTAAGGCGTTGAGTTGAAGAAGTTGCGTAAGGAGCGGTTGCGTTGAAGAAGCTGCATTAGTGTGAGCCAGCGTAAGGAAATTATCTGTAGATTTTAGTGTATTTAACACATGCATGCGAATGGAAATTATGTAGAAAATAGTGAACGACAAAATAAAAGCCCACACACATAAGACACAAGATATGCTATGGGAAACCCTTTCGGGAGAAAACCTAGTTGGAAGGTGAGGCCACTTCGCTCCTTTCTCTGTCTAGAAATATGATTGCAGGTACAAAGAAGTATGGCATGTAGCCCTATGGGTTGCTATAATGCACAAATTCTCTCTTTGTGCTATGTTTGCTTAGTTATGGAACAAATGCACTCGAAAGAATGGAATGACTCCTCCCAATGGCCAGGTTATAAAACAACCCGATATACTACTAGTGGTTAAGTTTGACTACCTCAATTCTTAACAAGAGTTACAATGTAGGCTATTCTAGAGTCTTTTGCATCACAATCACGTGGCTAGCCCCTTTGCCATGAAAATTGGGGGATGACATGGCATCCTCTCGAACCATGGTGGTGAAAACAGGAAGGTCAACTTCCGAGTGGCATAACTTTCTCATACATACTTTGATTGACACACTTCTTATGTTGTTGGAAAGATCTATGTGTGCAAAAGAACATGAAGAGATATAGTGCTAAAGCGACGGAGTTTTACCCCCAAAAAAACGTCATTTGATGCCTCAAAACACTCTCGGAAGATTTGACCCTGTTTTGCCAAAATGAGTCCTGCTGTTAAAAACAATCTTGTGAGCTGATTCTTCCACTATTTCCACTCTGAATGCATTGAAATGGATGCCAAACAATATAATGATCCAATTTAGATTAGTGATTGTTGTGCCCTTACATTATTATTGTTATGTGGGCTCTAATTATTTTGTGAACCCTTAGACTCATATATATACCAAGGAGGTTTTGTCATTTGTATCATCAAATAATTGTTCATTTATGTGATGTAAAGGAGGTTGTCCCCTTGAAGAGGCTAATTTCCAAGTCATTGGTTTAACTTTTCTTCTGTTTTCTGATTTGGTTACATAACATTTGGCATCAGAGCTTGGATTCTTCTTGGAATTTTTGTTATAAATTTTTTATACGAGGCTTCAGACGCTGAAATTTCGACCACGTGGACACAATACCTGGGTAAACTGTGTAAAATTTTCAGATCTTTGTTCGCTATATTTTCTGAGATATGGTCTGAAGAAGTTAAGGTTTTTGCATGTTCCATAATCCAGTCTCAAACAAGTGACCTAAGGAAAATCATCATAACTCTCTTTACAAGCATTGGATTTGAATTTCGTAAAAATTGACTGAAAGTGCATGAGTTGTAGTTTGTCGTGTATGTTTTTTAGTGCTAAAAGTTGAAACAATGACAAGTGGCATTTCGTACAAGTTCGCTTTACCGAACCAATCTATAATTAGGACATCGTGGGATATTGGGCATACCTTTATCTTGAAGAATCCAATTTCGATCTGACTTGTGGCATTGGAAAGAAAGCTTAGAGGCATACCACAAGACGTAATTTTAGACCTTGGAGAGGCGAAATTATAGAAAAAAGTGTGTATGTATCAAAAATTTGCATAATTTTTTGTTTGAAAAATCATTTTGAAGTATTTCAAAAGGCATAGTGAAACATAAGTATCATTATTTAGTTGCAATATGCCTCAGAACAAAAAAAATGGATACACCTAGTAAGAAACCATAAAGTTGTACTACGACGCATGAAGAAGAAGAAGAAATGCAACATGATATATCAAAGTTATAGGACCTAGTGCAACAAATTTCATTGTCATAAAGAGCAACCAAAAATAAATTGAGAGATGAATTGTTGTGAAACAAACTCCAAAAATTAGAAGAAAAGAGAGATCAACGCCTTAGAAATCAACCACTTCGAGGGGGCAACCTCTAATACATTACATAAATGAACAATTCTTAGATGATACGAATGACCAAAATCTCCTTCTATATATAGGAGTCCATGGGGCCACAATATAATTCTAGTTGACCTAACAATAATAATGTAAGGGTACAATAATAAAAATATTGGGGTTATAGGGGTACAACAATAACAAGAAGGGGGCTATACTAATAACAATTAGAGATTAAACTAGTAATAAAGGGACCTAAGATGCCCCTTTCCTTCAAAAAATTGTTGTCCTTAACGTTTGAGTAGCTCTAGGTGCTTCTGTATAAAATTCTCATCCTCCCATGTAGAATCTTCAGTGGGTAAGTTCTTCCACTTGATGAGATACTTTGAAATTGATCAATTTCGTAGCCATCGAGTTCTTGTTTCCGTGACCGCTTCAATGTGCAATATGATTTTTCCTTCTTCATCAACTTTTGACAATATTGTTTGAATCGGATGATTTTCACCTATAACCTTCTGTAAGCATGAAACATGGAAAATTGGATGCACTCACGAAGAAGCAAGAAGTTCCGATTTGTATGCCATAGTACCAATCTTTTGCAATACCTTGTAAGGACCATAGTACTTTGGAGATAATTTATTATCCTTCTTAGCTTGCTTGAAGGACATTTGTTTGTATGGTTTTAGCCGTAAAAATACCCAGTCTCCTACATAAAAACTTCTCTCGCTGCAATGTTGATCTACTTGTTGTTTCATTCTATTTTGTGCCAAATTTAGGTTATCCTTTAAGAGTTGGAGAACTTCTTGTTGATGCTTTATGTGATCTTCCACTGGTTGAACCTTATAATTTCCTCTTAAAGATGATGTGATGGACAATGGATGATATCCATAAAGTGCCATAAATGGGGTCATGTTTGTTGCACTATGGAAGGAAGTGTTATACCACCATTCAGCGAGAGGTAACCACTTGACCCATTGTGCTTGTTTATCAGATACAAAAAAACGAACATATCCTTCCAAACATTTATTCACTATCTCAGTTTGACCATCGGATTGAGGATGATAAGATGATATATGAACTAATTGAGTACTCAAACAAGAAAATAATTCCATCCAAAAATTTCCAGTAAAAATGGGATCTCTGTCGCTCACAATAATCTTTGGGTTCCATGTAGCTTTTGAATTGTGTCCATAAATGTAGTAGCCACTGTACTTGCTTTAAATGGATGAGATAATGCACAAAAGTGCGCATACTTGGTAAGTCTATCAACTACCACCATGATGACACTCTTTCCTTTAGACTTAGGTAAACATGTGATAAAATCCATTGGAATCTCCTCCCAACGTTGACTTGGAATGGATAAAGGTTGTAGAAGACCCGGGGTCTTAATTGTCTCAACTTTATTTTGCTGGCAAACCAAACATTTCGCCACAAGCTTTTGAATATCAGATTTAAGGCCATCCCAAAAAAATTCTTTTTTCACCCTGTGGTATGTTTTTAAAAATCCCGAGTGTCCTCTTAAAGGAGAAGTGTGCAATTCCAAAAGGATTTTTTGTTTTAGGTGGAAATTCTTACAAAGATATAAGCGATCTTTGTACCATAAGGAATAATTTTTCCAACTAAATGTATCAGATGTACTAGGATCTTGCTGCAACTTTGAATGAATGTCCACACTTCTTCGTCCTTCTTCTATTCATCCCTTGCTTCGGTTATCCAATCTGGTTGGATAATAGAAATGGCACAAAGCAATGCTTCCACCTCTTCATTATTACTTGAGAGTGCATCTGCAACAACATTTAGCTTCCCTTTTTTGTAGATTATTTCAAAGTCATAACCCAACATCTTTGTGACCCATTTTTACTGCTCTTTTAAAGATAGTTTTTGTTCCACAAAGTGTTTAAGACTATCATGATCAATTTTTACCTTTAAGTGTCTTCCCATTAGGTAAGGTCGCCATTTCTTTAGTGCATGTAGTATTGCTAACATTTCCTTCTCATAAATAGCTTTCTGTAAATACTTTCCTTTGATTGGATGACTTTCAAAAGCAATGGGTCTTCCTTCTTGCATTAAAACAACACCAATTCCATTTCCTAAGGCATCACATTCCATAATAAAGGTTTTTGTGAAGTCTGGTGTAACTAAGACCGGTGCTCGACACATTGCCTCTTTAAGATGTTCAAAGGCCTTAGTTGCTTCAGGAGTCCATGAAAATGCATCTTTCTTCAATAATGCCGTTAGAGGTGTTGCTATTCTCCCATAATTCTTAACAAACTTGCGGTGATACCCTGTTAACCCGAGAAATCCTCACAATGGCTTTATGGATGTGGGGACTTTCCATTCCTTAATGGCTTTAATTTTGTTAGGGTCTACCTTAACACCCTCGTGAGATACAATATGACCCAGATATTCCACCTCTTGTACTCCAAAGAAACATTTGGATGTTTTGCATATAATTGTTTCTCCTGCAATAGTTTGAGCACCCTATCAACATGTTCAACATGATCCTTCCAAGACCTGCTATAGATTAGTATATCATCAAAAAATACTAGCACAAATTTCTAAGGAAGGGTTTGAAAATGGAATTCATCAACCCTTGAAATGTAGAAGGTGCATTGGTAAGGCCAAAAGGCATGACCAAAAATTCATAATGACCCTCATGAGTTTGAAATGCTGTTTTTGGAATATCTTCAGTCTTCTTTCTAATTTGATGATATCTTGAACGAAGATCCAACTTGGTAAAATAAATTGCTCCATGTAATTCATCCAATAATTCATCAATCACAGGAATGGGAAATTTATCTTTAATGGTGAGCTTATTGAGCTCCCGATAATCCAGACACATGCGCCATGATCCATCCTTCTTGTGCACCAATGCTACTGGAGCAAAGAAAGAACTTTGAATAGGTTGAATTATATCAACCTCTAACATTTCTGTAATCATACGTTCAATTTCACTCTTTTGGACATAAGGATATCTATAAGGCCTGATGTTTGGAGGAACACTTTCTGGAAACAAATGAATAGCATGATCATGATCACGAATAGGTGGGAGTCCTTTGGGAATTTCAAACAACTTGGAATGATTGTCCAAGGCTTTTTGGAGATCTGCAGAAATAAATGATTTTGATGTTGGAACTTCTAGTGAGCATAATTGTGCAATTACACCTTGTTCTTCTTTCTTCAGAAGCTTTGTCATGACATTAGAGCTTATTATCTTTCCCGACTTCCCTGTGATACTTCGTAATTTGACTTCCTTTCCTTCTGAAAAAAAATTCAAGAAAAGTTCTTGAAAACTAAAAGCTACCGTCCCTAAAGATTGTAACCATTGTACTCCTAGTACAACATCAACACCTCCCATTGGAATGGAAAGCATTGGACTATTCAATACATATTCCCCATGGTTAGCTTGATATTATGGCATTTTCCAGAGCAATTTATAGTTCCTCCATTTGTAACCATCACTTGACATTCTGGTGTTGGGTATAGGAAACAATTCAATTCCTTGGCTGCCTTACAATGAACAAAATTATGGGTACTACCCGAATCAATCAACACTATTACCTTTTTCTTCTTGTTATGTCCTTCTATCTTGAGAGTTTGGGGAGTGGTAATTCCTGCCAATGCATTACACGATATGGTCAGACTCATTTCTTGCTCTTCTAGGGTTGGTTCCTGGTGTATATCCTCTTCTTTTGAAGATTCTTGTTCATTTTCTTCTTCCTCTTCACAATCTATGTAAAATAATTTATTCTCAGCACACTTATGACCTTTAGTGTATTTGCTATCACAACTGTAGCAAAGCCCTTTTGCTCTTTTTTCTTCCAATCATTGTGGTGTCAACCTTGTAGGTTGTGGAAGTCTAGGAGTAGCAACACTTCTATCTTTATATATGTGAGTGGTACGCTTCGTTGTCGCCATAATTTTACATTCAATTTTTCTTTCAAACCTGAATGCCTTTTTTAATGAATCAGGTTCCCAAACGCGAACTTCATGTGGGATGTTATCCTTTCAAGTCCCTATGAAGACATCAATCCTGTGTTCCTCTGGAATATCTGTTACCCTTATATTCAATTTTTGGAAGTCCTCAATGTGCTCCACCACTGAACCCTTTTGTTTGAGATTTATCAATTGGCTAAAGAAGGTATTGCTTTTTGTATCCTCATAATGTGCTATCATTTCCTCCGTAAAAATTGACCAAGCGACAATTTTTTTCCGAGAGAAAAGCCATCGATACCATACAAATGTATTTTGTTTTAAATGTAAAGTTGCAATGCGTTCTTTTCGTGTGTTTTGCACATTATTGAGATCAAAATATTGCTCTCAATAATGTAACATGTAATATTGCTCTCATATCCATGTTACGGGATCCTTGCCATCAAACTTCCTCATATCCATCTTTAGAATATGGTGGTTCTTCCATCCAACATTAGAGTTTAAGAAATCACGATTAACATTTATTTTGTTCTTATCATGAGTTTCCTCTACGATCTTTTCGCCATTAGGAAACATTTCTTGTATTAACTTTACCAAACCTTCGATGTCTACTTTTAGATCATTCTTCATGTTTTCCATTTTTTCATTGATCTTAGCGTCCATGTCATCCATCTTAGCTTCCATGCCAACTTCCATGCTATCCATCTTAACTTCCAAACCATTCATCTTAGCTGCCACACCTTTCTTCAAACCATCCATCTTAGTTTCCACGTTTTTCTTCAAAACTTCCATTTCATTTTTTGTTGCTGTTTGTGATAGGTGCACTTGCTCTTGTAATTTTGATATCTCATGTTGCACTTCTTCGTCTTCATGAGTCATAGTAGAGTCTTCTGAAGGCTTAATGGGTGTTTAATTCTTTTTTGGGGACATTTTAGAACTTAATACTGATATCTATTCTTCAATATTTCCTTGGAATAAATTCAAACTAATTTTTTCAAACGAGATTTATGTAATTCGAAAAAAAATACACACATTTTTCTTGCTTTTGAGGAGCTCGATATTGAATTTGAATTATATCTGTGATTTCGTATCTTCAGTATTTGAAATTTGGCCCTGAGTAGCCCTCTGAATCTTCTTTCTAATGCAATAGGTCTGACCTGATTTGGATTCTTCAAGACAAAGTTATGTCTAATCTCCCACAATGACCTGATTATGGACTGGTTCAGTAGAGCAAACTTGTACGACTTGCCACGTGTCACTGTTTTGTCCTTAGACTCTGAAATTGATAGACATGAAACTACAGTTCGTGTACTTGCGGCCACTCTTTACAGAATTCCAATTCGATGCTCAAAGAGAGTTATGAAGATTTTCCCACAATCACCTCTTTGAGATGAAATTCAGGAGGCTGAACAAGCCGTAACTTCCACAAATCCTGCTTCACAAGATAATGCGAATCAATCTCTGAATTTTCTCCACGACGTTCCTCAGGATTTCGGCTTCTCTCTATGAAAATTTCAGCTTCTGAAACCTTGTAGAAAAAAAGTTATGGCGAAAATTCCGCGATGACCTCTTTAGGTTAAATTCAGGAGGCTGCAAAAGCCCTAACTTCCACAGATCATAACTCCAAAAATATTGTGAACCAAGCTCTGAAATTTTGCGACGATGTTCCTCAGCATTTGGGCTTCCCGCTCTAAAAATTTCAGCCTCTGAACCTTCGTAGAAACAAAGTTATAGCGAAAATGCCACGATGACCTGTTTGGAGCAGCGAAACCCTAGAATCCAAAGCTCTGATACCAAATGTTGTGAAACCAGCTCCAAAAATAAAAGAAAAGAGAGATCAACGCCTTAGAAATCAACCACTTCGAGGAGGCCACCTCCAATACATTATATAAATGAACAATTCTTGGATGATACAAATGACCAAAATCTCCATTTTATATAGGAGTCCATGGGGCCACAATATAATCTTAGCCGACCTAACAATAATAATGTAAGGGCACAATAATAACAAAATTTGGGTTACAGGGGTACAACAATAACAATAAGGGGGCTACACTAATAACAATAAGGGACTAAACTAGTATTATAGGGACCTAACATGAATGTTAAGATGGATGGTTTAGAAGAGAAAATAAAAAGAGACATGGAAGGTTTAAAAACAAATATGGAGGGTTTGACAAAGTTGCTGCAGAAAAGATTTCTAATGGTGACAAGGTAGTCCATGAAACTCTTTATGATAACAAAAGGAATGTGAATCATGAATTTAGAGAGACTAACTTAGGGATGAAGATCAACCATATTCCAAAGATCGATATGAGGAAGTTTGGTGGCAATGATCCGATAACATGGAAATTACAGATGGAACCATTTTTTAATCTACTTGATGTGCTACACACAAAAAGTACGAATTGCATCATTATATTTAGGACAAAATTAGTTTGTGTGATATCGATGGCTTTGTTCTCGTAAATCAATTGACTCTTGGACAATTTTTACAGAAGAATTGGTAGCACATTATGAAGATACAATGAGCATTACCTTCTTTAGCCAATCGATTAATCTCAAACAAAAGGATTCAATGGCAGAGCACATTGAAAACTTCCTAAGATTGAATATCAAGGTAAATGATATTCCAAAGGAGCATATGATTGATGTTTTCATAGGGGCTTTAAAGGATAACATCCAACATGAGGTTTTCCTTTGGGAACATAATGCATTGGAGAAGGCATTCAAGGTGGCAAGAGAAGTTGAAAGAAAAATTATGACAACAAGGAAGTCTACCACTCACAACTATAAAAATGGAAGTGTTGCTGCTCCTAGCCTCCCACAACCTACAACGTTGACACCACAACAACTGTAGGAAAAAGAGCAAAATGGCTTTGTTATAGTTGTGATAGAAAATACACGAAGGGTCATAAGTGTGCTAAGAAGAAATTATTTTACATAGATTGTGAAGAGGAGGAAGAAAAGGAACGATAAACATCAAAAGAAGAGGATATATACGAAGAACCAACCCCAAAGAAAGAAGAAATGAAACAACATTCGGAACTCATGAAGGTCATTATGAATTTTTGGTCATGCCTTATGACCTTAGTAATGCACCATCCACATTTCAAGGTTTGATGAATTCCATTTTCAAACCCACCCTTAGAAAATTTGTGTTAGTATTTCTTGATGATATACTAATATACAAGAAGTTTTGGAAGGATGATGTTCAACATGTTGACAGGGTGCTCAAACTATTGGAGGAGAAACAATTGTATGCAAAAACCTCCAAATGTTTCTTTGGGGTACAAGATGTGGAATTGTGGAATATTTAGGTCATATTGTATCTCATGCGGGTGTTAAGGTAGATCCTAATAAAATTAAAGCCATCAACGAATGGAACCACACAACCATAAAGCATCTTCAAGGATTTCTCGGGTTGACATGGTATTATCGAAAGTTTGTAAAGAATTATGGGAAAATAACAACACCTCTAACAACATTACTGAAGAAAGATGCTTTTTTTTGGACTCTAGAAGCAATTGTAAGTACTTTGAACATCTTAAAGAGGCAATGTGCCAAGCTCCAATTTTACCTACTCCATACTTCACAAAAATCTTTATTGTGGAAGATGATGCCTTATGAAATGGAATTGGTGCTATTTTAATGTAAGAAGGAAGACCCATTGCTTTTGAAAGTTGTCCAATCAAGGGAAAGTATTTACCCAAACCTATTTATGAGAAGGAAATGTTGGCAATGTTACATGCCCTGAAACAATGACACCCTTACCTAATGGGAAGACACATCAAAGTAAAAACATATCAAGATAATATTAAATAGTTTTGGAACGAATATTATCTTCAAAAGAGCAACAAAAATGGTTCACTAAGATGTTGGGTTATGACTTTGAAATCATCTACAAAAAATGGAAGAAAAATGTTGTTGCTGATGCACTATCAAGAAGGGATGAGGATGTGGAAGCATTGTTGCTATTTCTATTATCCAAACTGACTGGATAAATAAAGCAAGGGGGGAATGGAGGAATGACAGAGAGGTGTGGACACTCATTCAAAAGTTTCAACAATATCCTAGTACATCTGATACCTTTATCTAGAAAAATGACTCATTATGGTACAACTATTGTTTATATCCATGTAAGAATTCTCAACACAAACAAAATAATTTTTTTGGTATTACATACCTACCCTTTAGGAGGACACTCAATATGTAAAAAAACTTACCACGGGGTCAAGAAGGATTTTTTTTGGGATGGCCTTAAATGTGATATTCAAAAGTTTGTGGCAGAATGTTTGGTTTGCCAAAAAAATAAAATTGATGCAATTAAGACTCCAAGTATGTTACAACTTTTAGGCACATTCCAAGTCAGCGTTGGGAGGAGGTCTCAATGGAATTTATCATAGTTTTACCCAAGTGTTTGGTAATTTAATTGATGTTAAATTACTTTGTAAATTATTGACTAGGGATTGTAAACTGACGAAGTATATGTGCACCATTTGTGCTAGGATTCATTATCATGTGAATAATTTTTAAGTTGAATTAGGATTTTTTAATGCACATGCTTTATCTAATAAATTCAAACTAAAAAGATTGTGACTTTTGCAGGAAAGGAAAGTTCACATTAACAAAAACATAAAAACTAATTTTAAGGGCAAAAAAAATCTCACACAGAAAAATTAAATCTTCACACTTGATAGAAAAGTAAACAAATCTTAAAATGTGGAAATAAATATCACACAAACAAAATCAAATTAAAATATATTTCACAATTGGCAGAAAGGAAAACTAAATCTTGAAGTGTAATAAATAAAGTCTACTTCTACTTCACACTTAATGGAAATAAAACCTTGAAGGAAGCTTAGTTGCAAATCTTAAAATCAAATGGTTCTACTTCCTATCTATTTAAACAAAATCTACATGTGCATAATAAATCCCATTGATTATTTTCTTTATCATTCTCACAATGAGATTATCCATGAAAATCTTCACACAACGAAATGATTAGATCTATGAAAGAAATATTTAGCAAACTCTGTAAGCATCTACTGAAGATCAAAATGGAAAGATTAGTTATGATAATTTAATGCTACAGAACTAAAATATAAAACTGAAATAAAAATGAAAATGAAACCTTATAGCTCCCAGGGGCCCTCCTGTGAGTTGTAGATATGTAGCGATCACCCGAGACTAAATTCGCATTCAAGCATAACACAAAGAGGAATAACAAGCTCTTTTTTTAATAATTGCAAAGAGTATTTCAAAATAATAACCAGTCTATCATCATCGTGCCAAGAGGTAGGTTTTATAACCTCCTTCAATAAATTGTTTGGAGATTTCTAAGCCTATCCTACTCGACAAAAACTCTAAAAATAACATGAGATAACATGAAATAACGATTCTTCATGATTTGTTATTAGAGAAGCCACTCACGAGGCAAAATATCAGCTTCATCGTTATCATCAATCTCCTCACTCACTTGGTTCGTCTTGGGCTCCTTTTCTGCTAGGTTGAACTTAGCGTTGATATGCTTATAAGACATCCTCATCATCTTGTTGGATCACGGAGATATGTAAATATTGTTATGCAAGTTGTGAGCTACCTGTCCATACAGTTCGTTTCCCACCTAGAGTTTTAGAGCCTACAGATTCTTAAAACAAGCCGCATAATCGTTTATTCGCTGGATAATTGATGAAATTTGGTAGCTTGTGCAAATATTAAATCAAATAATAAAGAACAATGAAACTATGAATAAAAGATGATTAATTACCTGTTTTGCCAATAACCTTGTAAGCTCGACAACTTATTGAGATATTTATGGTAAAATAAAGGACATTTTTGGTCTTCAACACCTAGTATGAGGGAAAGATTGTCATCATGGTGGTAGTTTCATAGAATTTCCAAGTATGCACACTTCTATGAATTATCTCATCCTTTTAAAGCTAGTACAGTTGCTATTGCATTTATGGAAACAATTCAAAAGCTATATAGGAACCCAAAGATTATTTTAAGTGACGGAGATCCCATTTTCATTGGAAATTTTTGGACAAAATTATTTTCTTGTCTTTGTACTCAATTAGCTCATAGCTCATCTTATCATCCTCAATCTAATGGGAAAACTGAGATAGTGAACAAAGTTTGGAAGTACATCTTCGTTGCTTTGTATATGGTAAACAAAGACAATCTTTGAAGTGGTTACCTTTGGTTGAATGGTGGTATAACACTTCTTTCCATATTGTAGCAAAAATGACTCCATTTATAGCACTTTATGGATTTTATCCAACGTCCATCACATCATTTTTAAGAGAAAATTCTAAGGTTCAAGCAATGGAAGATCACATCGAGCATCGACAATAAGTTCTCCAATTATTAAAGGATAACCTCGCTCTACCGCAAAATCAAATGAAACAATAGACAACTCAACATCACAGTGAAAGAAGTTTTGACGTAGGCGACTGAGTATTTTTATAGCTATAAACATACAAATAAATGTCCCTCAAGCAAGCTAAGAAGGTTAATATATTATCACCCAAGTACTATGGTCCTTATAAGGTGTTGCAAAATATTGGTACTATGGCATACAAATTAGAGCTGCTTGCATTTTTCGGAGTACATCCAGTTTTCCATATTTCATGCATAAAGAAGGTTATCGATAACAAACTACGAGTTCAAACAATATTGCCAAAACTTGACAAGGAAGGAAAAATCATATTGGAGCTTAAAGCAGTCACGGATGCAAAAACTTGTCAACTATGCAATTGATTAATTTTAGAGTATCTCTTTAAGTAGAATAACTTGTTGAAGATTCCACATGGGAGGATGAGAATTTTATAAAGAAGCATGATTTACTCTAGCGTTGAGGAGAACACTTTTTTGAAGGAGAGGGGCATGTTAGGTCTCTATAATACTATTGTATCCCCCTTGTTGTCATTGTTAGTGTAGTGCCCTTATTGTTGTTGTTGTGCCCATTTAGCCCCCATATTGTTATTGTTGTGACCCCATAGAAGCCCATTATTGTTTTTTTTGTAAGCTTGGTATTACTCATTTTTATTTCATTTTATAAACAACATATAACTGGATTTACCAGTTTGGTTTCCTCAACCTGCCCTCAGTGGGAAGCCGAGTTTGTTGGCCACTTGATGGCGTGGTATGCAATCCAAAAAAATAATGGCTTGGAGTCTGTCATACCAAGCAAACATAGCCTGGATACTCACACATATATAGTTGTTTACAGATTGACTCTCACATCTATTGAACACTTGACATTTAAATGGTAGTCACATGTAACTATTAAGCAAAAGGACAGATTTAAACAACCACAAACTACTTAGCCTCGTCTAGAACTGAGGCCAACTACATTGGTGCTGATTCCTGAGCCGAGGTGCCAGCCTGCTCGAATGGCTTGGCAATGCACGACAGGTGGTGCTCAATACGTTTGAGGCGCCCATCCTGTTTTCTCAACTTTCACTTGATTTGATTGAACTCGATCTTATAATCTGGGAAGTCCTGGGCTAATGTCACCAGACTTAGAAATCTGCTCCAAGGCTTTGCCAAGAATGCTCTTCATAGACCAATAAAGATACATAGTCTGTTTGAATTGCGTTAGTCTACGTCTGGTTTGGCCCAAGTCCGGTATTAAACCTCTCCATTCCTCAGTATCCATCTCTGTCTCTGCATGCTTATTTATATCTGCTTCCCACTTTTCAATGAGCATTTGGATCTCCTCTGTTGTGTTTTCATTGTAAGCTATTTCTGCTTCTTGGATCATGTTGATTGCCAGCCTTTGACCTCTTGGCTTGCTCGAGGGGGGAGCTGGGTTGGCCTTCTATTGCCTTCCCTTTAACCTTCTGGCCATGGTCACAAGCAACAGGGCTCTTGGAGTGGCCGCGTGCTGCAAGAGTCTTGGAGCGAGCCATTCCACAGTCATGGACCAGGTGACCTATCCAAAAAATTAAACAGAGGCGTAATTCAAATATTGAAAATGATCAAGGGTTCATGCATCCCAATTAACATAACATAGGTGCCTCGGGGGCCTCTTCTTAGTACTTCTCCCCTGCCCTTCCCTTTGCAGACCCCTCTCTCTCATACCCTGCTCACTATCAACCACCCCCTGTCCCTGATCGTTGTGCACACATGCCCCTCTCCTTCAAAAAACTATACCAGTCCCCGCTTACTCCCCTTTGGCTCCCACAAAGACTGACACAACTAAAAAAACATAAACATGGCGTGAAGAGGGTAGAGAGAACCAAGCACATACCTGAATTTCACAGAGGTGGAAGAGTGATGGAGGTCTGTTATCCCGCGGTCGCGCCTACTCTAGAGTCTGCCTTCATAATAAGATCACCAGGCCTTCCTCCACCCCGTTTTAAGTTCCATGCGCGAGCCTCTGTCCTACCACCTCACCTCGTTCTGCATGTAATAGTACCGCCTGACACCCTTGCCACTGATGTGGAGGGTGGTGGGATTCAACTCCAAGGCCATATCATTAATTCTGATGGGAAGGCCGATCTTCCTCATTACACCCCAATTGAGGGGTTGAGTCCGAGAACTGTGGGTGATCTCCATCCTCCGACCTGTACTGGTCTATGATGCTTTGTAACTTGATCCATGGTTCTTCCCTAACATTAGGAGGCCTGCTTAATTCAATAGGTTCTCTTGGGTGAGCGCAACCCCAATTTTCCAGGAGGTCAACTGCTATGTTCCCTTCCCTCCTTACATGGGTGATAATGATATAATCAAATTTCTGGATTGTATCCTCCAATCCCGGCACATGCCGAGCTGTACGCCAGCTTTGGCTGAGTTTGTCTAACTTCGTTCCTGTTTAAGTTTTTTGAGAGTGTTCGTAACCAGCTGAGAGTCTCCTCTGATTACCGGCTTTCTGTACCCTAGCCTGATGGCCAAGAGGAGACCTTGGTGCACTCTTATGAATTCCGCTTCATTGTTGCTAGCAAAGGCACATGAGTCAACATAAATGAATCTTGCTGTGCCTTGATGATCTCGAAAAATCCCTCCAGGTCCTGCTTGCCCTGGATCGCCTTTCGAGGCTCCATCAAAGTTGAGTTTGATGAATCCATCTGGAGGAGGTTTGAATATCCTAATGGTGTCCCCTTTGTTAGGGATATATTTCCACGAGGCTAGAGAGAGCATGCTAGGCGCTAGGTGGAGGCCCTGGAGAATTCTTGCTTCCTGAGGAGCCACTTGCCAATCATCTGGCATCCATTTCTTCGAGAGGATGGTTTCCCTTATGTTGGTCTTAATTCCTTCCCACACTATCTCTTGGTCCAAGCTGGTGTTTTTAAATATTTGCTTGTTCATTTCCTTCCACTTTGCGCAGAGAGTGAACCCGGGGCAAGGACCCATGCTTGGTTAAGGACTGGGCTAGAGTATAAGCCTTGTCTCTAGATTAGGATGGTCTCTTTTATGCTTCCCGGGTCACGGTCTATCCTGCCAAACAACGCTTCCACTTGTCTCCATTTTCTCTCCACAAACTGACAAGAGTTGAGGGGGTGTTCTAGTGTTTCCCCCTGATTTCCACATAGGGCACAAATCGAGGGCTCGTGGAAGCCTCTTTTGGTCAGTTAATCCCAAGTTAATATTCTTCCTCTACACACCAACTAGATGAAGTAGGACACCTTTGGCCACCACTTTCCCTACCAAATTTTCCTCTAGATTTGATGCTGATTCTCCTGTCCCCATCCTGCTTTTATCCTGTAAGCTTCTTTGACTGTAAATAATCCTTTCGTATCATAGCCCCATCTCAAGATGCTTGGCCCATCCTGGAAGGTGATTATTCTCGAGTCTAGCTCCTTATTCAAATGGATCCATTGATCTGAATTCGGTGCATTTGGCTAGTTTGTCTCGTCTTTCCATCTTCTCCATCCACCGGTATTGATTTCTTCCCTCTAGTATTGGTTTACTGTTTTATAATTGTTGTTCATAGCATTTTCAGAGAGCTTTCAGTAGGGGGCATGCCCAAATATTTCGTGGGAAGAGAACTGATACCGAACCCAAACACTCTTGCCAGAAAGGTTTGGATATTTCTAGCCGTATTAAAGAAGAAGATGCATGATTTTTCATTGTTAATAAGAGTGCCAAAGGCTTCCATAAACACTTGGAGGGTATCTTTAATAATTCTGGCTTCCTTCAGCGAGACATGACAAAAGAGCATAATGTCATCTATAAATCACTAGTGGGTAAGAGGGAGGTCATTGCCCCAGAGCCTAACCACGGATCTTGATATTACGAGCTTCCTTCTTTAGGACTTTGCCAAGGACTTCAACAACCAAAATAAATAGGAATGGGGATAGGGGGTCTCCCTGTCTTAGCCCCCGAGTAGGGCTAAAGGATTTGGTGGGGGAACCATTTAGGAGAATGGAATAGATGGTGGAGGAAACCAAAGCCTGGATTTGTCAGATCCATCTCGGATCAAAGCCATAAGCTTGAAGGACTTTGGTGAGGAAGGTCCAACTTATGCGGTCATAGGCTTTAGATAAATCCAGTTTAATCATCATCCCTGGGATTTTCAGATGCTTCAAGGAGTGAATTGCTTCCTGGGAGGTAATAAAACCATCAAGGATTTGGCGGCCCTCTACAGAGCCAATTTGTTCAAAAGATATGAGGGAAGGTAGAAAAGGTGTAAGGCGCTTAACCATAATAGATGCAATGATTTTGTATATGACATTACAAAAAGCAATCAGGCGAAATCCTTGGGATCCTCCGATTTAGCAGATTTAGGAATCAACGTTAGAAAAGTGGCATTGAGACTCAAACATACCTTTTGGTGCCGTCTTGACTCCACCACCACTTCTAGAACGTCTTGTCTTATTAATTTCCATGCAACTTGAAACAATTCCACGGCGAAGCCATCAGGCACTGGGGATTTATTTTTTGACATACCTTTTACCACCTCCTCCACTTCCTCCATTGTGACCACCCTCATAAGGCCACGGTTCTGATCTTTGGTAATGAGATGCAGAATGTTTTGGGTGATTCTATGGATTGCTTCAGAGTGATCCTGTTCTGGTTCAGAGAGTAAGGTATGAAAGTGATGTACAACCAGTTCTTCCATGTCCTCGTGATGGACTATTCTGTCTCTGGCCTCATTCTTCAGAGAGAAGATCTTGTTATGTTGTCTGTGTTGGACCTTTGTTTTATGGAAGAAGCATGTGTTATTCTCTCCTTCCCCCAACTAGTTGACTCTAGATTTATGCTTCTAGAGTATCTTCTCCTGTTTTCTGCGTTCTTCTAGTTGCGTTATGAGTTGTCCCTCTTCTTTTGCTAGAAGTTCTGATCTTCCCTCCATGATAATCTGTAGTTGGACACTCTCCATCTTCTTCTTTATCTCCTCCTGGTCTTTGAAGATGTTGCCAAAGTCCTCTTTGTTCCACTTCTTAATCCTTTGCTTGATCTCTTTTAGTTTGAGTTGGAAGGTATGCATAAGATTTCTTCCCATCAGTTCACTTTTCCTCCACCATTCTTCTAGCTGTCCTAAGAGCTTAGGGTCTCGGAGCCAAAATGATTCAAATCTGAAGGGCTTATTTCTTGGTCCTGTTTTTAGGTCAATTTCCAGTCTTACTAGCCAGTGATCCGAGCCCATTTCGGAGAGTATGGAGGCTTCCATGTATATGTCTTGGGAGACGACCTGTTCTGAGACCAAGAACCGATCCAATCTGGATGCAATCTGATTTTGACCTCCCCTCCAGTTGTTCCAGGTGAAGGTTCCGTTGATGTTTTGAAGGTCCACTAGTTTGAGCTCCGATATTGCATCCTTGAACTTTTCCATATCTGGGTCCTATCGACGCATTCCTCCCTTCTTCTCTTTGAGGGGCGTCATCATGTTAAAGTCCTCTCCTACTATCCATAATTCTTCCTGAAATTCTCTTATCATACTGGCGAGGTTGTGGAGGAAGGCCTCTTTCTCTCCTAGAGTATGCGGCCCATAAACCCCAGTAAGGAGGACCCAATCACTCGATCCTATGTGTCTAAAGCGCCCTGTAAGCGTTCGAGGATTACTTACCTAATCCTCAAAGACAACTTTCACCGTGTTCCACAAAATGGGTAGTTCTCCCGCACTTCCTCTAGAGTCGAGTGTAATCACTTCATATGGAAGCTTTTGATTCTTCTTTCTCCTATGGACTTCTTGGAAGCGAGATTTGTCCTGTTTCTGTGGTTTCTTTCTCTTGCATCTCTGCTTCCGCTTTGCGTTTGGTGTTCATCCCTTCCCTTTGTTTTTCCGGTTTGTCTCCATTATCTTGTTCCTCCCCCATTTATTTGCCCTGGTCAACTGCAACTTGGTGGTCTTCCATTTCTTCTGATGCCTCCTCATCCTATAGGGTAACGAACTTGTTGTAATGATGCTTGTTTTTACCTGTCCTTATTGAGTTTGGGATGGGGGTTTGGTTAGTCTTCTGATTCTTCTTTCTCCTCTGGACTTCTTGGAAGCCCTCCGCATCCTCTTGCTGTTTCTTGTGCTTGTTGTTTTTTTCTAGCACATTTGGCTCTTTTTGGTTTAATGGGCATTCCCGAAATAAGTGGTCATACTCATGGTATCTCCTGCCATTAGGGAAATTTTGAGGTCTAAAATGGGCCTCCTAAGGAAATAATAAAATAATAGCTAAACCAATAAAATAATATTTATGAATTTTCAATTCACTTTTTGCACCACAATCAATGTAACCATAGTTAAATTCAATTCAAAAGTTGTACCAAAATAAAATTAATAAAAGAAATATATTGATGTGACTATAAATAAGAATGCGATTTTCAAGAAAAAGTCATTATCATTGAACAACTAATGCATTTGTCTTTTGTACTCAAATGACTTAAAATAAAATATAAATATAAATTTATAAATTCTTAATTATATTATATGCTATTAATTAAAATTTATATTATTTAAATTGTATAATAACATGTAATTAATATATTATATAAAAATAAAATAAAATAATATAATATAATAAATGTATAGGGATATGCATTGTTTCTTTCAAGAAATATGAAATGACAATAATATATTTTTATTCAAAAAGTGTGAAATGACATTTATTATGAGTACTTTACTTTGATTTTAAAAGTAGTTAGAGCATTACCATGGTTAACAATGAGCTTTTATCCACCATTGATAGTGTGACAAGTAAGTACCGTTAACTCAAACAATGTCACCTCAATCGTTATGGATGATGTGATGTCGTCCCCTAAAATGTGATTGGTTCTCATAAAGTGAATTTTGATTGTACATTTTTCTCTTAGGAGGCCCATTTTAGACCTCAAAATTTCCCTAATGATCGGAAGGGGATGTGTTCATAGTCGATGGTTTGTTGCCATACCTCATGGTGATATTCCAGTTTTATGGCCTCTGGAAGAGGTTATTTTATATTCATGTAGATGCAAATTCTTGCATATGACGTATATCTGCCTCGTCTTGTGGAATCTGTATTCTTTATGAAGGTGCCGAAGGAATTTCCAATACCCTCCAAGATCTTTGGATCCTAGAAGTCCATCGGGAGGCTGAAGAGCCGTACCCACTTCCCAGACACCATTCTTGGTAATGGACTCATATTCATGCATAGCATCCTTCCAAACTTGATGCTTTACAACTTCTTCAAATGTTCCAGGCTCATATTGTACTATCGTACTTATGGCTGTTAGATACCCTTGGTATCTCTTTGGCTTATTTCTTTCATGGAATGTCCCCCTTGGGGAAATATGTCTCTCGACATCTTCGAGAGTATCCCTAATCCATGAGGGTCTTCTCTTATTTGAAGGAGGTGGATCAATGGGATCCATAGGTCCATCAAGATAGGGCATCAGGTCATCCTTTGGTTCTTCCAACTTCCCTACTTCTTCATCTTCTTTGTCTTCCTTGGAGTTAGGAAGATTTCTTACTTTCTTGAGGGCAACATCTTCATCGAAGGTGACATTGTGGCATATCTCCTGTTCTCTTTGACCAGGAACATACATTTTATATGCCTTCGAAGTTTCGCTGTAGCCCACAAACATTCCCTTCTTTCCAGAATCATCCAGCTTGCTTCTTTTTTCTTTCGACACATGAAAGTAAACATGACAACCAAAAACTCTAAAATGAGAAACATCAGGTTTCTTACCAGAGAAGACTTATTCGGGAGTATTGGAGTTTAAAGAAGAATGCAAGCATTTGTTTTGAACACACACACCAGTGTTTGCAGCTTCTCCCCATAGAAACTTCAGAAGACCTTGGTCACATAGCATGGAGCGGGCAGCTTCCACAATGGTCATGTTCTTTCTTTCAGCAACACCATTTTTCTCAGGAGTGTACGCAGTTGTGGTCTCCCTCTTAATGCTAGCTTCTCTACAAAAGTCATTAAACTCATTTGACTCATAATCGATCCCATTATCGGTCCTCAAAACTTTGATTTTCTTCTCGGTTTGATTTTCCACCAAGGCCTTGAAGGTACAAAACCATTTGAATGCTTCGTCGTTTTTCAAAAAATATATCCAGGTATTGCGGGAGAAGTCATCTGTAAAAGTCATGTAATAGGAACATCCTCCTAAGGATGTCACAGGCAACATACCGCATAAGTCAGAATGTATCAATTGCAAGATATCATATGTCTTTGTGACACTTGAGGGGAATGGTCCCCTTTAGCACAACTGTAACATATACCTTCATGATCATCTCTCTATTCGGGAATCCCTGTCACCACCTTCCTTGCTTCGGGAAGGGCTTTGTAATGAAGGTGCGAAAACCTCCGGTGCCATAACTCTATTTGAAGAGTTGTATCACATGTCATAGACCCCAATGGACTTCCTCCAACTTGGTAGAGTGTATCAACTCTAAAACCAATAGAAAGAGTTCCCTTGAAGTTCTTCTTCCAGATAAGTACCTTTCCATCAACGAATGCTACCTTGAACCCTTTGCCTTCCATTACCGAAATGGACACAAGGTTCTTCTTCAAATTAGGTACATAATACACATCTTGTAATCAGATGACTTGAACTTGAGATAAATGGAGGGTCACAATCCCTGTCCCTTTTACAAGATAGGTGGAATTATCTCCAAGGATAAATTCCAGATTAGTATGCTTCTCAAACAAATCAGAAAGGGCTTCTTTATAAACAATGAGGTGCCTTGAAGCACCACTATTAATTAACCAGACGTCCAGGGTGTCGGGTGGAGATGCAGCAGAGAGGGCATATACAAGAATAAAATCATTTCTCGTATTATCAACAACATTAGACTCATCGTACATGGAATTTCTTGACCTCTTGAAAGGTTTCCCATTTCCATTATGATCAGAGGGAGCTTGTCTGTTGCCTTGGAAGCTATTGTTCCTGCCATTCCTTCTCGAGTTGTTGTTGTCATCATCCTTGGGAGAGTCCCTTCTATTAGGGCACTCTCTTGCATAGTGACCAGTCTGGTTACAAGTGTAACATCTTCCCTTCCTTCCTTTGGGCCCCGCTCTACCATGGTTTCGATTTCTCAGGCCACCATGGTTCTTCTTCTTTGCATGAGCGGCGAAGGCAGTGGAGTCACTTCCATTACCATTATAGAAATACTCCATCATTCTTGTTTCCTCTTGAGTGCATTTCGTCAATATTTCATCAAGATCAAGAATCACATTATTATTGAGAATAGTGGTATTGAATACATGCCAATCACAGGGGAGACCTCCAAGTGCAATAAGAACCATCTCTCGATCAAATATTGCTTTCCCAATAGCTAGGAGGTTATTCCTGATTTCAGTGAGCCTCATAAAATAGGATTGAATAGATTCATCCTTACCCTTCTTGATATTCTTCAATTGATTCTTGAAGAAGAGAATTTGATTAGCATTGCTAGCCTTGAACATGCTCACCAACTTATCATACATCTCCTTAGATGTCTTCAGCTCAGAAATGTAAGCAACCAAATGCTTATGAATAGAATTCCGGATAATCATCTTTGCTTTGATTTCCCCTTTTCTATACTTCGTCTTCGTGGAAATAAGTGGATTTGATGGAGGCTCTTGAATATTCACCTATACATAGTCTATAACATCTTGATCTTCTAGCGCCAAATCCAAGGACGTCTTCCATGCATGATAATCAGACTCATCAGTCAATTTATCGTCAGCCTTGAAACCCTTGTAGGTTGAGGAGGCCATTTGTCCTTGATAGGATTTCTTCCTTCAGAGATAACTTCTAACACCAGGTTGGACTTTTGGACTTTGTCTTCACTTGAACTCTGATCACATGTTAAATTTAGATAACCATGGTGTTCTATGCTTGATGCACTTTTACTTCAATCTTTCTTAGGCCCAATAAAGAATAGAAATCACATAAACTTGAAAGTAAAATGTTGATAGAACACAATAATAGATCAGTAGATTACAAGCCAAATATAGATAAGATTTTCTATTCCTTTTGTCCAGCAAAGATATGAGATATTGAGGCGTTACGACGATCAACAAGATGCTTCAACCAACAAAATCTTTCTCGCTCAGCCAACACTTTCATGTGTCACACCTACAACCCTCAAAGACAACTCATCACAAGTCAACGCAAGACAAACCGGGGACAACGTAGAAAAGTCAACGCAAGCAGCTTCATAAAAGTCAACACAACAAACTAGGGCTTTGGTCAAACAACCCGGAATTCCTCGATTTTAGTGCCTAGCTGTACAGCCTCCTAAAATAAGAATTTCTGCAGAATATTGAGGTCAAATGACCAAGGGTTGACCACGGTCAATGCTGCAGTAGAAAAGCCCTAAACAGATCAACGCAGAGAACAGAAAGCCCTAAACAGATCAACGCAGAAAACAACAGCTTCGCTCCACACGTGTGAGGGAAAAAGGCCTCCAAAGGTTATCGAATCAATCAGATCACAATAAGAGAATGATGATGAGATGATGAGAAAATGACCTCCAAGTCTCTCCAATTTATATTCATCAATGAAGGTGTGTGACACATCTCTTAGGCATGTGGGATAAATCTTGCTGACCTTGCACATGTGGAAAATAAACTCAAAATCAATGTTCTGCTCATTTGATCAAGATGATCTTTAGATCAAGCTTGCACCTCTCCGAAAGAGGAATCCAAAAAAAATATGACCATCGTCATATAAGCAGTGCAACATGGAGTTTGGACCTAGTTGCCCAAAATTAACACAAGGGAAATACTAGCTTTGATTTACACTATTCAGTAGGGTCTTCCCTACATCTTGTTGGATACATAGATTCAAATTGGGTTGATGATTGCATAGATAAAATTAGGATATGTTTTCTACCTTGGATCCATTCTGATATTTTGGTTATGGAAGAAGTACCTAGTTATTTATTTGTCATTAGCAGAAGTGGAGTAGAAGGGTGCAATGAAGATTATTACTCAAGCTATATGGTAGCAACACTTCCACACAAAGCTAGGTGTTCAATTTCATTGTCTGATGTTTATATGATATTATAATCAAAGTACATTCTAGTTATATAAAAACCAAGTATAGAGGAGGTGAAATAAGCACATTGAGATTCACATAATTTATCAGAGGACCAATTCATGATAGAGTCATTGATATGCAGTACCTCCGCTTCTTCTAAGAAAATTGCAGACATTTTCACTAACAATTTCACTGAGCAAAGGTTCACAAATTTGTGAGAGATCCTAGGAGTGAAGAACATAACTAACTAGAAATGTATCTTATTAGCATTCTCATTCTTATTTTGAAATGGGGTTTTGTTCCCTTGTGTTTTCTCTCTTCACCTAACGTTTTTGTTTGTACACGAGTATCTGACATGGGTGAAAATTGTAAGGGCTCATTCATAATACACACTTCCTAGTTGTGATTTAGGGTGAGAGTTGGGGTAAATGCAAACTTAGAGTCCCCTCCATAGATAATTAGGTCCATATATGACCACTTTTCTTCATCTACTAAGCATTCCCTACCGTTTGGGATCATCTTCTATTTTTAGCATTTTTATTTTTAGGAAGTCTTTTTAACAAGGGGTGTCACCTATAATGACATGTAACCTATAATGAGATGTAGCAGTGACTAGAAAGTGACATCGTGATTTAATATCCATTATTTCACATTACCTTATTCACAACCATATCCACTCACCTATCAACCTTATCTTTTGAATTTCAGTCTTATTTTGGAGGTTTCTTACTATTTCTGAATTAGGAATTGCATGGGTTAGTTATTATTTCTGTTCTAATTGATCTTTTACTCCACTTATATTTAGTCAACCCTATTTTCTGTTGCATATACGAACACAAGTTGGAGTTTCTCCATTTTCTGTCAGGCCGTTGGCCACTTTATAAAAAAAAGTAAAAAGAAAAATGGAAATAAAACTTATAAAAGAAAAGACTTAAAAAAAGTACTATTTAACTAAAAAAAATAAGGCCTTTGGTGATCGACATTTCAATGATTCCAGTGAAAAAAAAAAATAGTCCAATGCAAATTTTGAAGGAGAACATGCATATATATAAAAAGGTTCTACAATGTTGATAAAAAGTGCATGATAAAGTCAAAAGGGAATATTTCCAAATATCTTTAAAACTATACATAAGAGAAAGAAGAAGGAAGAGTAGATAAGATTGTTTTGATTCTTCATTAAGTGGTTTACAAGCTCGATGTTTTAGTAACCCATGGTGATTTCCCATGGTTTTTTCAAGGTAAAAGAAGAACAAAAGGAATACAAAATCTCTTTATGTGAGTGGTAAGTTTCACTCTTTACGTGAAGAAAATTAACCGAGTCAAAGGCATATAAGTGGACATATATTTTATATTATACCCCAAAGAGGTGAATAACCACATTTCACTAAGGTGTAACTTATATATATATATATATAGTTTATAAAAAAAAGTAAAGTTAAAAAAGAAAAATAAAAAGAAAGTTAAAGAAAATTTAACAAAAACGAAGAAGAGAGTTTAAGAAAAATAATAATTGTTGAGAATTAATATATATATATATATATATATATATATATATATATATATATATATATATATATATATATTGCAAGGAAGGTTATCAAGTCGAGAAAAATGGAGCCTAATTCGAAAATAATGAAGGAAATAGTCAAGATGAGTCCCACACAATAATCACTATTTTGGACTAAATGACCATTTTTTTAGACAAATTTGGATATACTTATATTAAAAAAAAACAATTTAAGATGTCCAAGGTGTGGAAATTTTTTTAGTATAGAAGGAAATCAAGACAATGAGCATAGATGCAAATAAAACAATTAAAGGAAGAAATCACAAAACTTTGACAAAAGAATGAAGCATCATACAAGAAATATAAAGATCTCAAAGATCGGTTTCATGAAAAATCAACAGAAAGTAATGAGGAGATTTTTCACCCAAGAGACCATCATAAAAAATCACTTGAACATATCAATAAGTCTAAGGTTAAGAAGCAAAAATTAAAGCAAGACAATGAAGGTTCTAAGAAGAAATTTAACGAGAATTTATTGAAGAAGGAAGAAGAAAATTTGCGCTTAAAATACCTGAATCAAAGGCTATTAGAACAAGTCAAAAGTATAAAAGACAAAGAGAAGAATTTTAAGGGCATAATCAATGATTCATAAAATGATGTACTTGCATGTCTAAGGAATCATAACCAAACTCTATTCACGCAAATAATTTTTTTTTAAAAATGACAAGAAGTCATTAAATGACAAGTTAGAACAACTTCAAAACGAAGTATTGAAGTTGTCAGTCGTTTTAGTCCAAGTTGAAGATAAAGGAATAAATTCTGATCCAATCAATATCACAAGTAAAGAAGAAGATAAATCTAGAGAAGTTAAAACATATTTAGAAGTTGCAGTTCCAACAATAGATGTTTCAAATGAAGTTTCAATAGCCAACTCAACAACAACAACAATTGAAGGAAATAAGGAAACTGCCAAAATTATAAAGGAAAGTCCAACCAGAAGAACTATTTATTGACATATGAATCACAAGAGCATAATTTTCAATCAATCTATGTACTGATATCACTCATAACGGAAACACAAAATTTATGTTCCAAAGAATACTGAAGTTTACAGAAAGCAATCCTACGATAACAATCACAAATTTCCAGTGACCAGAAAATTCCATAGAAGATTAATCTAGGATGGTCGGATTCATTCTTAATCCGACAATTTCATTTACCACTCCAAGGATCATATCGTCTTTGATCCAGGTGGATATTGGTGGCCACCCACCTATTCCACTTGGCCCCCACCATTGTCTCTTTCAGTTTTTCAGTTTCGGCATAACTTACTATTTTTAGCAGTTTTTCGGGTCCTGAACTTCCGGAGCCATTTTGAGGCCCTAAACGACGTTTTTATGTATCATGTGCGTCAAACGGAGATAGTATGCCAAAGTTACGTCCCTGGGAAGTTGAAACACCAATTTACCCAAACGGGGCCCATAGTTTTGGCGCTTCATCTCCTAGGGTTAGGTTTTTGGGATGTTTAAGGTTCTCCATTGTTTCTCAATAATAAATAGGCCCTCGAGCCTCATTGTAACACAGTTCAGAGGCCTGTAGCCGCCACATCTCTTCTCAGAGATAGCTACCAGTGCCCTAGCTAGTTTTATTTCCATTCTGTCTGTAAGCAAATTTCAGTTCTTTGATATTAATGAAATGAAGTGTTATTTCCGCTGCATATCTATCTTTATGGTGTTTATTCTGTTGCGTTCCTGCATAAATTCGGATCAGTGGTATCAGAGCGGTCTGCTTTTTCTCGATCCTTCTTTGCATGTCCCCAACGAGGTCGGGATATAAGGAGCTAGGGCTTGATCTGGTGGAACCTTTGCAAGATCAGCCTCGCAAACCTCGACGGACGCCCATGGGGGACGAAAAGAAAGATGAGGGAGCAGGAGATCCTATCAAAATATTGCTCGAGGAGGCCCTCGAAAAACAAAGGAACGCGATGATGGATAGCTTTGCTCGGATCCTTCAACGGCTGCCCACCGGCGGCGCATCTGCATCCAGTAGCCACTCTGGAGTTGCGACTCCCTTTAAGGTACAAGTAAATTTTGACATTCCCATATTTGAGGGTCAAATAGACGCAGATGCCGTAGATAGATGGTTAAATCTATTAGAAGGATATTTCTCTATTCATAACTTTTCAGACCGGGAGAAGATTATTTTTGCACTCCTCAAAGCTACCCCCCATGTTAAGGACTGGTGGGAAACCTACTGTGAGAACAAGGACCAGACAGAACCCTCTCTATTCTCGGCCGTACCAACTTGGAATTCTTTCCGAGATGCCGTCAAGGAACAGTACTATCCCATGGGGAGCTATGAGGACAAGTACATACAATGGACCATGCTGCGACAACAAAGGGATCAAGATGTGCATGAGCTGACGAATCTGTTCCATACCCTGCGCACAAAGTTGGGTATCAAAGATTCAGAGAAACATTTGGTGCTAAAGTATCGCATTTGTCTGCACAGATACATTCAGGAGGAAATGGAGTTCCTCGACATCTCCTCGCTTGGTACGGCATACCGGTATGCTGCCAAGATTGAGCAGAAATTCAAACAGAAGAAGCGAGACTTTGGATCTGCGAATCAAAAGCAAGGAAAAGGTGCTTCCAAACCACAGAACGAAGGACAGAGCCAAGGCATGGCGGCTAAAGACAACCCACCAAAGCCACAAGAAAAGAACAACACCATAAAGCCAAAGAAGGACACGGGAAAGTGGTGTGAGTTCCATAAGAGCTCCACTCACAACACAAGTGAGTGTCGGGCCAAGCAGTCGCTAGTGGCCGAGATGAGGGCTTATGAGTCAGATGCATGCTCTGACTCCGAATCAGAACCTGAAAAGGCGAATGAAAAAGGGAAACAGATTATTGATGCGGAGCCCAACGCCACTGTTGCCACTGCAAAGATCCAAAAGGAGGAACCGGAAGATCCAGAGGAGGAGGAACGTCTCTTCCACTCCCGGATGTGGGTAAAGGGCTCCCCGGTACAGTTCATTGTCGACAATGGGAGCCAAAAGAACCTCATTTCAGCAGACGCCGTGAAGCGGTTGGGCTTGCCGACCACAGCTCACCCACATCCATACACCATCGGGTGGCTTCACCAAGGACGAGATCTCCGCGTCAGCCAGCAGTGCCGCCTTCCCTATAGCATCGAGCCCTTCACGGATGAGGTATTATGTGACGTTGCTCCTATTGATGGTGTTTCGTGTATTGGGACAACCACAACGTAGGCTTGTCATGCGTGTGTAGTCCTTGACCTCGTCTTGTTATTACTTTGGGAAATAGGTTGTACAGGATACCAGAGGTACCACCTCCTACGGCTATCTCTTTGGTTACTGCAAAACAATGCAGTAAGCTCATTTCCCAAACCAGGAAATTCGTTTTCCTGATGATCCGCCCCCAGGGCAAGAAGAAGACTGTGGCCACGACCTCCAGACAGGGCCCCTCTGCACGACAACGACAAATGGATAAGGTCGTGGAGGAGTATGGGGACATCTTCACCTCACCCACGAGGGGGTTCTACGCGCCAGGTCAAGCACCCGATTGATGCGACCCGAATGCGCGCTAGCTGCCCAATGGGCCCGAAGTCCATCGACATCGGAGTATGGAAAAATGATGAAATCAAGAGGCAGATTCAAGAGCTGTTGCAGAAAGGTCACATCAGACCAAGTTCATCGCCCTGTGGGAGCCGATCGTGTTGGTACAGAAGAAGGATGGGACGTGGAGACTCTGTATTGACTATCGGGCGCTGAACAAGATCACTGTCCGGAATAGGTACCCAATCCCACGGATTGATGACCTTCTGGACCAACTCCAAGGTGCAAAATATTTCGGTAAGATCGACCTGAAGTCTGGGTATCACCAGGTACCAATTGAACCCTCTGATGTGTGGAAGACTGCCTTCAAAGCTAAGGAAGGCCTTTTTGAATGGCTGGTCATGCCTTTCGGGTTGACGAATGCTCCCGCAACCTTCATGAGGATGATGAACGACATCTTGCGGCCATTCACCAACTCATTCGTAGTGGTGTACTTGGATGACATTCTGATCTTCAGCAAGACTTGGGAAGAGCACCTTCATCACATCCGACAAGTCCTCCAAACACTGCAGCAACAGAAGTTGTGTGCCAATTTGGAGAAGTGCATGTTTGGCATGACCCAGGTTCAATATCTGGGATACATTATTGATGAAAGGGGGGTGCATGTGGATCCAGCCAAGATCCAAGTCATTCGGGATTGGCCAGCCCCAACCACTATAACAGAGCTTCGCAGCTTTCTGGGTCTTGCTAATTTCTATCGGAGGTTCGTGTTGGGATTCTCTCATATCACTTGGCCTTGAGTCAAGTCACCAAGGGAGGAGCGAGAGCAAAATTTTTTTGGTCGGAACCTCAACAGAAGGCGTTCACAGAACTGAAAAACCGCCTCTGTTCTGCCCCAGTGCTCACTTTACCAGACTTGCAACAGCCATTTGAGATCGAGACAGATGCCTCTGACTATGCTATTGGGGCAGTTCTTACTCAACGGGGACATCCAGTGGCATTTCACAGTGAGACATTGTCTGACACAGTTCGCAAGTACCCCACATATGACAAAGAAATGTACTCCATTGTGCAAGCTTGTCGACAATGGAAGCATTACATTTTGGGGAAGGAAACAATCATCCACACAGACCACAGGCCCCTGCAATTCATACAGACACAAGGGAAGTTGCAGAATGATCGCCATCAGAAGTGGTCCACATATCTGCAACAGTTTCATTTGAACATCAAGTACAAGAAAGGTAGCACCAATAATGTTGCAGACTGCCTCAGCCGACCACCGATCGTGGCGCTCACCACCGTGCTCAACTCTTGTGGGCACGAGACTTCTGATTGGCCGCTTCTCTATGAGAGTGACCCAGAATTCGGCCACACTTACAAGGCACTCTTGGGGAGCACGCAAGTTCCAAATTTTCACCTCCAAGATGCACTTTTATGTCACCTGGGACACCTTTGTGTTCCTTCAAGCGAGCGTGCCAAGATGATATGGGAAGCACACTACAGTCGAGTCGCTGGGCATTTCGGGGTCGAGAAAACAGTAGCAATACTACAGAAGTATTTCTATTGGACGAACCTTCGAAAGGATGTCGAGAAGCACATCAGATCCTGCACTGCTTGTGCCATTGCTAAGCCGACCATCAAGAAGCAAGGCCTATATACTCCACTACCTACCCCTAGTCGACCATGGGAATCCATCTCCATGGATTACATGTCGGGACTGCCCTTTACTAAGAATGGCAATGACTGTGTTTTCGTGGTCGTTGATAGATTCTCGAAGATGGCCATTATGGCGGCCTGTAAGAAGAATATCACAGCAGAAGCTACTGCTAAACTCTTCTTTAAACGAGTATGGGTTCACTTTGGGATCCCACAGTCTATCATATCAGATCGAGATAGCAGGTTCCTCAGCACATTTTGGTCCAGCCTCTGGTCAATGATGGACACAAAGCTCACCAAGTCCACAGCTTTCCATCCCCAAACAGATGGCCGGACAGAGGTCGTCAACAGAATGATTGTACACATTCTGCGCATGTACAATTCAAAGCATCCACGCACATGGGACGAGAGCCTCCCTTATGTACAACATAGTTATAACCGGGCTCTCCACGGTTCAATTGGCCATAGCCCCTTTCAGGTGGGCTTGGGATTCCAGCCACTATGTCCCATTGACGTAGCCATGCCATTTGCAGCTGCTCAGGCCGATTCAGCGCACGTCCAGTCTGAAGTTGACAAAGCAAGTAGCTTCATCGAGCGCATTCAACACATCCGCCAACGGGTTCATGATATATTGGACAGAGCCAATGCGAAGTACAAGCAGCGCCATGATCAACACCGGGTGCCACACCACTTCCAGGTGGGCGACAAAGTATGGCTACATTTGCAGAAGGAGCGCCTCACTGGACCTCACCGCAAGCTTCGCCCGCTTCGATACGGGCCGTACACCATCACCAAGGCTGTAGGTAACAATGCCTTCGAGCTTAGTATCCCACCATTCCTTGGTCTGCACCCAGTCTTCAATGTGGATCGCCTTCGTCCTTACTTTCCACCTCTACTGGACACCTCGGACATTGCAGAACAACTCACACCAACAGAGTTAAACCCAGACTGCATGGAACAGGCCACCACAGGTTGTATCATGGACATGCAAATCAAGAACACTCGTCAACAGCAGATCCAACTGTATCGGGTTGTCAAAGCTGGCCAACTCCTGCACCAAGGAAAGTGGTTCACCGGGGACCAAGTTCAGCAGAAATTTCCTCATCTCATGGAGGAACTTAACGCAATGGGGACCATTGCTTCCTAAGGGGGGAGGAATGATCCAGGTGGATATTGGTGGCCACCCGCCTATTCCACTTGGCCCCACCATTGTCTCTTTCAGTTTTTCCGTTTTGGCATAACTTACTATTTTTAGCAGTTTTTCGGGTCCTGAACTTCCGGAGCCGTTTTGAGGCCTAAACGACGTTTTGATGTATCATATGCGTCAAACGGAGATAGTATGGCAAAGTTACGTCCCTGGGAAGTTGAAACACCAATTTACCCAAACGGGGCCCATAGTTTTGGCGCTTCATCTCCTAGGGTTAGGTTTTTGGGATGTTTAGGGTTCTCCATTGTTTCTCAATAATAAATAGGCCCTCGCGCCTCATTGTAAAGCAGTTCAGAGGCCTGTAGCCGCCACATCTCTTCTCGGAGATAGCTACCAGTGCCCTAGCTAGTTTTATTTCCTTTCTGTCTGTAAGCAAATTTCAGTTCTTTGATATTAATGAAATGAAGTGTTATTTCCGCTGCATCTCTATCTTTATGGTTATGTGTTTATTCTGTTGCGTTCCTGCATAAATCCGGATCAGTCTTGTATCAACAAAGATGAAAGTTCAGAGACAAGATATTATGAACGAAAAAACATACCTGAACCTTCATGAGTAAGCTTTGAGGACAAAGCTTTTTGAAGAGTAAGGACAATGCTATGAATAAAATTATATAAAAAATAATGTAAAAAATAAAATAAAAAACAATCATATTATTGATTAATTAGTAATCATTAATTAGACATACTTGACCCTTCATGAGTAAGCTTTGAGGACACAGCTTTTTGAAGAGTAAGGACAATGCTATGAATAAAATTATATAAAAAATAATGTAAAAATAAAAAATAATAACAATCATATTATTGAATAATTAGTAATCATTAATTAGAATTAGTTAATGGAAATATATGTCGCTAAGGACATGACTGTTGGTGAAGAGGTACCTGCATAGGGTATATAAGCAAGCCCTCACCCTCGTTGTAATATCTCATCATACATTTATTCAATATACAAAACTCAATATACAATTACAGGTCTTACAATGGACATTTATGTCTTTGAATTATTTTAAAGAATTCTGTTGCGTATACGAACCTTCTTCGTTACAACGATAGAGTCCTGTTCTCATGAGACATGTTGTATGTTTATTTTGGGGTAGCATTAGATGTGCTTTAAGTGTCAAAATTTGCAGGAAGGCTTAGACACATGTATTTCAGATAACCCAGAAATCATTTCATGAAATTCCACTTGGATTATATTCTATTAAAATAATTAATTATTTTTAAAGGGACCCTAAGTCTAAACTTAGGAAAATAAAATAATTAAAGGGAATTAATAGAATATGGGTGTGAATGTTTTAGAAAAGGTAGATCAAGTCAAAGTTAATCTTAGCCATTGATTAGAGATATAATATGGACCATTGAAGTTTCAACGAGAAAACTATAAGAATGGCGTGAAGGGTCATTTGGAAAATACATTTGACAGAGTAGGGATCAAGAGATCGAATTTCTGAAGTGAGCAGTGCTCAAAGGAAATATCGATCAAGAAATATTTTGTAGAGACCCATAGTAATTCCAGTTGGAAGGATTCCTGAGCCAGAGAGTGCATAGTAGTAGAGACATAGAGAGCCACCGAGGTAGCACAGAGCCAGTGACAGTGCTTACATAGTCACTCTGCAAACCTTGAAGGGAAGTCGTATTTTTGGTGAGGAGACAACGTTGGGCCAGTTCCAGATCTCGGAGAGATTTTACGGAGGCCAAAAGACCTCAGTTTCTAGTCAGGAGACAGACCAACGCAAAGGCAAAAGGGCAGCTATAGTTGTGACGTAGAGACTGTGTGGGTGATGCAGTCACTGTGTAGAGGCAGCACAGGGCAATCCAACTTGGGTGTTGGTCAGTGTTAGGTTTCTGTGGAGGAGTGAGGTTTGTCTCACAAGATCTCTTTTGTCAATTTCTTTGCATGATTTGACGAATGTGTCAATCATAGACTTGTACTCAGAAATATTTGTTGCATAATATATAAACCCTCAGCTGCTGCACTGGTTTTCCCGCATTGGGGTTTTTTGGGGACATTGGTACAGAAATAATTGTGTCAAATGTGTGTGTGATCTATTCTTGTTCAGTTTTGTTTCCGCACTTGTATTTATTCTGCAGTTTATTTGTGTAGGTGGCAGTGTGATGTATTCAGTGTTTTCTGTAGTAAACAACAAATATATTATTAATTTAAAATTAACGATTAGGTGAATATATTTAAGTCATTGCAATGGGATTCCAGAGATTTATGAAAATTTCACATGGTATTAGAGCTTGTTTAAGCTGAGTACAGGAGGAGAAAAGAGTAGATTCAATAGATTTAGCGTTGGTAAAGCTAGGATCAAAGAGTTGCGTAAGCAACATATCAATTTGCCAGTTGATTGCGCAGTCCAATCCAGGAGGGCTAGAACGACAAGGAAAATATCCCTCTAAGTGAGGCGACAGAGAGGTAGGATTGTTCCAGATTTTTGTTTATCCGAGGCAGAGGGAGAAACCCAACAAATATATGTAGATCAATAGCTGGAGGGACGAAGTTTGATGCACAACAATGATTACTAGTGCGAAAGCGTCAGGAAGAGTAGCTAAGACACATTTTGGGGATTTTTTTTACCTCAGTGAGTTTCTTTCCCAAGAAACTTAGATTTCCTGTGCAGTAGCAGCAGATTTCGTGGCTTTCTCCAACAGGGAGTGTGTAAATCTAGTTGCGCAAAGGGTGAGAGGCATCAGATCAACTGTAGTTGGTTGAGGTGGCCACCAGTGGATTGCGTGACTAGGACCGGTTGGAGGGAGCCTCAAACTACGTAATATGGAAGGCAATGATTTACTTCCTTCTATATGAGCATGACCTCAAGCACTTTAGCGACAATGCCCAGGCTAAACCGGTGGATGCAACACCATTAAAGGCCTTCAAGAAGAATATGGCTAAGGCCAAAATATTGATCCGCATCACGAAGTGAAGGATCACATTGTGTCTCACATTTCCAGCAAAGGGACATCTAGGGAGATGTGGGAAGCATTGGCTATGATGTATGAGGGATATTCCGAGCAACAAAAGATGTTTATGGAGGAGAAAATTTGGACCACCAAGATGCAAAAGGGAGAGCACATTGATCCACTCCTATCTAGACTTTAGGAAAACCGAGATCAATTGGAAGTTGTGGGATCAACTCCTAAGGCCACATGGATGGTCAGATTGGCCCTCAAATCAATGTCCAATGAATATCAAGTCTTTGTCCAGAGCATCCTGGGCAGAGAGAATTTGTCGGACTGGGAGTCGAGGTGGGCAACTCTTCAACAAGAAGAGATGCAGAGGGACTTACTCAAGTGTCAACTTGAAGGCAACAGTAATAGTGGTTGAAAGGTTAAGAAGGAAGAGGAGGAGAATGTAGCCCTTGAATCAAAGGGGAAACAAGAGCAATGCAAGAGGAAGAAGGATCTTTCAAAGATCAAATGCTTCTAGTGTGACGAAACGAGACATTATGCCACATAGTGTAATCTCAAGAAGAAGGACAAGGATGAGAAGCATGATCCTCAAGCTGGAGCAACGAAAATAGAGGAGGAGGGATTTGTCATGATTTCCCATATGCCTTTAAGAGGGAGGTTGGGTGATTTGGAGTTGTAGACCCAGATATCTACAAGATTGGGCATGATCCTTGAGGTGTCCACATCTCAGATCATCACCTTGCTACGGGTGCCAAAATCAGAAGTAGCTAGATGGACAGGTGCCAGTTGGTGCAGAGGAGTGCAGAAGTGACATTGCAGTGGTTAGCAACACCATAGTTTGAGCAGCACAGAGCAGAGTTAGCAACAATGCAGGAAGGCACTATGCAGAAGCCAATAACAACGCAACAACTTCAGAGGGAAAATGTAGAGGCTAGAGGCAGTCAGATATTCATCACCGAGATGCATTATACTTGTCTAATTTTTGGATTTTTTGTTGTTGTAGTAAGCAACTGTGATGCAGTGCGGTAGCAGTTGGCAGTGGCAGAGTCAGTAGCAACATGGATGCATAATTCAAAGGGAGTTGCAGTAGAGATGCAATGTTGATAGTGACAGTGTCAGCTGTAGTATAGATGCAACATTTGCACAGAGTTGATGGGAAGCAGTGTTTTATCACTCAGTAATTTCTCAAGGTCAAAGAAAGAATTCACCGAGGTAACCACAAACCTACTTTGGAGTTTAGGATCTAGCTCTCCTTAACTCAGAGAGGGCTCTCTCTATATGATTTAGCTTTATTTGAAATATATATTAGGCTAGTTAATAATTACAAAGTTGTTTTTTTTTTTTAAATTGGTTTGGTTGGAAATGCAGAGGAAGGCCATTGGAAAATGGAGTCAAAGAGGCTTGGATGATCAATTTGCAGAAGTATCAAGCTTAAGTGAAACAGGGCAAGGTAGACATTACTACTGGATCCTTTAGATTTGGATGAAATGTAATAAAAGAAGAAGGGAGACTTAATCGAAACTAGGGGGCATTTAAGAATTCCCTAATCTGGATATAAGAATAGAGGTTCAATCGAAACTAGGGAGCAATGAAGAATTCCCTAATCTGTATATCATAAGAAAACATGTAAATTACTAACAGTTAGAAGTAGAGTGTATGATCTCAACAAATTTTGCAGTAATACTCCTGTTAGACAATTCAGAATTAAGAAAACAATAAAATGGAAATAAAGGAAAGCACATATACAATGAAGAAAACTTCACCAGTAGATATGGCACATGAATCCTAAAACATATGCTCTTTTATTAATGCAAATAGTCACTTGAACTTAGTGGATTGCATCACCCTGAATGATGAGGTTCTTGGTTACAAAATCCAACATCTATTACTTCAAATGATGAAGTATTTATACAAATTCTAAACTAAAATATCTTGAAAAAATATCAAGATTTCTTACAAATATCTACAACTGTGTTACATAAATAGAACTCAAACATAGGGCATTAAAAACTAATGAATCTACTTGGCAGTATCTTTGTGAATTTTTGGTGACAAAAAAGAGCAATTCGAATTTGATAGCAACTCTTATTTGATGAGGTGGCATCCAAGTCATTAATTGTCTTTGAGCTTTTTCCTCCCGAATTTCTGAAAAATAGGGTCCAGAAATCCTTTTGTAATCTCAATTTGAGATAGCTGTGTAAAAAGTGAAAGAGGTTATTGTAGATAAATATGTTTTCGATATAACCTCTCTCAGTTTTTTAAAATTCCGCTCGAGTTGTTCAAAATAGGCTTTGCAAAAAGATGTATAAAACAAAACTTTGCACAGTCTGAAAAATAGGCCGTGAGGATGTGTATGTATCTCTCATTCTGTAATACCTGTGCATAAAGTGAGATAGGTTTTTGTAGGTTGGCATCTTAGGAACATAAACCTCCTCCCGTTTTGCAAGATTCATTTCTGATTGGTCACAATCTTCTCTGCAAAATGATTACTAAACAAGGATTTTCTGTAAAAAGTGCTTTGAAATATGGTTTAAAATTTCCAAAACCATAATGTCTGTTGGAAAAGTGTGAGAGATTTTTGTATACGAGGATGTTAGAAACAAAAACCTCTTTCAAATTTGGAAATTCTTTTTCATCTGTTTGTTTGTTCCATTTGTCTTCTTTCACCTGTATGTAACCTTCTGCTGAGTAAAAGCCTTTCCTCTCTATTAGAACATTACTATTTCTGTGATAATTGTCTTTTCTTTGAAGGAAAACCAATCGAATTCTAATTTTGAGAATTTGGAAGAAACAAGTTTTTAACTACTATTAAAACTGTTTCCTCAAGCTTTTGTTCTGCTAACAACTTGCAAAATAAAATATTTGTTAATGAAAAAACGGTTTGCAGTGAGGCAAGCAATGGCTTTGGTTTTATTTGCAAATCTGCAGAAATAATTCAATTGCAGTGTTTTGAAACAATGTTGGCTTTTTGCACAGTGCCGGAGTGGAATTATGGTATGATGTTCTTCACACAGCGCGAGGTCAAATTCAAATGGTAGGGCATTATTATTCGTATAGGGATAAACTGCTTGGTGGTTTTTTTGCATCGAGCAAAGATGGTAAGTGGTTTTCTTTTGAATGATGTGATGGATTGTGGAGGCGCCACGTAGCGAGGAGCAGAGCAATGAAAACCACTTATTTCACAAGATTTTGGAATGTTATAGATCTGGCTATCGCGGGTGCAAAAAGGCTTATTGGTCGTTGGATCTGAGGAACGAAGATCCAACGTTGTTGGGTGTTTGAAAATTGATAGGTGGGTATAGGAGGTGGGGCTCGTGAATTATATGCGTGGTGTATTTAACATGTGTTATATAATTAGTGGGTCGAGACTTTAGAATAGTGGGAAATTAATATAAGAAGGTAGGATATATAATATGTGGAGTTAAATAATGAATGTTAATGCAGGAAAATATACAAAGGGATAAATGAATATATTATGATTTTAGTGTTAAAAAGTATTATGGGAAATTAATAAACATTAGAATAAGTATTATAATGTTTTCGGGGAAGGATTTACCATGGGGCCCGATACATTATTTTTAATATTTAGACTTAGAATATGGGGGTTTCTAGGGAGAATTTATGGAAAAAGGGTAATTAGTAAAGGGAAATTAATTTCTAAAGGAAAAATGGACTTTTAGCTAGGGCAATGGGATTTTAAGAAAGGAAATGAGTAAAATGATGGGAAAAAGTTAATATGAAGGGGGAAGGGGTAATTTTACAAGGGAAAATGCCTTTTTTTCAAGTGGCATTAGGGTTTTAAACAAGGGGAAGGGGATTTTGGGAAATTAGTGATTTGAGATGACCAATTGCTGATATCCATGCCTTATGACAGTAATCTACCTACCCATCATATACCCTAACATTTTTTCTTCATTTTACTGGGTGCATTTGAGCTTGCAGACCCTTATTCATTTTTCTTTCAATCAACAAACTAACTAATTCTATCCTTATTTCTTCCAAGGGCCCAGATTAAACTGTTGAGCTCCTTATTTATTCTCTACTGATCTGCCAAGGTCAAACAATTTGGCTAGATACTTATTTTCTATCTATCAACATGAAATTTAAAGCATGAAAAGTCAAGATTGAGCTATTTGACCCTCATGGATTGTGGCATTTAGGACAAGCTGCACACAATCTTATTTGTAAAAGTAAACTAGTAGTAGTGGAATTTGAACGTGCAACGCTTTCATGTTTTATTTGTATCTCTTTTTGTTTGGGGTCCATTTTTATATTCTTTCTGATATTTTTTCTTTCAAGTCCTTTGATTTTTCTTTTAGGACTTTTACTCTCTTTACATTTTTTATTTTTCTAATATGGGAAAACAATTTGTAGAAAGCAAAGTATGTACATATTACAAGATTTTAAGATAGCAAATTCAAAATGATGAATCCTATTATTATAGGACCCTAACACAGTGTTAGACATCAACAATGTAGAGAGAGATGTTACAGAGTCATAACAGTATTTGAGGGTGTATTACTAGAGCACATTCCTCGCTAAGAGGGAGTGTTGATTTTGGGGTAGCATCAGATGTGCTCTAAGTCTAAAAAATTGCAGGCAGGCTTAGACACGTATTCCAGATAACCTAGAAATCATTTGGCGAAATTCCCTCAGATTGTATTATATTAAAATAATTAATTATTTTTAAAGGACCCTAAGTCTAAACTTAAGAAAATAAAATAATTAAAGAGAATTAATAGAATATGGGTGTCAATGTTCAAGAAAAGATAGATCAATTCAACATTTCATCATATCAGCGTCCGATCCGCCAGCACAACAAAGGACTACAACACAGTAACAACTTTATGGAGATAACAATCACATGTCTAAACTATTCTAACGTGTCCACATGGTGGTCACATTTGTCAATTTTTAGTTATCATTGTAATAAATTGCAGATTGCCCATGTTGATACGACAATCACCAGGAATTAGTTTAAAAGCTGCATTTCTATTCAGTATTAGGGGTTGGACCCTATATTGTAAGATTTTTCTGTTGGAGCGTTGTAATTTTGGAGCTGGAGCATCAATAATAAAAGACCATTTTGCAAGATTCTTGTGTTTTATTTTCTTGGTGATGTCTTTTCTTTACTACGTTTAATGTTTTCCACTATTATTTCTTTCAATATATCATTTAAATTCTAATTGTAAAACAAAAATCTGAAGATTGATATTTGCTGCATAGAGCACCTTAATTTTAGTTGTTTTTACAATATAAGTGTTTTTCTTTTGATGTCTGGTTTAACAATACTTAACTGCTTTTAAGCCACTACTAAAATAACTTTTCTTCATTCCATAATTTACTCCGTGTTATGTAGAATTACGATCTACAGATAAATCAAATTCCCTAAGTGTGGTGCTAGGCACTTAAAACAACAGGTGAAATACTTTGCTATCACTTTCTCTAACATAAATAGACACACAGAATGATAGAAGAACCTACTTGTAATCCAAGCGCTTCTTCTTCTCCTTCTGTCGCTTTTGTTGTTGCCTTCAATTCGACTCAAATAGCCAGATTGATTCTTACAATCATGAAGAGAGAACAACAAAAATATTGCAATATATAGATGCCTACTTATCTTCATCACTCAAATCAATTAGATGTGAAACATATATATCATTCAAGAATCCATCGCATGAGAAATAGAGACATAAACAGATACATATATGGGAAAATGAACAACAATCTTTATTAAAGAGTAGAAGGGGGAGGTTACAACCAATGATCGATTTGATGCCACCGACGCTAGCTTCATCCCAATCTCATCACATACAACATCACACCAACAGCATATCAGTACTTTCGCTCTCTCAAATGAGGATCCAACAACATTTCTTTACCAAAATTATTCCTTCCCTAGCACTAGGATCTATGCTCAATTTATAGGGAAACTGATGGTAGTTTCTCAATGAATGACTTTCTAATAATAAGCAAGACATGTTCCCAAGTTCAGAGGTGTTAGATGGACACTTTGTTTCAAATTTTGACACACATGGACTCTTCTAGAAGGCACTGGCCATGTGGAGATTCCTAGAACAATGAGAATTCCGCTCCCAGGTGACCAACGTACTCTTGAATGTCGGGAAGTGCATTGCAGTGCACCCTTGAATGGAGGGAGCTACATATGCAACACAGTTAGTCCCTTTAGAGGCAACGTTCATAAGTGATATAAAATATACTTCAAACATTAGAAATCTCACAATAGAAGCCATGAATGATTTGTTCTTCACTTAGGGCATATAGCAACTGAAATGTAAGGGGACGATGGACCATATTTCATTGGTCTTGGGGATGATATCCAGTTTGACCAGGTCCTGGGGGATGATGCCAAAATTGACCTATAACAACTTGCCCCTAAAGCATGAAGTCAAAATAATAGCAATATTTTTTGAATGAGATGCTTTACGATGTGATCAGCTGGAATTGAAGTGGAGTGGCGACCTATATCAATCTTACAATACATTACATCATGATATTTTCATATTGATCACGAATTGTTGAGAGAGGCATTCCCATGCTCAACACATAAACTATCTAATAACATGTACATAGTTTAGAAAGTCGTCTACATTGGAATGTTGCCTAATCCAGACATGCCTACAGATATAGGCCCATGTTCGGTTGATGATCTGTAAGTAAGGTCTCCGTACATATGATATGTACAACAATCTTGAAATCACAGTTCGGATGGCTGAAACTAGATTTGGGGTCTTCTTATCTTATTCACTCGATCGTGCGGGTACAAGTCTAGCCATGCGAATATATGATTTGCAGTTGAACATGGTAAGACATCATTTGCTTACCAACCAATGATGTGAACTGTTAACAAACGCGATAGAACCACCATTGATGTTAATGGCTCTCAAGGTACTGTAGTAAATTTTTCAAGGCATGAATAGATGATTTAATGTCGAACGCCAAACAAAATCTTTCGGTCAAAGGTCTGGAAGCGAGGATCTTGTCGATGCTATAACAAGTCTCATGGTATTGAAAGATGATGTTTCTAAGTAAACTTCCTGGATGATGATTTGATGTTGACAGGAAGCCATTTCATCGCGAAACGGGAGTTACTGAGTTCAGAGACAATGTGACTTGATATAGCAATGTTGAGGGATGACTGTCATGAAAATGAAGGTTTATGAGTATTACAGAAGGATGAGTATTCACTGGATGGCTTCTCTTTAGCATATCAGCGACACTGAGATGAATTGGCAGCATTGACTCAAAACCGAAGTGAAGGTATGATGAACCATAGGTATGAATGAACCGTCAATAATATTACCCAACCCAAACAATCACAATGATAGAGTGAAGTGTCATGTTCATGAGCGACCTGCTACTGTAAAAGTTCTGTTCACTTTCCCAAATTTTTACCCAGTGATTTGTCGACCAATACCTCTTTATTTTTTAACAAGCTTGAGGAGGATAACATATGCTTGATCTATAATTCAACCCTTCGGGCGAATATGCATCACTATTTAATAATTGGAGTCTAGCGATAAATGATACTCGATTCTTGCCATGATTGACAAGCCTGTCGCTATTTTTTCTTTTAACGAGCCTAACGACAGTGACATCCCGGTCCTTTTTCATATTTAGAGAGTTTGAAAAAGAGGACAAAATTAAACTCCATGAGTCCTTTTTCGTAATTTTTTCGCTCAGATCCGAAAAAGTGTAAAATGATATCTGAGAGAACCTCCTAGCAATGTTCGACTAAGGTTTTCCTTTTTCGTAATTAATCCATCTCAGTCCAGAAAAAGGTTAAACTTATACTGAGTAGATGTCGTTTCATTTACTTTTATGAGCTCGAAAAGACAAGTGCTTGACAATCTTTTCACATTATCGGAGTCTGAAAAGAGCTAAAAGAAGACTCCACGGGTTCCTTTTTTGCTGTTATCGAAGCTCGAAAATGAGATAAAATTGCGCTAAAAATAAGGATAAAATCATGCTTTGTGGTCAAATCATTGTTGGATAAGTGTGCATGACTAATCTGTGATGTCAGCTGTAAAATTGTTCAGAACAACATCAGAGTGATGAAAAATACCTGTTTCATAGCAAAAAATGAATAAAAACCATAGTTACAACAATAAATATGATTTGCAAATAATCAAATGACTAATTAAAAGAGTTTTACTATTCATTTTTACCATTTGAATTTTGGAGCTCTGAACCAGTTTTTGCCCCTGAACTTCAATAGTTGATTGCGACAGATTCTGTGGATGATTGGTAAGAATGTTTTGAATGTCCCCTGCAAGAGCATATACCCCCCAAGCTTCATTTCATTCACCTAAGTAGACTATTGGTTACTAATCGCTGGATGGAATGAAGGCTCATTTACGGGATCAAATGGAAGACTCATCTTAATTAGGAGAGGATTTGTTTCATTTTTTAACGAGCTTGACACAGGAAAAGAACTATGCTTATGGCCCGTTTCATTTTTTAACAAGGTTGACACAGTAAAAGAACTATCCTGAAGCCTTGTTTCATTTTTTAATGAGGTTGACATAGTAAAAGAACCATCCTCATTGTGCAGTCGGACTAGTGAGTGTGGGTTGGAAAAGACGTAGTCTAACAGAGACATCATTTAAGGAGTTTGATGAGCACCACAAATGATAAGTTATAAAATGCGTTGACGGGTCTTCTCCAGGGTTTCCGTTGAATTTATGAATGTTTGAGGGTAATTTATGAGGTATCACCAACCACCAAGGAGTGTAATTGATTGGATCATTGGTGAGCCGATTTAAATCCGGTAACTCTAAAGTTGCAACAAAGGGAAACTGTCAATTTAAGTCGGGTTGAGCATAGCCATGGTATGATGGAATTGCTTGGGCAACAGGCCTTTGAGCACCAGCATAAGGAATTTGTTGTTGGTAACCCAGATATGGGTTGTTTTGAAAATAAAATGCTTGAGGATTCTATTGACCAAAACCTGGGTACGCTTCTTGTTGAAATGAAGGTTGTGGCATTTGCGCTTGTGGCTGCCAAGGGGTCTGTCCACCAATATTATAACCCAAAATAGGATAGCTTGGATTAGGGGATAGGTATAACCTGGTTCTGGCTATGACATCGCATAATACGGTAATCCATCTTGTGAATAAATAATTCCATATGCAGGTGGTTGTTGTAAACCATATGAAGGAGTTGGAGTTTGAGGGCCCAATACTTGAGGGTATTGGGTTGAAGGACCCGCCTGAGACAGTTTAGGTACAACATTTTGATCCTGTAACAGGGGTAAGGATGTATTAACAAGCAGAGTTGATGTGAGTGCAATAGGTTGAACCGATTGATATGAGCGTACCACTGTTTGTGGTTGGATGGGTAAGAGTGAGCTGCCACTGAAAAACGTTCATTCGGACATTAGGATGACCAAATAACATTGGAGTACTGTCAATATGGGTGACCATATGTTGCCCCCCAGCATAAGGAGTATAATAAGATGGAAAATATTGTTCTCCACATGCAGGGAGTCTAATTGAAATTGTACTAGATGGAATATACCCAGACGGACCAGCTTAATATTGCCCTGATGATGTGTATAAATGATCAAGTCGTTCAGTACTCACTATAGATTTACCAGTTAGAATATCAGACGATGACATTGGTGAAGTCCATGGGTTTGAGGATGCACCAGAGAAGGTTCCAGATAAATATTGATAACTAGGTGGGATGGAAGGGCCATCATATAAAAGTGACTCTGGTGAAGTTGTGAACATCGACGGTGTAGCAAGAGCAGGTGTTGTCGCAACTGGAATAGATGGTATAGCCGAAGATGTTGGCTCATGCATGGTTATTCGATCAAATGTATACCTTACTGGATCTACGAGAACTCGAAGTGAGACAGGATTAACAAAAGAAGTGAAAGGTGATTGGGGAAAAGACTCGTACAGGTAAATCTCCTCCCCAAAATGAGTTGGAGTTAAAGGTGTTTCATCTTGTGGTATTTCTTTAATCGAAATCAAACTAGTTGGAAGGATTTCGCTGTCAAGCCCAATGTATATTTCAGGAGGTTGACTGCATGATATGGGAGACCCAATGGCTACAATAGATTGTGGGGTGATTGATACAGGAACAACTTCTGGTCGTTCGCTTTCGGGATTCAGATGTTCTAGCAAAAAGGTGACAGGTTTTGGATCAACTTACAGTGGAACAACGTCGGGTTCGGGAGGTATGGTCTCACTGATTGGATGGATCGTGACAACAAGTAACTGTGAGGACTCTGTCTCGACAACAATAGATGAACCGGGATTTGTAGAAACAACTTGTGTCAACTCTGGTATATGTGAGGATGATGTCACACCAGACACACTGATAGTACTAGTTTCGGTAGAGTGATATTGCATTTGCCGACCAGAAGTGACTTCCAGTGGTAAAGGTGGTTTCAGTGCTATCCTACGCGAACGACGGAGAAAGGGGTGTTCTTCTTCCACGATGACTGATTTATTTTATGACCAAAAAACAAATAAACAAAATAAAAGGGTAATTCTAGGCAAAAGGCTTACCAAGTAATTGTGAACTGCAGAATACCTCTTGGTGAACCAAGAAGTACATGCAGTCAATCTCCCCAATTGCTGTGTTTGATGTATCACAAGTTACAAGGCAACTGATTCAATTCACTATAGATGGATAACAACCTAACTTTGTCCTCCAAAATATACCCGAAGGTACGTGGAGGCCCAAGTCCATATTAGCATTATCTAATGCGAAACAGCACAGTGAGAGCACCCCCTTATACTTTTCGTACTAGAAAACCACCCGATATACTTGAAGGTACATGGACGAGCTTCGATATACTTACGTACATGTAGTGAGGTATCACACTCGGGATGTATCGCAGACAAGTTAACGACAACTATTATGTTTAACGACGTCGGAACACGTCTCTAGCCTAGACCTTCTAAATGTTATCGTTATGGTTCCAATGATTTTTTAGGTAAATTGATGTAAATTTTAAGTTGATCTTGTTTAAAAATTTGCCTTTTGAGGTTCACCGCGTGATGAGATGGAAATTCCTAAAAATGCAAACTAAAATGATAAACATTTCAATTTGAGCTTTTTCAATGAAAATCCTAGCTACTAAGGGAAAGAGCAATTAATTTTAGAGCAAACAACAAAGAGCACAAACTAAAATGCAGCTTTCTTGACTTGTTCCTATGCAACACACACAATTCACTATATGCACATCCATGTTTTTCTTTTAAGCTCCCTTAATGTGAATGCAAGAAAGGAAACTATATGCATCAAATCAACAAAACAAGTGTTTTCTTCTTTGAGAAACAATAAATTTAACAACATTTTCTCTTTTAGGAAAAATGAAGAATGAAACTACAAATTTTCATACAAGAAACGAAGAATGAAATGACAATTTTGTTTATGAAAACAAATGGATATAATGTAGAAATAAAATACTTTGAATTTGATTTTCCAATGATAAAGAAAAACACTAAAGAGAAATTGAACAAATTTACTTTTCAAAGGAGGAAGAATCAGGTAATATCACTGGTCTCTAAGAGGTATCAGACAGTTGAGAATACAACAAAAAAATGGCTGAGAATGATAGCAATGACAAATTTTAATGGAATTGGTTGGCTAAGGAGGCAACATAGTCTCTAATGGGAGACAGTGCGTTGCAGTGCACTGTGTCTTAACCAACAATGCATTGGGCGCAACAAGGATTAAAAAATCAAGCTACAAAACACACTCCTAATGCAATTCTTTCATTCAAAAGTCTAATAACTGAAAGTAGATGCTATTGATGAGGATTAGCAGAGGAAAAAACACCACGAATGATAGGATACTCCCCAGCGGAGTCACCATTTTTTTTTATGCAGAATTATGATCTACAGATAAATCAAATTCCCTATGTGTGGTGCTAGGCACTTAGAACAACAGATGAAAGAATTTGCTATCACTTTCTCTAACATAAATAGACACATAGAATGATAGAAGAACCTACTTGTAATCCAAGCGCTTCTTCTTCTCCTTATGTCGCTTTTGTTGTCGCCTTCAATCCAACTCAGATCGCCAGATTGATTCCTGCAAGCATAAACAAAGAAAAACAAACATATTGCAATATACAGATGCCTACTTATCTTAATCACTAAAATATATTAGATGTGAAACATATATGTCATTCAAGAATCCATTGCATGAGAAATAGAGACATAAACAGATACATATATGGGAAAATGAATATCAATCTTTATTAAAGAGTAGAAGGGGGAGGTTACAACCAATTATCAATTTGATGCCACTAGCTCTAGCTTCATTCCAGCCTCAACACATCCAACATCACACTAGCAACATATAAGTACTTTCACTCTCTCAAATGAGAATCCAACAACATTTCTTTACCAAAATTCTTCCTTCCCTAGCACTAGGATCTATGCTCAATTTATAGAGAAATTGATGGTAGTTTATCAATGAATGACTTTCTAATAATAGGAAAGACATGTTTCCAAGTTCAGAGGTGTTAGATGGATACTTGGATTCGAATTTTGACACATATGGATTCTTCTAGAAGGCACTAGCCATGTGGAGATTCTCGGAACAATGAGAATTGCACTCCCAGGTGACCAACACACTCTTGAATGTCGGGAAGTGCATTGTAGTTCACCCTTGAATGGAGGGAGCTGTATATGCAATGCAGTTAGGTCCTTTAGAGGCAGCGCTGGTGAGTTCATAAGTGATATAACATATACTTCAAACCTTTGAAATATCACAATAGAAGCCATGAATTATTTGTTCTTCTCTTGGGGCATATAGAAATTGGAATGTAAGGGGATGATAGATCCTATTTCATTGGTCCTGGGGATGATATCCATCTTGACCAAGTCATGGGGGATGATGCCCAAATTGACCTATAATACTCTGTTATAAAGATCCAGTAAATATAGTTAACTTTCCTTTCAATTTCTCTCGAAAAATTGATGCAACAACCCAACTTGTGTTGACTCCATAGCCCAATGGAAACAATTTAAAGAGATCCCTTAATCCAACCAAAACTATCAATAAAAAAGAAACCTTCACAATTAGTTTAACTAGACTAATATTAGAAAAAATTATAAACAAAGCTAAATATTTCAGAGATATCCCTCTCTGAGTCTAGGAGGGCTAGCTTCTAGGCTCCAAAGTGGTTTGATGTTGTCATTTTATGATTATTCTTGTCAATCTTAAAATTATAGAATGATAACATAGCAGTGACCATACTAGGGATAAAACTGAAAAATTGCTTTTTCATTCGAATTCAGAAACCCTAGTTAAAAGGCACTGTATGATAGAAGTACTCTTTAAGATTGGTTTCTTTTTGCTTTCAAAAATAATTAGTTTGTCTGTGATTCTGATCTAAATTCCAGCTCCTAAAATAATATCCACTAGATCCCATCCTGATCCAAACCCTCCTATAGTAGACAATCCTGAGAATATTTTAAGAAAGACTCCTAGAACTGAAAGTCAAACAAGTAGTAGGATTCTCCACAGATCAAACTCCCTCCCTAAAAAAATTGTCACTTTGCAAGACATTCAATTTGATTTACATTTTGAACAAGGTTTGTTTAGAACCAAATCTGAGAATTGGACTGACCATACAATATTTGATCCATCTATCTTGCAACAAAGTCCAATGAGAGAATCCTACTCACAAATTCAATTTGATATCTAGCTTCTTCAGGATTTTGACACTCTCCAAGATTTGGTAACAGAGTTTACTTCAACTGTTGATGATGCCTACCTCCAACAATCTGTAGAATTAACTGCATTTACTATACTCGCTTCTTCAACTACCTCTCAAACTGTTCATTTAAGGTCAACAAGTCCTACTGCTTCCACAACCCCTACCATTGATTTTGTTCATCCCCATACACAAAATTTTACACAAACATATTCTATTACTATCCATCCCACATCATCCATTGTCCACCTTCCTCCATCACCTCCACCAATCATTGCAACCATATATGCTCCATTGGTGCTGCCAACGTTGTTGCCACCAATGCCATATGATTACCAATCTAAAATTCCTCAATTTGATGGGACTGGTCCTGTAATTGCCCAACAACATGTTGAAAAAATGAGTGACTGCTTTGACCTCTAAGAAATCGATGAAGAAAGTGTCAAATTGAGAATGTTTGCTCAAATTTTAGGTGGTGAAGTCAGAAAATGGTGTTATGCAAGTAAATCCTCTCTGCGGACAGAGACGATCCCTCTAGCCCTAGAGTGGGTCTAGAAACAAAGGGACATGCTAAAGTGTTGCTTCCTAATTATTGAATGAACAAGGGACACAGTAGATCGACCTACTTGGGATCCAACGCTGTCGTTTTTGCTGTAGTAGTGGTGGCCTCTCACTCCTACCTCGAGAAGTCACAATCCTTTCGCCATTACGCTTGGATACCTGCACATAGAACAAGAAACAAGAACAACATACAAGCTAACAACATTTCATTCATAACTATTAACCAGTCAAAGAGGGATAAACATATTGCGTTAAACAAACATCATAACACAACAGTGGAACTAAACATTAGTCATGTATATAAATAAATAGAAGGAAGAGTTACAACCAATGCTTTGACGTCGCAGTCTCCTCCAGCAGGGTTTAGGCGAAGCGCGTCTCAGATGCTTGTCAGGGAATTCGAACGGGATGAAGGCATGGACTCAAGCTCTCTTAGAAGTCATGGAATCAAGCTTCCTCAATGTAATTCCTTCTTATTCTATCTTCTTTAGTCATTAAGCTATAGTATGTCTAATTCTCCAAGTTCAGCTAGCTTGTTCTAAGAGAGATAACTTCATTTATAGAGGCAAAGGAGGAGGTTAGGATTCTTACAAAGGTGGGAGGGAGGCCTATCCTTTAGGAGTTCCCATAAGATGTGGAAACCATAAACCTAAAGGAGGCAGTCCGTGGTTTATCAGTTCAACCACTCCCAATGACTCATTCTCGAGGTGGTTGGAGTGGAATCTTCGCCTCCATTTTTAAAAAACATTCCATAAACAGCTTGGCGCGGGTGGAAAACGAGGACAGAGCGCTAGCTCGCGCGGGGTCTAGTGTTAATCTTTCTCTTTGGCGCGAGGGCATAACTAATTATCCGCGCTAAGGCAAAAACAAGGGTTTTTGAGTCTCTGCTCAGGGAGTTGTCAACAGAAGGAATGTTACTCTCATGTAAAGGGATACAATGATAGTTTTGCAAGACATGATACCGCTTATTGGTCACAGAAATGACGCTCCAATGGGCGAGATGGGGATTGCAAAGACAATGACAAAATGTTGTGTAATAGATGCCCCCTAAAGCATGAGGTCCGAGGGAGAGGGAGGGGCGAAATGCTTTATGAGAACGTGTTCAAACGAAACACCACTGTTGGAAAACCTGCAATTACGAATACAACTGATATCTCTGATACATGAAGATGTGGTATGGGTGCGACCATCCATAATATATATAAAAATTGAGATCCGAGGTATGGACACAGCCATTTAGCAGTAAGAATCAACAAATAGACTCAGGTATGGTCGCAACCATCCAATCAAAAGAGTCATGTAATAAGTCATGATAATCCACCAAAATCCGCAACCTGGGTTTTATTAGACAAAATCCAGGGTCTTGCGCTCCATCTCGACCCGAACAAGTACAAATTAAAGCATGCAAATATATGAGCTGAAGTCGAAGATGCAAGAAAATCACCTGATTACCAGCCAATGATGAAAACTGTTAATAGGTACAAGAGAAACCACCAATAATGACAATGGCTCTCAACGTACAACCGTTACAATCCACGAAATGTGAACAGTGATCTGGCGTCGAACATCCGCAGAATCACTCGATCGAAGGCCAATGATGTGGACCTCGCGTCGAATGTGAAAAACTTGCCATTAAGGCATGCAGGCTCCAAGGTACCAGAATAGAGTCTCTAGATCAAATTCTTGGATAATGAGCTGAAGTTGACAGGAAGAGACCTGATCGAAGGTGGGCCATAATGTTTCCCACATCATTGATACAAGACAAAGGAACATGATAGTAGTAAAATAGGACCAATAGAGAATCAGAGGAAGGTTGAAAACTGTAGAGGCAAATTTCTCTTGAACATATCAGCAATACGACACTGGATTTGGCAGTATTTGACATCAAAGGATCTGAGGTCATGACGACGTGGCAAAGAGAAGATGAGAGGTCAAAAGAGATTACCCAAATCCATGGAGGCAAAAATGACGAAATGAGATGTCCCCAACCTGACATAAATACAGACAAGTGCCATGTTCAAGAGCGACATACCGCCAACATAACTAAAACTTGGTTCCATTTCCCCCCACCATTTCTGGTGAGTACCCCAATTATTTTTTAAAACAAGCTTGAAGGGGATAACATATGCTTGTGCTGTAAGTTTTTCCTTCGGACAAATCCAACCTAGTACATTTCATGAGCCCTAGGAAGGAGGAACTCGAGTAACGTCATGGCGACGAAATTCGGTGTCATCAGGGTTTAACGAGTCTGACAAAGGGAGAACTCGGCATCTTTTCATGTTTAGAGAGTTTGAAAAGAAGGCAAAAAAGAAAACTCCATCATGGCCCTTTTCGTAAATAGTCTCTCAGATCTGAAAAGATAGAAAACAATATCTGAAAGAACCTCTTAGTCGCGATAGGCTAAGGTATTCCTTTTTCGTAAATAATCTATCCTAGCTCGAAAAAGGGGTAAACGTATACTGAGTAGATATCACTTCGCAACCATTTAATGAGTTCGAAACGACAAGAGTCTCTGCAATATTTTCAATTTTGGAGAGTCAGAAAAGAGGTGAATGATGACCTCCAACAATGACTTTTTCGTGTTTTTACCGAGTTTGGAAAAGTATAAAATTTAACTTGTTACTTCATCACTATGTCCTGTAAATCTGTTGTTGCACAAGAGACACGTGTAAAACCCATTTTTCGAAAATAATATAATAAAATGATCGAAAACATGTCTTAAAATCTAATTAAGGTTGTAAAAAGTTATAAAATGCCAAAAATGGTAAAAACAATTACTTTTCACTTTTTTACCTCTTGTGGAGAAAATAGTTACCCATTTTATTGTGTGATTTTACAGCGACGATAACGGACAATCCAGCGGACCAATCTCAAATTCGTCAGTTCCAGGTAAGAGCCGAGATCTCTTTCTTCATTTTGAGTCATTTTTTACTACCTGCAACTTTCAATTTTGAATTATGGGGGAGGAAGTATGAAAATTAGGGCACGACGGTTGGCGCGGGTTTTGGGCACGGAGTCACGCCAATCGCCCAATTTTTATCCTAGGGCGCGCCCATTGGCGCGATTGTTTGGGAAACAGTCGCGCCAACGACACAAACCGTTTGTGTGAAAAATGCAAGTCACAGACCCCAATCATTCACAAATCAAGTTCCCAAAAGGCTAATATCATTCATATGAATGTGTTTACAAGTAAAAAGCGACAAAATGGTGATAGAATGGAAAGAACGAGAACACAGCGAAGAAGATGATCTTGCCATGGAAAATGAGAGATGCATGGAAGCTCTCAAGGACTGTGGACAAAAGAAGTTCTTCTTGACACCGTGTCTCCGTGCTCAACCAGAGTTGTTACAATATTTCATCAGCATATGGGATGAGGACGAAGAAAAGTTCATCCTTCGAGATCAGGAACTTGAGATTGATGTTTCTGACGTCTACTTTATCACAGGATTTTCATGGAGGGGAGCAACAACGATCCTAACTGGTACCCGGCCTTGCATGGAGCGTATGTCCATGGTGATGGACAGAGTATGTTGAGGGGCACGGAAGGGAATAGGAAGTGGGAAAGTTGATATCCAAACTATCCCAGACCTAGCACTAAAAATAGTGCTACATACCATCACACGAGTTGCGGGATCGCAAGCACCACATGAAGCAACAAAAACACAACTGCTTCTTGCTATAGACTGTTTGACACCGATCATCTACAACTGGGCAGAGGCCGTGACAATAAACATGAAATGCCAGCGAGCAAAATGCAAGAAGGGAAAATTGAAGCAATTTGGTTATGGGTCTATCCTGGTATCGTTCTTCCTGGAACGGCTACTAATTTTTTAGCGTCAGGAGGTCATAGTCCTGACACCACCAGTGAGAGAACCACGAATGGCCCGATGGGCGGCTCTGATGCCAAGGGCGGGGGGCGGTCAACAGATGTCCTAGAGACCAGAGTTCTTTGATTGGCTCCGCCGATAGTTGATCGTCGTGGAGGACTGGCCCTACTCTGGTACAGATTTTACTGGTGATCCAGACCTCCCACTCTCGGAGGGAGAGGATTGGGACGAAGATTTGGTTCAGACTCATTTTTAATTTTCATGAGTATTATGAATTTTTTTGTTTATGTATGTTTTGACGTTAAACCCATGTATTTGCAGATTTCGGCCCACAGAGACCCGCGGGCATGTCTCCGATAGCGAGGCGAATTCCTCGTGATTTCGACCCTCATGGTGAGGGAAGCGAGGAAGAGGAGCTCGTGCGCAACCTAGGGGGGATCACACATGGAGTCTCGGATTATGCACGATTCAACGATGTTCCTCGCGCCTAACAGAGACATACAATCGGGGTGTCAAGCCGTATTCACCGCTTGCTGAGGCTGCTTATACGGGAAGTGACATGCTATCATGAGCATCACGCCGATTAGACACCTAGACTTTATATCTGCATTTTTGAGAGACATGGTGTCTTAGGATGTAACATAAACACACACATGTTTTTTGAATGTATAATGCACACTGATGCAAACACGCAATATATATATATATATATATATATATATATATATATATATATACAACTATTTTCCTATATGGATCTTTTTCACATGATGATGATTTTACAAATTACGCAAATGTCTATTTAATACAATGTTAGCCATTGTATCAGTTAATGCATTCATTCGTCTAGGAATATGTTGATATGTGATAAAATCAAAATGCCTTTCCAACAAACGAATACGTAAATACAATGTCAAAATGTATGGGTTTCTCATTGAATAATGACTATTGAGTTGCAGAACAAGCAGTTGTGAATCTAGATTTACAAGTAATGTGCGTATGCCGAGATTGATTGCCTCGGTTAATAGTTCAAGAACAACACTATATTCAGTGAAATTGTTTGTAGTTCATCCTAGACAAATACCCTGCAGTTCTATCAACTCACCAGCAGTATCATAGATTACCTGGGTCGCTGAAGACAAATTCCTGGTACTGTGGGAAGCACCATCCGTGAAACCGACATAAGGGGTAATAGACATCTGCGCAAATAAGCAAGACCCAAATAAGTAGAAAAATGCTCGCAAAGCACACCAAATCAAAACATGTACAAAAATGAAAAAAACACCTATGTACACAAATCATGCATGAATGACTCACGCATAATACTTTTTGAGATACAACCCATTTCTGGGTTGTTCTAACGGATGACTTTTGTAATCAATGAGCTCATAGGCCCCATTTTGCAAAACACGTTTAACAATGTAAGGCCCATGCCACATGGGTTGAAATTTCCCTGCCCCCAGCTTATCATGAGCTTGGTCATACAGGAGGACGAGATCTCCTTCAACGAAGGGACGAGGGGAAACTGATTGGTCAAAATGAGATTTGACCCGCTTTTTCTGTGCTTCAATAACCAGAGTAGCAAAGTGGCCGGTTTCATCTAACCTTTCGAGATAAAGGAGGTGCTCTTCTTCGGGTGAAGTGTTCGACAATAATTCAACAACCAACTTGAGAGAAGGTATTTCACATTCAATCGGAAGGGTAGCTTTTAGACCATAAACCAACTGAAAAGGTGTGAATCCGGTTGCACTCTTAACTGAGGTTCGGTATGCCCAAAGAGCTGAAAATAACATGAGATGCCAATTGTATTTATGGATCCCAATCGTACATTGAAGCATGGTAACAAGAACTTTGTTCACGGCTTCAACCTGGCCATTGGCTTGAGGATAGTACGGTGTTGAGTTGTCGTGACACAGATCCAACTTAGAAGTCAACTCGACCACCATGTAATGTCGAAAATGAGAACCATGATTGGTGACGATGGCTTGAGGGACACCAAACCTAGCAATAATATGATTGAATATGAATTGAGCAGCTGTCTTACTGTCAACGACAAGTGTAGGCATTGCTTCGGCCCATTTGGTGAAGTAGTCCACGACTACGATAATATAAGCATGCCCTCCGGCCGAGTGAGGGTTACATGTGATAAAATCGATGCCCCACTTCGCAAAGGGACCAACGGTAATGACAGGATGAAGAGGTACATGTGGCACACACATTTTGCATTGATAAACTTGGAAATCATGACATTTACGAACAACGATAATGCAACCTTTGAAGATAGAAGCTAAAAATAACCAACACGAAGAATATTTTGTGCAGTAGCATAACCAGACATGTGACTGCCACAAGCACCATTGTGACAATCATTGAGGACTTTCTCAGCTTCCTCAAGGGTCAAACATCGAAGGAGAATGGAATCCACTCTGACACGATAGAGGGTATCTCCGACTATATGATAAGGTTGTGACTGATGACGGATGCGTCGGCGGGCATCCTTCGTCAACTCAGATCTGAAAGTAGAAGTCTGGAGATAAACAATGATATCACCGTACCACAGATCGAGGGTGCTAATCAAGAAAAGCGTATCATCTGGTATATATTCCTCAGGACGAGACGAAGGAGAGTCTGAAGGCAGGGAACAAATCAAATCAGCAAAGACTAATGACTTCTTCGACTTGGCAGCAGTAAATTCCAAATCAAACTCTTGGAGGATGACAATCCACTTTGAATATTTGTCCCCCAGCAATTATCGAGACAATATATAGGTCATGGGGTTGCAATCGGAAATCACAGCCACTGTATGCAAAAGAATATAATGACGAAAATGCTGAACGACTTGGACCGCAGCTAACGCTAACTTCTCGATGTATGCATAGCACGTCTCCGGGTCGAGAAGGTTACGAGACAAGTAATAAATAACATGCTCGTTACTGTCATCATTGTCTTGTACCAAAACCATGGCAATTGTACTGAAAGCGATAGCTAAATAAAGGGAAAAATCACGATGAAAGTTAGGAGGACGCAACAGAGGAACGTTGACAAGCAACATCTTCAGGGCCTCAAAAGACTTTTGAGCAATCTCATCCTAGCAGAATGGGACACCTTGCTTTAATAATCACGTGTATCCTCTAGCCACTCATGCATAGTTAGGTATAAAACGATGTAGAAAATTAGCCTTACCTTGCAAAATCTGTGACTAATGTAATGAGGATGGAGAGGGGAGATTAATAATAGCCTCAACCTTCAGGGGATCGAGGCGAATTCTGTCTTTGGATATGATAAACCCTAAGAGTGTACCGGAATCAACGCAGAAGACGCGCTTGTGTGGATTAAGGCGAATATTGTAACGTCAACAACGAGGAAAAATCTGACGAAGATGGTCAGGATGGTCTATGCACTTAGCTGAATGAGCAGGAAGGTCATCCAGATAAGGCTGAACGATGTGTTGAAAATCGTGAAAAGCATACGACATTGCTCGCTGGAATGTAGCCCCAACATTCTTTAAGCCAAAAGGGAGCTTTTTATATGCGAAAGTAACCCAATGACATATAAAGGCAGTCTTATGTTGATCAGTTGGAAGAATGTTAATCTGATTGTAACCAGAAAAACCGTCCATTAAGGGAAAGATCTCACTCCCGGCACAGTCATCAATGATCTGATCAATAAAGGGAGTGGGATAATTATCCTTAGGACAAGCTCGATTAATATCACGATAATCAACACAGACACAAATAGTTCCCTGCTTCTTATCTACATGAACAATATTAGAGACCCATTCTGTCAAAGGAATTGGATAAATAAAACCAGCTCGAATAAGTTTTTCAACTTCAGCCTTAGTGGCAACAACTTTTCTAGGGTGCACCGGACGAAGACGTTGGAAAATAGGTTTCGAACCGGGATAAGTAGGAATTTCATGCACCACTATACTAGGATCAATGCCAGGCATTTCTTCGTAGGACCATGCAAAGACATCATAGAACTCGCGAAAAAGGCTAGTATAAACTTGGAATTCATCAAAAGAACAAGTAACCCCAATATGGATGTTCTCGACGGTTCTCAGCTTAATAGAAATGTCATTAGGCATCGTCTGTGTAATGTTACTCAAGTTACCTTCCGTAAAGACGTCATGTGTCAAAATAGGCAATTGAAGCGGAGGAGAAGAAACCTGAGTTGAAAAACGCTCAAGACAACTAGACATGGCCCCGAGGCCAGGCATAAACAAGGAACGATGATGACCATCATCCCACGACAGATCGTCAAGAGACATGGTTTCCACGATGGCCTCTTCGGAAGGAAACACTTCTTTCAGCGGATCAGGCGAATCTGAATCACCAAGCCAGGGGGATTGAGAGTAAATGTCAAGAGACATGCTAAAAGGAGCGCAATCAGAGGACGAAGGTTCCGAAGCAGCAATGAGTTCACAATAATCAATCTCAATCGGACTCAAAGGCATCAAATCTCTAAAGGAATCAATCTGTTCAGGCGAAGGAATAATCCGTGGGTCATTAGACCGAGAAATCATATGAATTTGAACAATATTCAGAGGAGGAAGAGGAAAAATATCCATGAGGGCAGGATCTTTAAAAAGACCCGGCCCTACGCTCTCGTAGGGAGTGGGAACCTTATCCACATACGGAACGTTGTTCTCGAAAGAAGAGGTGAAGAAAGACAATTAATCAACTATAACAATCTTTCCTTCAAGCGAAAACTTCAAAACATGAAAGAGAGTGGATGAAACACACAACGTGGCGTGAGTCCAACTGCAACTAAGGAGAAGATTATAATTGAGCTTAGCATCAACGACTTCGACCTCGACACTGACTGTCTTCCCTTTCAAAGTAATCGATAAACTAGCGAGAACACCTAAAGGTTTTGATTCTCTTCCATTAAATGCTTTTAGGGCATTTGGTGATGAATTCAGGGCTGGAGAACCAATGGCTTTCCAACACAAAGATGAGATGACACAGGTTGATGCACCTTCGTCCACAACTGCTCGATGAATGTCGAGACCATTAATAACAACTTGAATAATGAGTGCAATATGATGCAGAAGTTGTTGAACGAAATTTTCTAGATCGAAAGCAAGAAGGTTGGTATCGACAGGATCAATCCCACCAATTGCATATAACAAAGTTCTTCGCTGTGACAGACAGCTCTGAAGTACTTCTAACGCAGACATCGCGGACGACGCCTGAGCCAAATTCTCAACAATATTATAATGGTGAGCAGCATGGGCGTTGAGATTATAAGAAGAATTACGGAGGACACCTTTGGAAGGTGGTCGTAAAACGGATTCAGCATTGGGCCTTTAAATTTCAAGAGGACCAGTAACGTGCGGAGGAGGAGGATCATCAGCGGTCTCCTTCCCTATGGCCTGACGGGATCTAGCATAATTTTTCGACCGAGTAGCAATAGAAACAACGGCAGAACCGTTCATCATGAACACCTGAGAACCAAATGGGGTAGAGGACTGAGGTTGCTCTACCATCTGAGTCTGCTGATATGGGAAAGGTTCTTTAAGAACCACTGGAGTTCCTTGAGTGCCTTTGAGCAATCGTCTCACTTCGGACCGTTGAGGACAGTCCTTGGTTAAGTGATCTTCATCACAAATCAAACAAGGGTATTTCGGTTTGCGTTGAGAACCATCGTTAGCACGAGGTTTCTGAGAATCTTGTTTCGGGGTATCGACTTTGGCTTTACCCTTACCCTTCTTACCTTTAGAAGCATTATTCGTAGGATTGTCTTGAATGGCATTAAATTCTGCGGGTTTACCATAATTCAAAGTAGACTGAGAAGCAACATTATTGGAAGTGTTATCACTCAAAAAAATAAAATAAAAATAAATAAATTCGAAACATCATTGTGTCAACTCTGTTTTTGATCATGGTCTCAAAATAGGTTTGAAAGTCATTTTAGGAGTTGGTTAAGGGTAGGTTAGATTTTTTTTTTATAAGTTTAAAGGTCATTATTAAATCCAAATAAAGTCCTTTAAAGATCCATTCCATGATCAAATACTCAGATTTTCCATTTAGGAGTCATTCCATAAGGTTTCGGGTTAAATTTTTGCAATTAGCCAAGAATCCTTGTTTTCGTAGCGCCGTTATTTCAAAAAAATGGATTTGTGCTACGAAAGCGCTAATAGTTTCATAGCGTAAACTGGGAAAAATACATTGTGGGAGCTACGAAAGCGCGGTTTTTTAACCGCCTTGTCAATTGAGCTGAAATTTGTCAGAATCCGTTAGGAAATGATAGGTTAAGTGGTATGGTGAGTCAGTTATTGATAAGATTCAATGTACTTACCTGTCTCACAGTCATCATCGTCATGATAGGGTATGAATGAGGCATCATTCAGTTATGAGATGACATTTCAAATTCAAAATCTTGCCTAATTTGGTCATTCTTGTTTTCATTTACCTCCATACGAGTGTCTGAGCTTTGGAGTAGTCAAGATAAACTTGTGGTTGTTATATACAAAGGTTATCTTTATCCTAATCAAGCGAGGCTGTTCCATATATTCAAGCGAGGCTATTCCATATACTCAAGTGAGGTTGTTTCCATCCTAATCAAGCGACGTTGTTTCATATATCCAGGTGAAGCTGACAGGTTTTTCTAAGAAGCATGGCAGAGGAAAAGAAAGTCCACAAAGGGGGACAGTGCTTAAGATATGAGCCTGAAAATATAAAGGCAATAATTGAAGATCGAACAATGATGGAGGTTTTTAGCAAAAAAGGTTGCCTCCGGTTTTGTGAAAAGCTGCAGGGTTGCCACACACAGGTGTCTAAAGAATTTGCCTTAAACTTCAGTGGAACAACTACCAAAGTTGGGATGTTAAATGTGACAATTACACCTGACATTATTGCTTATGTGACAAAAATACCAAGGGGGCAAGAGACTTGGTTTAAAGGTTTAAATTTGATATGCAACTATGCAAGGAATTCATGAAACTTGAGTATGCAGATATGGACCTCAATAATGCAATACCTACAAGCTGCATCAAAGACACCTATGCAAAGCTGTTGTTCAACATTCAAAGATACTTTACATGTGAAGGAAGATACCATAATGTCTACACATATCATTTCAAGCTGCTTCTGCATTTCACAGGTATGATTTCACTAGATTTGCCCTTTTATTTGCATAGGAGCCTTGCCAAAATGGCTGATAAAGTACAAGCCAAATCTAATAGTTGTGAAACATTTTTGTTTCACCATGGTTTGAATAAGCTATTGGTTTTGAATGAGCTTCAGAAAATACGTAGGGATTGGTCTTCCTTTTTGTTTATGAATGGTTTTTAGCTGGGAACCCTAACCCCAGCTAGAAACCCTAAAACTAAAGGAACTCCTTCATCACCAATAGCAGAGTCTAGTCAGCATGTGGTTGCAAAATCAAAGAGATTTGTAAAATTGAAACCTAGGAAGCAAGTTGAGAAAAGGACAGAGCAGACACAAGTGCTTGTTTCACCAACCCCATTACCTGCAAAACAAAGGACAAAGAGTGTCAAAGAGGCAAAACAGAAACAAGTTGCCAGTAAGCAGGAAATCAAAAGAGTGACAAGAACCCAAACATTGGCATTAAAGGGAAAGACAGTTGTTTTAGTTTCAGAAGATAGCCTAGTAATTAAGTGAAATTTAGATGACATCCTTCATGCAATTGATATAGAAGAGACACCCATCGCGTAAGCTGATTTCATTGGAGTAGATGAACACAAACATAAAAAGGCTAAGTTAGCAAAGAAATTTGAATTTGAGGGTGAAAATGCAGCCTTTATCTTTCAAGCAAGGAAACCTTTAACTAGGCATGCTAAGAAGCTCAAGGAAGGCAACAAGGAGGTCCAAGAAACTATTGAAACAACTAAAGTCCCTGAAGAGGTGGTTGATCTCTTATCACCAATAGTGGAGCATGCAACCAGCAGGACAATGAAGGGAAAATAACACATGACAGAGTTTCAACATCTTGAGGAGAAATTGAGGTTAGAAAACCAAGAGATTTCTATGATGAGAAAGAAAGCCAGAAAGCACAGTATTGAAAAAACAGAGTTCAAAAGAATGAAGGCACTTTGGGAGGGTCAAACTAGTTCTAGGTCAGAAATTCCAAGCAGTGCAAAACAGTTCCAGCCATCAAGGAAGCTAAATTTGTCAAAGTAATCAATACTCACTTGAGAGCCAGTAATAGAAGACTAAGAGATCAAGTGGAGGACTTGGAGCAGCTGTTGAAATTGATCCAGGATGAGCTAAAAAACATAGGTGCAGAATGACAATCATTAAAAAAGTAAAAAACTAAATCAAGTGAAAATTAAGAAGGAACGTCATGAAAAATGTGTTTTTTAGTTCATATGACTTTTTGTTTTGATGAAACCAGTGTTTTTTCGAGTTTTGGCACATTTTTGGTTTTCATTTTGAAAAAATTTGGACAAAACTGCTCACTCAACAGTTTTGTAGTGCAAACAGTGTAAAAAGAGTGAAAAGCGCTACGAAACTGCTGTAACAGCTTTTTTCACTCTTTCTCATAAATTTTTGAAGGGAAAAGGTGTGGATTATGACCTGAAATTTCTAGGGGAGTTGTGTTAAATGATAATGAAGATAATCTCGGAGGAAAGAAACGAAAATTTTGAAGGTTAAAGGGTTAAAAGGCTGCGCTACGAAACTGTGTTGTTTTCGTAGCACAGACCTACTTCAGCTAATTCGAACAGTTTGATGATGGTTTTGGACAACTGGGACTTAGTGAGGTTTTTTGATAGGTGTTAATTCAGTTCTTAACAGCAAATAACCTCGAAGTGATGGGTTCATGATGGTCAGAGTGTCTCAAGAATACAAAGGACCCTATGCCTAGAAAACATGGGACAGTTTCCTAGTTTAATGGAGATCAGCATTGAGGTCATAAAGTGTTGAAGCCTATCATCTGGATTCGACCTTATGTGAATAAACTTGGCAAATGATGTATTCTAGTTTAGATAAGGTTGTTATGAGTAAAGATAAGGAGTTTGAATCCTATTTGTAATAGGACTGTTTATTAGATTTGCAACTATCATTTTGTAATAAATAACATGTCATATGGTTAGGAAAGGTGTCAAAGGTCAGGAGTTCGATCTATCTAGCTGTAGATAAGGTTATCTTATGTTGTAAATGATATATAAAAGATCAAGAAGTCGAAGATGCATGGGTTGGACATTTTTAGCAAAAGACTGTGTTTATTGTAAGTGACTGGTTTTAAGCTTAATACATAGTTTTCTACTTAGCCAACTTGTGATTCATAAAGAGTTCTAGTGTGTTTTTGCTCTAATTTCATTTTTTTACTACCCTATTGCAGTGGTGTTTGCTTATGTTACTCAAAATTCATCATTGATGCTCTGACTTCCTTCATAGACAAACTGACTGTGTGTTTTACAGTTTCACATGTATATCTCTTGACTAGAACTCTGATATGCCTTGACTTCCATGCTAAGTAGATTGTTTGGTTTCACTGAAGCTATTTTGACTCCATAAGCCAAATGTGCACTTGCTAATGTGATTTACAACCAATATCTGTCATTTATCTGCTTATTACCCCACATAGAGTTAGCCATCTATATTTCTATCAAAAATCATTAATCCTTGAGAGAGCCCTCTCAAGTTGAGGAGGCTAAGCCTTAATCAAAAGATTGGTTTGAAACAGTTACATGAGATTGATTTTATTGACAGCCTATTAGGTCTGATTTTGTGATAACAGGAAGAAGCGGATTTCGACTTCCTAGTATTTAAAGATGAAGACTTTTGAGAAATCTGAGACACAGAACCAATAATAGCATCGACTGATGGAGTCACTGGTGTTTTAAAAGTTCCAGGTCGGGGAGCATCAGGCAAGATATCATATAATGCGCCAGACTGAGAATACACAAGATCAAGGTACTGGGCGTGAGCAATGGCTTGTTCCTCGGTTACACATGCCCCCATAGCTATGTTTTTGGCAATATGATTGACAAAGGAGGTGGTGAACCAATGAGTTAGAATTTGATCAGGAATTTTAAATTTGATCATGCGACGACGACGTCGCCACTCATGAATATGGTCCGAGATATGAGTAGCTCGGTCTTGTTTCAATGAAGTGAGGAGGTCTGTCTTGGTCTCATAATGGACCGGTAACTAAAAATGTGTAAGGAACAAAATGGCTAAATAATTAAAATCTTGGAAGATGCCACGAGATATCTCAATGTACCACTTTGCAGCGGCACCAGTAAGAGTTCGCTGGAAAAGACAGAGTCTAATAGAATCGTCAACCCAAGAATTAGAGGAACACCACAAATGGTAAGTCATAGCATGTGCTTGGGGGTTTTCACCAGACTTGCCCTCAAACTTAGGACAATCACCAGGAATCTTGGTTGGAACCAGAGGCCAATACAGGTTATGAGCAATGGGATTGTTCATTAACTTTGACACATCAGGTAATTCTAACGTAGCAAGAAACAATAATTGGGTATTGAAAGTCATCGGAGGTCTTTGATAAGGACCTGTATGTACATTCCATCCAGTCTGAGCAAGATTCTGTTCCCATACATTTTGTCCTGGAGGATTCAGATCATAGGGATTAGAAGCAGGATAAGTCGGTTGATACTGGGGTTGAGGACCAGGATATTGAGTCGGAGTAGACCATTGAGGTCCTTGCTGAGCAGTGTATGGAGTCTGCTGTGGAATGTAAGCATGGATTTGAGGTTGATGATAGACAGGTTGATTTTGAGGGTAAGGAACTTGAGGTGCAGTTTATACCGGTTGATATGAACCGTGGGGGCAGTAAGCACCTTGCGGTTGAGCAGGCAGACCCAGCTGAGTAGGTTGAGCAGGCTGCTGAGCGGGTAGAACAGGCTGCTGAAACGATGGAACCGACTGAGGAGCAGGTTGAATCGGTTGTTGAGGGCCACTGGGTTGGCCTTGTGGGAAAGGTTGGCCCGATGGTTGCGATGGACCAGGTTGTTGCTGATAACCAGGTTGACCCAGGGAAGGACCGTAAGGTTGTCCTGGTTGCACAACATTTGGGCCATACTGAGCATGTGGCTGCAGTTGTGGTGCAACAAGTTGTCCTTGTGGTGGGTAGATTTCCCCCCCAAAAGCATAAGATAGTCCTGGTTGATTCGAAGGTTGACTGAAAAGATCGAAGGGTTGTCCATGTTGGGCCAAAGGTTGCTCTTGTAAAGGTTGGCCTTGTGGACCGTATGGTTGTCCCTGTAGACCAGAGGCAGGGCCCTGCTGAGCTAAAGGTTGTCCGACAGGGGATTGTCCTTGCAAGCCGGAGGGTTGCACATGCAAGGTAGGCCTGAAATGAGAAACGGTCTAATAAGGATCAGTAGGAGGCAAACAAATCAGATTACCATGTTCATCATAATGAAGTGGATATGAATAAACAGGGTTACCAACAATATCATAATGATGAAAAAGAGGATTACCAGGAGCCTGAGGTTGTTGAAAACCCTGAGAGCTCTGTTGCTGAACAACCAACAGATACTCTTCAAAAGTAAGACCGCTAGGAATCACGGGAGTAGTGGAAACAACACTAGAAGGAGGCGTGGCCTTTGTTGAAGGAGCATAACGTCGGTGAATATCCAACATCTGCTCATCAAACACATAGGTAGAAACCATAGGCATGGTTGAGGTAGACGGGGTTTCCATGGTATGGGTTTGTGAGCTACCTAGGCCAGGATTAACAGGCCACGTAGGATTGAGAAAAATAGACTTGCGGGTGTGAAAATATCCTGATGACTGATGAGTAACAATAGGTGTGGATGAAGCCACACAGACCGTCGGTCGGACTGGAACAGATGTAACAGTAATCGATGAACTGGGTGTCGAAGGCGATAGTCCTAATGAAGGTAAGACCAAACTATGAGGAGGAGTTACTGTACTGGATTGTACAATGGAGGCAACTAGACATAATCTGACTCAAGGAGCGATAGCCAGGCGGAAGTGACACCGATGGTGGAGAATACTGAGTAGAAACATGAGGGACATATTCCAGAAAAAGCTGATATTCTCCTATAGAAACAAGGATTCCTTCACTACCAACACGACTAGATGAGTCCATGTCTAACTCCGTCGTAAGATCTTCAAAAAGGCTACGGGGACTAGGAGGCACAACAACAACAAAAAATGACGAGCCCGACGTAAGAGGAGGAAAATCTCCTTCTTCCCCAAAACCAGACCAAGCACCAGAAGGAGGCCAATTGAACTCAACTGGCTCTTCAGGAGGAGATCGAGTAGCAAGAGGCAGGACAGACGAGAGAATAGGCTGTGAGATCTCGGTAGACCTAGTGGACTAAGGAGTTTCAAAAGAAACGTCCGGGAAAGGACTACCACTAGGAGGCAGTGAGGACGACGAAACCGGTGGTTTCGCCACCGTGACCATATATCAAAACATAAAGGAAAAAAGAAAACCAATCGAGGACTCCAAGATCAAAACAAAGGAAAAACAACAGGCTAAGTAATAAAACTGGCTAAGTAATAAAACTTTAATGGGTGTGTGATTGTAGGTGATTAATTTTTATGACACTAAAACTATATTTTGCTGTTTCATCTTTAAAGAGTCGAGAAACAGGCCAAAGATGACTCTAGTTGGTTTCAATTTTAAACGAGCGTGAAAGGAAAAGTGCTCGATGATCTCTTCTCATTTTAAAGAGTCTTGAAAAGATCAAAATGACTACTCTGGAATACTAAGCAAGAGGGTATACTAGGTTTCCGTGAACTGCCATATACACCTTGGTGATCAAATGAAACAAAAATGACCAAGGACTTGACGTACGTGCAGGTAGTCTCCCCGAATGCTGTGTTTGGTGTATCAAGGTTACAAGGCGACAGACTTGACTTCCTATGGATAAAAGGATTTGCAACCTAGAAGGGTCTCCCTTTATATACTTGACGGTACGAGGAGCGCAAGTCCGTACTAGCACTGTCTAAAGCTAGATGGCGAACAACAACTACTAGGTTTTAAGATGCCGGAACACGTCTCTAGCCTAGACCACTAAAAATGTTTCGTTAGGTTTCAATGCTTCCTTAGGTTAATTAAATAAGTTTTAAAGTTGATCTTGGATTATGTTTTAGTTTTAAGGTCCTATCGATTTCAGATCTCAAAAATCCCTAAAATGCAAGCTATATGCAAATGAACATCATTTTTGATTCAATGAATGCTAGTTATGAGAAGGATAAAGATCTTTCAAACAAAAGCAAACAATGAGACTATGCGAAGAAATCCACTAATGCATCTAATAGAATATAACAAAAATGAAACTCTTTCCTAGATAAATAGATGCTAGTAATGCAAAAGAGTATTTCACTTTCAATGCAAAGAAAGAATGCAAAATATGTTTTATTTTTTTATTTTTTTCAATGAAAAGAAGTACATGATGCACTAAGTACATGAAAAATGAAAACAAACACTAGCTTAAGTGTTGCGTTGGAATAAAAATTGAATGACTCAATAAAACGCGAAACAAACACAAGAAATCACTCAAACTAATGTCGCAATCTTTCAAACCAAGAGACAGTTTTCAAAATGATCCAAAACCAGAAATGTAATCTATGCTTGGAGAAATAAGGCGAAGAACCAATCAAGAAAACGAAATGACTCTGCAACCAAGGCAATCACTCAAATGATCAAGAAAACTAAGTGCAATCAAGCCACAAATGGGACTGACAACAATCAAACCAACTCGATTTTCGAACATAAGGCTCAGTGCACTAGGACACCTAGAAACCCTAAGGCCTCAACCGACACTGATAAGAAGATGGACAAAAAACTGAGAAAAGCAAGTTGACAGCAATTAAAACAATCCCAAAGGCATAATTATGCATAAAAAATAACTCAGAAGCAAGCACAATTGACCAAAAGACTCATCAAGGAGGTCAAACCAATTCCTACAGGGGTTGACGCGACTATAAGGCTGTAATTCGCGCCATACAGGGGTTGGCACGACTGCAAAAAGAGGAACCTGCGCCAATTGGCGTGACTGTTAAGAGGAAAACCGTGCCAAACCAGATAACTATGGGAAAAAGAGGAAAAACCAAAACCTAATGAGAAGAGGTCAATATTGACACTTTGGAGTTGAACAGAGGATGAAAACTAAGCAAGAAAACTAGAAAAGACAGATAACTAAAGAAATAATTGAAACTGACCCAACAAAATGAAACGAAAAACTCGCACTGATCCCTAGTGGAATCGCCAATTTGTTATGCAGGTAAATCCTCTCTGTGGACAGAGACGATCCCTCTAGCCCTAGAGTGGGTCTAGAAACAAAGGGACACGCTAAAGTGTTGCTTCCTAATTATTGAATGAATAAGGGACACGGTAGATCGACCTACCTAGGATCCAATGTAATATCCCATTTCGGGGATATCTCATAAACACAGCAAACTCCAACCAGAGATAGATTGGGAGGGCATTTACCGGATATTTCGCCTTTGAAAAGAGGACGAGATTCGAAGGCTACCTGGCCCTTTCCAGACTTTGTCTAAGAGTGAAAGATAAACACACCACATGTTATAGAACTAGAGCGCTCAAAATAATAATGCAACATACATTTTATAGAAAGAGAATACAACAACTACGGCAACAACGACAACTACGAAAACTCAACCAGAAAACATAGAGAGAAAATATTGAGCCATTTTATTAATTTGAGAAATTTAATGAAATACAAGAGGTGATCTTGCGCAAGGCAAGTGAGAAAAAAATCTCAGAAAAGACAGGAAATGGCTGCTCTATGAATTGCGTCCCAGCTGCTGGAGAAATGTCGTGTAGCTACTACTTCTGGAATCGACTGAAGAATAGGGGCTGATCCCCTTGCCGGAATGAGATGAAAATCAACAAACCTCCTCTCCTCAACAACTCCGACAATATCCACAAACCACTCCAAGAATGGTCAACCCCCGAAAACACCAGAAATTTCCTCCCCAGTGAATTACGCTGGCCTCGAAGGTACAACGCAGTAGCTGGATAGAAACAGCTAAAAATACTGCCACAAACTCCGCCAAAACCTCCGACGGGAAAAGGTTGACCCTCTTCTCGAAATCCCGGCGAAATTGTTTGCAGAAACACCAATCCGGAGCTCCTCCACAATGGACTGTGTCCTCTCCCCCAGTGACTGCGCAGTCTCTATTAGCTCTAGCTCCGCAACAAACCCAAACAATGAAATGACTCAAAAAATACAAGGAAACAGACCTTGCTCGAGCAGGCACTCGAAGTCCCCGGGGACTAAGGTTGAGATCTCTACACAGAGACACTCGGTGCACTAAACGGTGCTGCAGACAGGCTAAACAGCCAGCGTGCTAAAGAAGACCAAAGTCTCACTCTGAAATCAACAAATCTAGAATGATCCAAATGAGGAGGCTCCTCCATCTTTTATAGCATTGGTTTCCCTCCAAAACTCGTCGTAGCCTCTCTCTCGTCCACATCCTCATCCTTATCTGCGCAGAAGCTTCTAGAGTGCACGTAGGATCCCCTCCTCTACGTGGTATGTGGCCCCCTTAACCCCCCTTGAGTCACAACGTTGTGCTACTAGGCGGATGTCTTATTCTACTAAAGTGAGTTAGACCCTATTTTCTCACTTTTTATTTATTTACAAACCATAAACGACAAAACTATACAAAGTTGAATATTCCAATTAGCTGTCGCTAATTAGGAATATTACATCCAATGTTGTCATTGTTGTTGTAGTAGTGGTGGCCTCTCACTCTTGCCTCAACAAGTCACAATCCTTTCACCATTACGCTTGGATACCTACACATAGAACAAGAAACAAGAACAACATACAAGCTAACAACATTTCATTCATAACTATTAACCAGTCAAAGAGGGCTAAAAATATCGCGTTAAACAAACATCATAACACAACAGTGGAACCAAACAATAGTAATGTATATAAATGAATAGAAGGAAGGGTTACAATCGATGCTTTGACGTCGCAGTCTCCTCCAGCGGGGTTCAGGTGAAGCACGTCTCAGATGCTCGTCAGGGAATTCAGACGGGATGAAGGCATGGCCTCAAGCTCTCTCAGAAGTCATGGACTCAAGCTCCCTCAACGTAATTCCTTCTTATTCTATATTCTCTAGTCATTCAGCTATATTATGTATAATTCTCCAAGTTCAGCTAGCTTGTTCTGAGAGAGATAGCTTCTTTTATAGAGGCAAAAGAGGAGGCTAGGATCCCTACAAAGGTGGGAGGGAGGCCTATCCTTTAGGGAGTTCCCATAAGAGGTGGAAACCATAAACCTAAAGGAGGTAGTCCATGGTTTATTAGTTCAAACACTCCCAATGACTCATCCTCGAGGTGGTTGGAGTGGAATCTCCGCCTTTAATTTTAAAAAACCATTCCATAAACAACTTGGCGTGGGTGGCAAACGAAGACAGAGCGCCAGCTGGCGCAGAGTCCAGTGTTAATATTCCTCTTTGGCATGAGAGCATAACTGATTACCCACGCCAAGGCAAAAACAAGGGTTTTTGAGTCTCTGCTCAAGGAATTGTTAACAAAAGGAATGTTACTCTCATGTAAAGGGATACAATGATGGTTTTTGCAAGGCATGATACTGTTTATTGGTCACAGAAATGACCTTCCATTGGGTGAGATGGGGATTGCAGAGACAGTGAAAAAATGCTGTGTAACAAATGGTTTAAGGGTTTAACTGCTAATAGTATTCATGATCTCCCCACATTTCACCAAACATTCATTAACAAATGGGAAATTAAGAAAAATCCTCTTCAGATTTTATCTGAATATGAGAGTATCAGGAGGTCCCCAGGAGAGAGTGTTCAAGTCAGTAGATTCAACAGTGTATACAACGCACTTCCTGCTCACATGAAACCACCACAAGGGTTAGTCCTGGTTAAATTCCCAGATGGTTTTGACTCAGACACAACTTATAAACTCAGGGAAAGAAATTCATCAACTTTAGAGGAAATGCAGAGAGATGTTGTGAGTGTAGAGGTAAACTTGTTAGTAAAAAGAGCTAGGATGAGAACTGAAAGAAGAGTTACTATAAGAGATGAACCTGTAGCTTCTACATCTGATGCTAAAATTGAAAATTTGGTAAGAACTATGGAGAGAATGATGGAAAGAATTAATCTGAATGAGAGAGCTATTCCTAGAGAAAATCAGCTAGCTTGATTGGGCTGGTAGAGAGTAGCAAAGAAGATGGTTGCGGAATTAGGATTTGGGGCGATGGCTCAGCGCTCACGGAGTGCTTGAAGCCTTGACCCCGTGACCTTCGGGTGCCTCCAAGCTCTCTGAACCTACAACCGGTTTTCCTCCTTGCGACGCACCTTCATAATCGACATTTGTGGCTTGCCTCATGGTTTACTGCCGCTTGCATGTTTTTTTTTACCTTCTTGGTTACCAAATTTTTTGGTTCGTTCCATTTCTTCCTGCTTGCACAAAGATCAATGCTGGCTGCCTCACCTTCGCGAAGTTTATTCCCTGACTGATGGTTTTTCCAGTTATCAACGGTTTTTATTGGGGCTAACAATGGCAGGGGCCCAGGATGAGGAATTAGTTGATTACTCGGAGGACCCATATTCCTCAGTGGACATTTGGGCTTTATCTCGACGCTTTTATTCTCGTATGCATGTCACACACCTGGTATCCTTCGATTTTTTTATTATCTACTAACTTCAGGCCCTCTTTTTCTACATCTTCCTTTATTCATGCTTTCCTTGGCCTCGAATCCTTCCTAGTCCCTGATCTCTCCCCCAATTCTCCTATTATCCTGTTCGTGACCGACCTTGAGCTCATCTCCTCCTCGGATCTCCACCCTCCTTCCCTTGCGACGCTCTCCTTTCTCTCACAGACCCTTCCCCTCTCATCTGCTGCTCCCTCCTTTTCATGCCCCTGGACCTCCTCCCCATTCCCCCCACCTCCCTCTTTTGCACTGTCCTCCCTCCCTTCCGACCCCCCCCATCATCCTCCTCCTTACCCCTCCTCCCACCTCCATTAACCCTGGTCCTGCGCACCCCTCTCCTTGTTGACCCTCTGGACGTGTCAAAATTCCCCCCCATGAGCATAACCGTCACCCCACTTCCGCGAAGACCTCCAGTCCCTCCTCCTCGACTGCCTCAGACCCCCCCCTTCTCCCGTGTACCCCCTCATGCACCCCGACGCACGAAATGTGTCCGTGCTTGTAAGAGGGCAGTCTCCTTACCCTTGGTGAAGGTGTTCAGATGGTGGATATCCTTGGTACCATGGAAAAAGTATTGGGTTGCAGGGTGCGAGGCTGCAACTATGGCGCTAAGCGATTGTGACAATTGGTATTGGAGATTTGGGGAGGACTGCTACCTGATCTTCCGACTATTCATACCCTCACAAAAGGCTGGTTCGCCCTTCGATTCACTTCCAAGGATGCCATTGAATGGGTCCTTTCCTAGTATTGGCACATAGAGATGACCCATGTCCTACTGAAGCGATGAAGTCCCCTTTTTTACCCTGAGAGGGAACAATTGGGGGCGAGACTTGTCTGGATACGTCTCACTAGTCTTCCACTACACTTATGGATTGAGCAGATCTTCATTGAAATCGACAACATGTTGGGAACTTACCTGGATCATGACCGCTTTTTTGTCGAGCTGAGAAAGATGGCCTTTGCCCGCATTCTTGTTCATATGGACACTAGGGAGGGATTAGAGGAGTCATTTAAAATTAAATGGCACAACTCTATCCAGATTCAGATATTGGATTATGAAGGTGTCCTAATCCGTTATTGTCACTGTCACAAGGTGGGACATGTATTCAAAAATTTTCCATTGAATGGTCATGCATCGGGTTCTCTTTCTACGACTGGTTTGCACCCATTGGACTCGGTTTCAGTCTCCCTACATCGCCAGACTCAGTTGATGGGCTTCCTCTCGACTCTGGTGTCTACACAACTGGAGAATGATACATAGGAAGTGGCGGATGTCTCAACCAGAGTTACTCGCTCCATGTCTGCTATGGCACCTACTGGTCTCTCTTCGGATTCTGATACTCCTCCTCTACCTCTCCTCTCTTTTATGTCTATTCTTTCATCTTCTGCATTGCATATTTACACTGCTCCCCCACTGTTTGGTTTATTGGTATCATCTATCACCTGCCCCCCATCTCTTCCCCTTTACCATTCTCCCCTACCCCCCATGACCATCCCTCCCCTCTCTATCCCCTCCCCCCCCACCATTCCCCCCGCCCTCGTCTACCCACCCCATCCCCCCTACCTCTCCCTCTGTTGTGTTGGACTCTATTGACTCTTCCTCTTCTCACCCCTACAATCTTCATCCTCGCCACTCTACTCCTGCTCGTCTGGCCCCCTCCCTCTGCCCTCCCTCCACCTAGACCAAGTTACCCCGAGGCTATCACTCCAGTATTTCGAAGGCCATCCTACAAGCCAGATTTGATGTTGCCTCCGGCAAGAAACTCTCCATTAAAAGGGTTCTTAGAGCAAGACACACCCCCGGCTTGGTTTCCCAATGAAGTGCCTCTCCTTCAATTATAGAGGGTTGGCTAGACTAGCCAAACGCCTAGCACTTAGGCAACTCTTTTTATCTACCCCTGTGGATATCATCCTCCCTTAGGAAACCCTTGCTTCCTATGATTATTCCATTCACACTCTATCCTCTCTCCTTCCCTCTTGGATCTTCCATGCGTTGGATTCAAATGGGCGATCGGGTGGTTTGGCACTTGGAATTAACCCCTGACACATTAAACTCCTCAATTGTTGGGGTAGGGAAGGGACTCTGGCAGTGGACGTCTTCTCAGAGGCTCTCAGTCTACATTTTAGGATCATTAATGTATATGGCCCTTGTTTGCATCGGCAACATTTCTGGTCCACTCTTCTGCATTCTTCCCTGCTGCATACCGACAACTTAATTCTCGCAGGGGATTTGAACTTCTCTCTAAGACTTGCAGAAACCTGGGGCCCTATTTCACATGCGGACGCTCTCTCTGATTATTTCCATCATCAACTTGAGACTCATCACCTGGTTGATCCCCTATCGACCTCCCCCACTCCTACTTGGTGCAACCGGTGAACTGGAGATGCCATGGTTGCTCGACAGTTTGATTGATTCCTCATCAAGGAGGAACTATTACTTCATCTTGGCTCATACAGACAACGGGTTGGCTCGGGAGGCATCTCCGATCACTCTCCAATCTACCTTGAAATTACATGGGTTTTCAACAAGCCGACCTCACCTTTAATTTTTCTCGGTCTGGCTTCAGGATGCACAATTTATTGATATGGCCAAAGAACAGTGGAGGCTAGAACAACCCCCAAGGAATCATTCGCCCTCATCTCTATTTGCGTATAGACTACTCTCCATAAAAAAACAGACCGTCACTTGGGCCAAGAACAAAAAAATAATTTAAGGTCATACCCTCTCACTCATTGAACAGATTATCAAATGTCTTGAAAATTCTACCAGTGGTGGCTTCATTTCTGTATCTCCAAAAGCCTAGCTCATTAAGGTGGGAACAGACCGATTGAAAATTCTACAAAACAGGGACGAAGCCTGGAGGCTTAAGAGTCACCTCACTTGTGTTGGGTCTGGAGCTTGATTATCTTCTTTATTTTATATCACAACGTTGGGGCCCTGTACCTTAATGGGGGCAGCAACGCCGCCCATAATTAAACGCTGCCTGGGGGGTCCCGGGGGGGGGGGGGGGGTAGTTCATTAGGCAGATGATCGAACAGTAGAAGTTATGTTTAGTTTAGGGTTTTTTTGCCCTAAAAGGCAACCCCTCGCTTGTATGAGGGTTTTGTATTGCGGCTGTGTATTGGATATGTATTCTCGGAGCGAGAAACAGATAGGGAGACTGTGAGAGAGAACAGAAGATATTACAACGGATTTGTTGTAGGTTGTGTCTCTTCATTTTGCTGGATAATAGAAAGGAAGGACTGGCTGTTTGGGGTGGACATAGCCCAAACTGGGTGAACCGCATATATCTGTGTCTCTCTGGTTTTATGTGTTTTGTATGCTTGTGTTTTCCTCATATTTTATGTGTTTCATTGCTCTATAATATTTAATTTTCTAACAACTTGGATCAAAACGGGGGATGAAAACTCCAATTTTTTTCACCAATTTTCTGGAGGCAGGAAAGCCATTAATACTATCTGGGAGCTTGAGAATGATGATGGCACAAATGATTCCACCTTTGAGCAACTAGCATAGAAATGTATCTCCCACTTCAAAGAATTATACAAGGCACCACAGTAATCTTCTATGGCCGAGATCATCAAGGTCGCCTCCCTGTTTCCAGATATGTGGACCAACATTTAGCTGAGGACCTCCTCACACCTGTCACTATGGGGGAATAAATCTGTCCTCAAATGGTTCAAAAAGGATGAGAGTCCCGGCCCCGATGGATGGTCTGTGGAATTTTATCTGGCTTTTTTCGACTTGCTAGGTCATGAACTACTAGAGGTTGTGGAGGAGACTTGGAAATTTGGGTGCATCTACGAGGATTTCAACTCCACCTTCATCGTCCTCATTCATAAAGCTGTTCACCCCACATCTTACAAGGATTTCCGACCTATATCCTTGTGCAACTACATTTATAAGATCATGGCTAAGATTATTACTAATCGACTTAAACCTATATTATCTAATTTCATCTCTCCTGAAAAATTTACATTTCTTGAGTATAGACGGATTCATGATGCCATCGACATTGCTTAGGAAGGCCTACATTCCATGCACACCAAGAAAATAAAAGGACTGATCTTTAAGATTGATCTTGCGAAAGCTTTTGATCAGGCCAATTGGCTCTACATCCGCATGCTTCTTACTCATCTTGGCTTTCCCAATCAGGTTATCAACTGGATCATGTGTTGTATCACCTTCGTTTCATACAGTGTCCTCATTAATGGTGCTGCTACTGATTTTTTTCATGTGGAATGAAGACTCCGTCAGGGATGTCCGCTGTCTCCCCTTCTCTTCCTCCTGATCATGGAAGGCCTCGGCAGATGCATTATTAAAGAGAGGAACAAAGGCAGACTAAAAGGAGTTAGAATATCGGATGACTGCATAATCACACATCTGCTATTTGTTTATGACATCATACTTTTCCTGAATGGATCTCTAGGTGAATCCACTATGGTGAAATAAGTTCTATTACTCTTTTGTACTGCTACAGGAATGAACTACAACAACAACAAATCCACTATGACTTGCCATGGCTGCTCCCCACATGAGGTCTACTTTGCACATCAAATATTTCCTTTCATCCCCACCAGATTTGAAGCAGGCCTGAAATATTTGGGTTTCTATCTTAGGCCTGTTAACTATAAAATTGTCGACTGGATTTGGTTGATCACCAAGATAGATAAGAGATTGAATAATTGGTGCCATCGTTGGCTTTCCAGGGCAGGCAGGTTGGTTCTCATTAAGTCAGTTTTAGAGGCCATCCCAGTCTATTGGATATCCCTGGACTAGATACCAAAAGTCATTCTATACAGGATACATAAGATATGTTGTAAATTCCTCTGGAACTGGGCAAAAGAAGGACACACATTTTCTTGGTCCAAATGGATGCGTATTGCCTTACCAAAGAAATGGGGAGGATGGGGCATCAAAGACCTCCTGACTTTTGCACAGGCTCTTGCTGCAAATCTAGGGTGGAAGATCCTCACTAAAGACAATCTTTGGACCAAGGTTGTTATTCACAAATACATCCTCCCCCGTAGCACAATCGATTGGCTCTGGAAAATCCCTACTCATAATTTCAACATCTCTACAATCTAGAGGGAAATTCTAAGCTCCATCACACACATAAGTAATGGACTAGCCTAGAAAATCGGTTCAGGCATGAAGGTACACATTAGATGAGATCCTTGGACTGGGTGCAGAAACGCTCACATCCTCCCGCCTGCCCTCATCGACACTCTCAACTGTGCTCGAATACACACTCTACATTAAATTGCTGACAAAGATTACACCACCATATTCTCCCAGGGCTGTTTGAGTCATCAGGATTTACATCTTCATCCACAATGGGCGACGACCTTATTTGTATCTGAATGCTTTAAAGGAAACTCATTTCAGATTTAGAGACCGTGAGGATGAATTCATCTAGACCATCTCAAAGCACAACATATATACACCTAAAGAAGGTTACCTACACATCTACAACGCACATCACCCTCCAACTCTTCTACCTTAGTGGTGTACTCTTTGAAAATTAAAATGTTCTGCTAAAGTTAGACTTCTCATGTGGTGTATACTGACAGAGAAAATACCTACTGGGGCTAATCTCCAACTGTGCTCCCAAATTGCACCCAACAAATGTGTCCTTTGTGCCTTGGCCTCTGAAGACATATTGCACCTTCTCCTTACCTACCCAGCCATACTTGAACTTTTATGTCTCATTATTACCTCCCTTAACCTCCATATTCGATGGGTAGGATTGACTGTATCTACTACATGGGATGCTTGGTGGCTTTTTGCAAATCCCCACAAGCTCCGTAACCTTCCCCTATTAGTCTGCTGGGGTATATGGATAGCCCACAACCGGGGCATCTTCCACAACTCCCCACTCAACTGGATAACATCCGCTGCTCATATTACCTCGATCTATCATATGATTTCGAATGATCCCCCCCACTCCCCAGACTATCACACCTAAACTCAATGACCACTCTTTTCCCTGGGCTTACTTTGATGGCTCTGCACAACTGGACGTTTGTAGGGGTGGTTTCATTCTCCATAACATCATTACACTTATACAAAGTTAAGATCGGTCTTGGTCGCAATACTAATAATTTTTCTGAACTATCTTGCCTACTTGTTCTGTTACAATTTGTCATCACAAAAAACTGCTACAAACTACAGATCTTTGGCAACTCCAAGATTATCATTGATTGGTTCAACCTGCTCTCATCATGCCACGTGCACACACTTCAAAGCATTTTGGATGAAGTCTTAGAACTCAAAACACATTTTGATATCATCTCATGTCAACATAATTACATGGAAATGAATGTGATTTCCGATATTCTATCCAAGGAGGCGGTGCACCTATTGAGAGATCACATAGAGATACAGGAGCAGAATGAACATGCATATTATCAGTATTTCCATCGTCCTTTTGATCCTAATCAAAGGATGGGGTGACATCCACAACATTAGATACAACTTTTGACTTATTTTTGGCTACTTATGTTAATTTTTGAACACAGACTGTAATGTAAATATATATTGCTGCCATATACAGTAGTACCTATATGGGGTCTTATCAGATGTATTTATTTTTTCTATTGTGATACAACTTTCTAGTTGATATGAATATGCCTCTTAGCATATACAACATGTAACTTTTATTTATATTAATAGAAGTTATGATTTTTCCCGTGGAAAAAAAAATCAGCCAGCTCCTCAATATATAAATCAGAATCTTAGAATAAACCCTCCTTAGATTAGACAGAGGGAGAAAAGAGGTCATGATCAACCAATTAGGCCTCCATTCCAATAAAATTATGTTGATGAGGATGAAGGAGTAGTTGAGGAAGTGGAAGAAAATTAGATAAATTTAATTGGGATTAATGACGATGACTCTATTTTTCTCACTGAAGAAGAACAAGGATTATTTTCACTGACCCAAAAAAAGTTAGAATTTGAAGAATCAGATGATTATAAACTGGGATTTGAGAATGCTATTATGGAGGTTCACAGACAATACATCCTTAGAACTAAGAAAAACTTAGACACTTCCACTAAAAAGAATTTAGAAAATTTTGCCAAGAAAGTATCTGAACCTGATGTTTAGAAAACAACAGAAAACTCTAAGAAAAATGTAAATTACTCAGAAAAGAAAAAATCATAAAACAATACTAAGAAAACAATGGATATCCCTGCCAAAATTGATCACACTGACATTCCTAGTACAAGAAAACAAACTGAACTTACCCAAAAGGTAGTGGCTGAATGAACTGATTTATCAAATCTGCTAAAAGTTCAAACACCATTAAGTATTGAGAGTGAACTTGCTAAATTGAATATATATATTCCTCTCCTTGAATTTATCAACAAAAATGTGTATAGGTCTCAAGTACTTAAGGTACTAAACATATGATAGATTACTGATACTATCAATTTAAAAGATGATCATCCTGAAATTTTGTTTGGATCAGAAGTTGATGGTGAAGCCCAAGAAGGAGGTGTTCCTCCCGTCTATGTCAGTCTTAATTTTCATGCAAAATTCTCTAGAATTTCATGTTGGATTCAGGTGCATCACATAATCTTATGCCAAAGGTTGTCATGGAGAAGCTTGGTCTTGAAATCACTAGACCTTACAAAAATTTGTACTCTTTTGACTCTAACAAGGTTATATGTCTAGGTCTTATCAAAGATCTTTGTGTCACTCTAGCTCATATACCAGCAAAGAGTCTATTGGTGGGTATAGTTGTAGCTGACATCCCTCCTAAGTATGGAATGTTTTTATCACGCTTATGGGGAGAAAAATTACAAGGGACCTTGCAAATGGACATGACTTATGCTACCATACCGGTGTTTGGTCAACCAATAAGACTGTATAGAGAAACATTAATGAAGTGCATGATGTATAGTAAAAAAAAACCACACAATTACCCTCTGTACTCTGTTCACACTGACCTTGACTCTTTCATTCTTTATAATGATGGAGGCATTGATTCACAGGTTACCCATGAAGAAAAAATCTTAAAGAAACTGATGATATTCAAATGCAAAATGTACAACCAGATCCAAAAAATCAACCCCTTGGGAATATGAGTTTTGATGGCTCATGTGACAAAGCAGGCTTAGGAGCAAGTATTTGTGTGTATAATGCATGGAATAATCGTGCACAAGGTCACTCTTACAAACTAAATTTTTAGTGCACAAACAACATAACATAATATGAAGCCCTACTCTTAGGATTACAGATGTTGAAAAGATTAGGAGCAAATAGAATTTATGTCCATGGTGATTCCAAGTTAGTCATAAAACAAATAAAATGAAAATATGCAGCAAAACATCCCAGGTTAAGAGCTTATAGGAATCTTGTACTTGATTTCTTAAGAACATTTGATGAATATGATTTATCAGTTATCCCCATAAATCAAAATGTCCTAGCAAATGGCTTAGCATTTTCAATAAGTACATGTAAATTTCCTCACCGAAATAAACAATACACAATAGAGGTTAAACATCATCCTTCTGTGCCAGATAACATGAGATACTAGTAAGTTTTTGGCAGTGACAAAAAAATTGAAATTTTCTTACAATCTAAGGATGGATTTGAAGATAGCAATATATACCTAGATTGTGAAGAAGATAGTCAGCCTGATGTACAAATTAGTGTAGAAAAGCAATCTGTTGTTTCTGATGTAAATATTTCAACCAATAGAATTGTACATAAAACATAAATTCATAAAGACCTTGAAAGAGAGGAATTCGAAGTTCTGCAACTCAAGGATAATACTCTGCCTAGAGGGCTGGTCCCTTTAGAAGAATTATTTGACTTTAATGATGTAGCCAAGAAACCCAAAATGGAACCAACATGTACAAATATTGAATAATGTAATATAGGCACTGAACAAAACCCCAAAATCACCAAATTGTCAAAATCACTGCCTATCATTACAAAAATAAGATATATAGCTCTGTTTAAAGAATTCATAAATGTATTTTCTTGGAGCTATGAGGACTTAAACTCTTATGATACTAACATCATCCATCACAAACTTCCAATCAGATAGGATACAAAACCTTTCAAACAGAAGCTATGTAGAATAAATCTTGTTTTGATGCCTTTGGTTGAGAAGGAAATCAAGAAAATGTATGAATCCAAAATCATAGTTCCACTCAGATTCCAAATGGGTATCCAATATAGTTTCTACAAGAAAGAAGACAGGTGAAATCAGACTTTGCATTGACTTTAGGAATATGAACAAAGTATCTCTCATGGACAATTACCCTTTACCAAAAATGGATCATATATTGCAGAAGGTAGTAGGTTCCAGTGGGATTTCTTTGTTAGATGGATTTTCAGGTTATAATAAAGTTTTAGTACATCCTGATGATCAAGACAAAACAACTTTTACTACTCCTTGGGGGACTTTCATGTATGTGAAAATGCCTTTTGGATTAAAGAATGTTTGAGCTACTTTTCAAAGGGCCATGGACATTGATTTTGCAGATGAAATTGTCCATATCATTGTAATATATCTTGATGATCACTGCATATTAAAAAAACCGATGAAGAGCACTTAGCACATTTGAGAAGAGTTTTTGAAAAATGCAGAAAGTTTGCAATTTCCCTAAATCCCAAGAAAACATTGTTTGGACTTGAAGAAGGAAAACTGCTAGGTCACATTATTTATCAAGATGGAATCAGAATTTACCGAAGCATAATTGAAGAAATACTCAAGATTATTCATCCCAAGAATCTCAAATAACTTCAATTATTCATTGGTAAAATCAACTTTTTGAGGAGATTTATACCCAATCTTGCAGAACTTTTGAGAAATATAACCAATATGCTCAAGAAACATTCAGGAATTAAATGGAATATTGAAGCTAAACAATCTTTTGATTTAGTTAAGCAATAATTGACCCAAGCTCTTGTCCTAAATAGCCCAGATTTACTGAAGATTTCATAGTTTTTTTTTTTTGCTTCTAAACATACTATTGTTGTTGTTTTATTGTAGAAAAACAGTGAAGGACATGAATAGCCAATAGCAATTTTTAGCAGGGCATTAAGAGATGCATCATTGAAATACAATATCATTGAAAAACAGGTTTTTTCTTTGGTCAAAGCATTAAAAGATTTCATAGTTTACATTATACATTTACATATCATTGCTTATGTGCCCAATTCAGTTGTCAAAGACATCTTAACACAGAATGGTCCTGATGGAAAAATAGGAAAATGAATTGCTGTGATTTTGGAATATGATGTGGAAATTAAACCCACCAAATTGATTAAAGGCCAAGGATTAGCCAAATTGATGGATGAATTAAACTTTCATGCACTGGACATTAATATGGTCCATTCATTGGATGATCAAGAGGAACTAGCGACTCCACTGATTGATGAAGCATTCCTAAATTCTCTCTGGTATGCATATATTTTGTATGTTTTGTTTAATTTGAATGCTCCACCTGGTTTGTCCAAAACTAAATCAAGATTTGTAAGATTGAAAGCTGTCAAATTCTGCATTTTGTAAAATGTTTTATATGGAAAATATATTGGAGGCATTTTGCTCAAATGTTAACTAAAGGATGATGTAGATAGAGTCGTGCAGGAATTCCATGGAGGTGACTATGGTGGCCATATTTATTGGAAAACCATTGCTAACAAGATCATGGGGGCTGGTTTCTACTGGCCCACCCTTTTTCCTGATATCCATAAGATGGTTACTGCCTGTCACAAATGCCAAATTTTTGAAGGAAAGAGAAAACTATTGCCTTTGCCCTTAAAGCCTATTTATGTTGAGAGTCGTTTCCAATAATGGGGATTGGACTTCATCGGAGAAATTCATCCCCCATCCTCTGCCCAACATAAATGGATTCTCCCTGCCACAGACTACTTTACCAAATGGATAGAAGCCACTCCTAGAAATTCCATTGACTATGTCATCACAAAATTCCTTGAAACCATTATCCTGTCTAGATTTGGTTGTCCTAGAAAAATCATTACAGATAATGCTGCAAAATTTAATTCCAAGAAAATGGTTGATTTCTGCCATAGGTATTATATAAATTTGGGGCATTCAATAGCTTATTACCCCCAAGGTAACAGATTGGCTGAATATTCAAACAAAAGTTTGGTGAATATCATCAAAAAGCTCTTGGAAGATAACAAGAAATCATGGCACAACAAGTTGATCAATGCTCTTTGGGCTGATAGACTTACTACAAAGAAATCAATTGGCATGTCTCTATACCAATTGGTTTATGGAATGGATGTAGTTTTTCCTTCTCCTCTAGGAGTTCCAGTCATGAAGATTATTCAGGAAATTCAAGCTGAACCAAATGATATACAGAGAAGGATCAATGAAACTATTCAGTTGCAGCAGTCTAGAGAGGAAGTTTATAACATAACTCAAGTGATTCAAGAGAATATCAAGAAGATTTATTATAAGAGAACAAAGGCTAATGATTTCAAGCTAGGAGACAAAGTTTCGAAGTGGAATTTCAGAAGAGAAGACAAAGACAAACATGGAAAGTTTGACAATATTTGGCAAGGGCCATACATCATTGATGCTTTCAGAGCAAACAATGCATATTTTCTTAAAGAGTTGGATGGTACAGAGTTGCCTGGGGGTCCTGCTAATGGCAAGATGCTGAAAAATTATTTCTATTAAAAATTCAGGTTGGTATTTCATCATTGTAAATACCACAGTTTTACAGTTCATGTTGAATAATTCATTAACCAAGGTTGAAGCACGAAGAGAAGGCCCTAAGCCTGGTTTGGTGAGTAGTCATAAAACAAAAAAAGAAACCAGACGAAGATTTTGTAGAAAATGGAGCATTCAAGGCTACTGGTCTTAGGTTCTTGACACTTCATTTGAAGAAGTGCCACCCCCAGCTGGAGCCACTGTTAGTATCCTATAAATCATTGGATTTCAAGGTGATTGGATATTTCATAGTTCGCAATTTCATATTGAGAATGATTTTCAATATTCAAAATATTTGCAAAAAATATGAAAAAAGAAAATAAAAGAGGGTATAAAGAAAAAAGACAAAGACAAAATAAAAATAAATAAAAAACCCAAAATAAATAATACTGAAAGTGATGCAAATCAAAATGCCACTACTCATTAGATAGGTTTGTTCAATCATACGGTTTAAGCATGATTGTACAATTTTAACTTTCTGTTGATAGGTTAGAAAATAAAGTTTTTCTCACTGTTTAATCTTGATATATCAGTAGATAGGTAGAAATGTAATTGACTCAACTGTTTAATCTTAATCAATGGAAGAAATAAGGATAGATGTAGGTTATAATTTTAAAGAAAATATGTTTTAGGGTCTGCAAGTCCAAATGCACCCTGCAAAAGAACAAAAAATGTTAGATTTATAGTTTAGGTAGGTAAGGATGAAGAAAAGAAAGAAAGAATGGAGGAAAGATGAAATGCATCTCAAATTCTTATCTTAAAAATTTCATGTTTTCTATGGTTATAGAGAAAAATCAAAGGATAAAGAGGTATTTGTTCCTAAGTTCGAGAATTTAGTTCATTTAAAGGTCTATTGGGACATATTTATGTCATATTTTATCTTATCCCAAGTCTCGAAAACTTCCTATTTACCTTTATCCTAAATCCCGAGATCGTATTTTCTCCCTATCCTAAGTCCTAAACTATACCTCGCCACACATAAAATCTTTCCGACCCCACCGTCAAGTCATTCATCCCATCTCACTAAACACCCCTCATCTTCTCGTCATCTCCGCCCATCTCCTTCTCATTTGATGGTCCACATAGATTTTCGCTCCCCCGTCGGCCTCCGAACTTTAACGACGAGGGGGGGGGGGTGGGCGGGGTCCGAGATAAATAGTTTCCAATACTGCCTCTGCTGCTACGAGTCACGCCTGGGTCATTTTACCCCCCACCCCCCCCCCCCCCCCCCCCTTGTCCATTACCACTTACTATGTACACCTCCCTCCGAAAAGCGGTTTCCGCTGCACTTCAAACCACCACACCCACATAACCGTTTCGTGATCGTTGCCCAGTGTCGTTACGCCATGACTCCACCTGTCTGTACCCTCAGTGCAATTGAATGCGCATCTGCCACAAAACCGTTGGGCAATTAATGGCTCAAGACGTTACCTAATGGGCCAACGCCATATTAAAAGGTTGTCCAATCACACTATTAAACCAAAATTCAACACAGATGGCAAGGTTTACCATTGTCATTCTATTCAATTATTGTAGGTGATCGGGTTGTGAAGAATTTACAGCAAAGGTAGGAACTGAAAGTGTTCAATTATCCGTAGAAAGCTATCAGCTATCTGCAAAAGCAATTAGAATTCCCTGTTTACAATTTCCCTCCCCATTCTAATCTACAACAATTCGCTTTCTAAATTCCCTATTTCTTTGCTCCCATTATTCTCCGCAAACAGTCTTAGGCATACCAGATTATTCACAAAAGAAAAAAGGCCTCCGAAGAAGGATCAACAACCCTTCAATCCTATGGTTTAACCTCAAGTAGACCTGGATCACATGGCTTTGGAAAATAGAGATTTTAAGATCCACGAGACAGAGTCAGACTTCTATTTATTCGATGTCTACTGCTGGCTCAAGGATAAATTGCTAGACGAGGTTGATGACATAGGCTTGTGGGGAACCAAATTTCCATATTACATTTTCCCAAAGAAGCATAGTTTTCCTGAGTTTATTAGGAAATTCCATGTCTTTTATGACATAAATTAAAGAGTTGTAGTCACCCCAACAGGAGAGGTTTTGTTTACTGTTAATGCCCAATCAATCCTGCAGATGATGCATGCTCCCACTATTGACTAAACCACCCCATTCTCATATGAAGCTCTTAGAGAGTTATATCAGAAGATGGACTTTTCTAGCAGAGTTAAAACTTCAGAGTTTTTCATGGCACTGATGACCCCCTGCCCACAAATAATCCTCCATATACTTCATCTAATTTCCCTGATAGGACTCAACATATTGTCACTTTATTGTCCTATTTTCTATGGTATCATACAAACCAATGGGTATATGAAGCCATAGTTGGTTTCTTGTCCATCCTTTCATCACATTCTAAGCCCTAAATCATGTTCAATTTTGCCAAGTTCCTTGCTGATGCCATCTATGATCAGTTCTTGAAGTTTCATATAGAGGAGGTGTTTAAATATACTTCAGTTTTGGTATACATGTTTGTTTATTTTCAGGACAAAAAATTACAGTTTGAAATGACAAAGCTTAATGATGACTCTCAGTCTCAATTAGTCATCTTTTGGACCATTTTGCTGATGAAGGAGTAGAATAATTACACCTACAAGAGTTTTTTATATTCATTTTTGCATCGAGCAATGAATGTGCTCAACAACGAAACAAAGCCAAGGGTTGCTGAGGAAATCAAGAAGATTATGCAATTGTTCGATCAAGTGAGAACAGGATATTGGTACTTGTACCAAAATAATACAAATATCAGAATCTATGGATGTGAGTTGGCCCCCCTACAAACTGCCAAAGTTCCTCTCCGTGAGGATCTTTGCATTGGAATACATAAGACAAATGATAAATGCAGATGAAGTCCACTATGTCTCTGCCAAGAAGAAATCCCAATTTAGGATTAAGTTCCAAATTGGTCCTTTTATTTGTAATAGTAGAGCAGCAGGGGAGGAGGCCGATAAACTATTGAAGGACATGAAATTCAGTCACAGTTTCACCTGGTCATATGACCCATTGGGGATCATCTCTAAGAAAAGGGTGGAGAACAAGTCAACACCATACTTCCATACACACAAGCTTGAGATAGAACAATACATGAATCAAGCAGAGTGGGCAACAAATACACTGCAAGAAGCTGAAGAATAGGTCATCTCCACCTCCAACATTCAATCACCTACTCCATAGGAAAAGAAGACCACAGAAGATAAAGAAGATAAGGGAAAGGAACCAGAGAAAGAGACAGTAGGGAAGAGGTCAAGATATGAGCAGTATGATATGGAAATTGATACATGAAGCAAATAATTTAAGATGAAGTATAGAAAGAGAGCCAGAGTCCACATGTACATTGATTATAGTAGTGAAAAGGAGTATCAGACAGTCCTTACAATCAGAGATTCTCCAAGCTCTTCTCCAGCAGGTGGCCAAACAATATTTTCCACATCTTCAGCCACCATTCCTTTCCAGCAACAAAACATATAAACTTCCACATCCACTACTACTACAGGGGGAAATAAGGAAGACATCTTTGATACATTAGGATAGATCAAAAGGAAGAATGAAATTCTCAAAACCAACACCTACAATTAGTTCTAGAAACAGACAAGTAGTACACAGAGTAGGCTTTTATCAGCGTTTGATTCAGAGAAAGGGAAAATGAGAATGGCCTTCTTACAATCACAGATCTCTCAGACCAAAACACCTGCAGACTATAAGCACACTGCTTTTGAGTTTGATGTGAAAGATATATATCCAATAGATCAGATGGAGATGCATAAGAAAACTGGAGAAATGATTTCCTCCTCTTTAACTAGCACTCCCATGAGTTTATCCAAACTACAGGTATCTTTAGCCAACTTCCAATCTCAGCTAAAGATGGAGAAGATATTTTCTCTAGCCAAGGATTCAAGGATCAAGTCTTTAGAGGACTTACTGATAAATATTGGGTATGACCCAACTAATGTGGAGGTTGTGGAAGAAATATTGAAGAAAAAGAATGTTGATATAGAAGCCCCATGAAACAGCTCAAGCTTTCAGCGACTGAAGATCCATTAACAAAATACATTGAATAAAATGAAACATAGAAGGTTGAGATGATGAAATATATTATGGAGCAGTCTGCATAGCTAAAGCTGATGGAGGCAGAGATGGAAAAACTAGTGAAAGAAAAGGAGAATGCAGAAAAGGCCATTGCTCCACTAGAGGTTGTCCCAATTGCATCCATTCCTTTAGCAACACCATCAAACCCAGGCTCATTAGGTGGTGCAGAGTAGTTGGAAAAATCTATGGAAAACATGACAGTTCAAACAACAAAGATTAAGAAACTTGAAGCAGAAATCAACACTCTCAAAGAATTGAAGAAAATATCAAACAATGCCCATGAGATTGAGATACAGAGAGCCCAGAAGCAGATTGAGAAATTGATCAAGGTAGAAAGTGAAACCAGTATTGGACAGACCATTGGACAGGCCAAGGAAATTATTTGGACTAGTATTATTGAGTCCATGAATGAGATATGGTCCTCCATCCAAATAATTTTTGAACAGATAGACCTAATTGGATTAGTGAGTGTTGCCATTGACAAAGCCAAAAGAGAGCTGACAGGGACGCCTGAAACTGCCAACAACATCATCAAATTCTTGAAGTCCAAGAGTACTTTTTAATTGGAACCATTGGGAGTGGAAGACAGGACAACAACCATCTTGGAGTTCAAGAAAGTACTGAACAAAAAGAGCTTGGTCACACAGGTGGAAGAGAAATGTCATCAGCTACATATGGGTGTCAACAAATTCTTCAATAGACTCGAACCATTGATCTAAAGAGGATTGCCTTCTATTTTCTTGATCAATGACAAGCTCATGCCCATGATTGATTATGTCAAAAAATTGGAGATTCCCAAAGATACTACAAAATTTGCAAGAATCAAAGGCTCAATGACTAGCAGAGCCTTCTTAGAGGCTATGGATAATGATCTATACATTCAACATGAAATTAAACATATTTTTCAGTTGAGGCCGACATTTAGGAAATATACAGAGACTGACGAAATCTACAGAAAGCTAATTAGAATCAAGATTATGAATCCAAAGGAATGGGAGAAGTTATGTGACTACCAACATTAGGGGAATTTTGAGGTCTAAAATGGGCCTCCTAAGGAAATAATAAAATAAGATTAGATTACATTATCAAATTTTATAGGGAAAAAATGAAAAAAACTACTTTTTCAACTTGTAATTTCAACTTATCCCCTTATGGGTTTACTCAAATTTCGAGCGGTAACACTCGTTGGATGCAAAATTCAATTCCTCATCCAAAGAGTACCCATGTTGCATACTTTTGATGAACCTTGCTACATCAAAAATAAGAAATACATGAAAAACATGATTGCGATCACGTTTTTTCATGTATTTCTCATTTTCCATGTAACAGGGTCCATCAGGGTACTCCTTGGATGCAGAATTAAATTTTGCATCCAATGGGTACTCCTGATTGAAATTTGAGTAGAAACTTAGGGAGATAAGTTTAAAATACAAGTTGAAAAAATAGTTTTATTATTTTTTAATATTATTTACTTTTTTACTCCAAAAATGGTGAATCATCCCCCATGGTTGACATTATTATCTTAAATCCTATTGGTTCTTACAAATTTTATTTTAGTTGTACATTTTTCTTAGGAGGTCCATTTTAGACCTCAAAATTCCCCTAATGGAAGGGTGATAGCTCAGCACAACAGCGGAACATCCACTTCACCTTAACAATTAATTTCGCAGATCAGTTCAACATTTCAGCATATCAGCCTCAGATCCGCCAACACAACAAAGGACTACAACATAGTAATGAATTTATGGAGATAACAACCACATGTCTAAACTATTCTAACGTATCCACGTGGTGGTCACATTTGTCAATTTTCGGTTATCATTGTAATACATTGCAATTTCCAATGTTGATACGAAAATCACTAGGAATTAGTTTAAAAACTGCATTTCTATTCAATATTAGGGGTTGGAACTTAGATTGTAAGTTTTTTCTGTTGGAGCATTGTAATTTTGGAGCTGGAGCATCAATAATTAAAGACAATTTTGCAAGATTCTTGTGTTGTATTTTCCTGGTGATGTCTTTCTTTACTACGTTTAATTTTTCCACTGTTATTTTTTTTCAATGTATCATTTAAATTCTAATTTTAAAATAGAAATCTGAAGATTGAGATTTGTTGCATAGAGAACCTTAACTCTGGCTATTTTTACAATATAAGTGTTTTTCTTCTGATGTCTAGTTTAAGAATACTTAACTAATTTTAAGCCACTACTGAAATCACTTTTCTTCATTCTATAATTCACTCTGTTATAAAGATCCAGTAAATACAATTAGCTTGCCTTGCAATTTATCTGGAAAATTGATGCAACAACCCAGCCTGTGTTGACTCCATAGCCCAGTGGAAACAGTTTAAAGAGATCCCTTGATCCAACCAAAAATATCAATAAAAAAGAAACCTTCACAATCAGTTTAACTATCCTAATATCAGAAAACATTATAAACAAAGCTAAATCTTACATAGAGATCCCTCTCTGAGTCTAAGAGGGCTAGATCCTAGGCCCCAAAGTGGTTTGATGTTGTCATTTTATCATTATTCTTGCCAATCATAAAATTTTAGAATGATAACAACAAGATCCTCCTTGCATGAGTGTATCAGCTGCTCATCACTAGTGAAAATTAGATCATCAACATAAAGAACAATAATCAATAGCTTACCCTCAACCACAATCTGGTACAAGTTTGTATTTGCTTCACTTTTGGTGAAGCCTAGTTTTGTGAAATAGATGTCTATCAGAGTGTACCAAGCACGGGGTGCTTGTTTCAGCCCATAGAGTGCTCTTTTGGGTCGGCACACATGCGGCACATTGTTGAAGATCTCAAAACCTTCTGGCTACTCTATGTACACCTCTTCCTCAATGACCCCATTAAGAAACATAGTTTCACATCCATTTGATGAATCTGCCAACCCATCTATGCTGAGAGTGCAAGGATGGATAAAATACAAGAGTACCTTAACAGGTGAAAAAGTCTCATCATAATCGATCCCCTCGATCTGTGAGAATCCCCGGGCCACAAATCTGGCCTTGTATTTCTCCACACTCCCATCAGCAGCTTGCTTTACCTTGTAGGTCCATCTCAATCCAACCACTGATTTGTCGACCGGTCTTGGGACAATTTCCCATGCATTTTTATTGACAATGGATTCATACTTCTCCACCATTGCATCAACCCAAGTTGGTTGATGCACTGCTTCCTGGAAGGAAGATGGTTCATTCACAATACATTTTCTCATAAGAGCCATGTATCTAGTAAATCGGTTAGGAGACTGTATCTGTCTACGTTGTGAAGTAGGAGCTCCTACATTCTCTGCAACATCAAGTCTCAATCTATCAGCATCCGTGTGGCACCTTCTGCCATTTATGATGGATGGCTCTGCATGAGTGTTTTCCTCCACTCCATGAACCTCCTCATGTGGCTGATCCACAACTTGAGGCTCATCCTTGGGAACCAAAAATTCCTCCTTTGCATGCAAGTCGAACTCCCTCTCAAGGGACAACCATATGGCTTTCTCCTCATCAAACTTTATATCCCATCGCACAACAATCATTATGTTGTTTGGAAAATACACACGATAATTATGGGGTGTTTCAGTGTACCCCACAAAAATTCCATTCTCAGTTGTTAGTTCTAGCTTCTTCTTGGTGTCCTTGGTCACATGCATATAAACATGTGAGCCAAAAATCTTAAAGTGTGAAACATCAGGTTTCTTACCAGTGAAAGCCTTTTCAGGTGTACTTATACCAAGTATCCTATGAGGACAACGGTTCTGCACAAATACCACAGTGTTGTATGCTTTTGCCCATAGATGCATCAATAGGCCTTGATCATGCAACATCGCTCTTGCTGCACCCACGATCATTTAGTTCTTTCTGATCCCATTATATTGTGGTTTATGAGGCGATATAAGTTCTCTTCAAATTCCTTTTTTTCTGCAGAATTATCGCTCCTAAGAGCCTTCACTTGCTTCGACGACTCTTTCTCCACCAGTGCCTTAAACTCAAGAAATTTAGAGAATGTATGATATTTCTTCTGCATGAAGAAGATCCAACACTTACGAGAAAATTCATCAACAAATATTACATAGTACTTATGTTTTGATGTTGAAGCAACAAAGAATGGTCCACACATGTCTATGTGAAATCTCTCAAGGATCCCTGAAGCTAGGTTCTCTTTCTCACGAAAGGTGGCCTTTACATATTTTCCTATAGTACATCATTTGCATGTGTCTGACTATGCAAGTGTATCCCTAGGAAGACCAGTAGAAATATGATGCTTGAAGATGGCCCAATCTCTTGTGCCATAATTCACCCTCATCCCGTATCACCACTTGATTTGCCTTGCCCATCATTGTTGCGCAGCCATCTACCTCCAACTTGTAGAGATTCTTAACTCGAATCCCTATCCTTTTGGCTTGTCCTGTTGTTTTATGTCGCAGGCATTAGGGGAATTTTGAGGTCTAAAATGGGCCTCCTAAGGAAATTATAAAATAATAGTGGAAATATTAAAACAATATTTGATTACATCATCAAATTTTAGAGGGAAAAAATAAAAACTACTTTTTCTCTATTGCAAACACGTTTTTTCATGTATTTTTCAATTTTCATGTAGCAGGGTCCGTCGAAAGTATGAAACATGGGTAATCCTTGGATGAGGAATTAAATTTTGCATCCAGCGAGTACTCCTCTAAATTTGAGTAAAAACTTTGGGAGATAAGTTGAAAATACGAATTGAAAAAGTAGTTTTATTATTTTAATATTTTTAAATATTTTTATCCATTTACTTAAAAAATGGTGAATCATCCCCCATGGTTGACAACATCATCCTGAATCCTATTGGTTCTTATAAAGTTTATTTTGGTTTTACATTTTTCTTAGGAGGCCCATTTTAGAGCTCAAAATTTCCCTAATTGAAAGCTTTTCCTTCACTAAAAACAACATCATAGCTTCTATCCTCCAACATTGTGACTGAGACTAAATTTTTCTTCAAACCTGGTACATGCATTACATATTTTAATTGAAAGGGTTTAACTCACTGCCTCTGGAAGGTAGTGGTACCAATCTCGGTAGCACTGTATTGCCCATCATCGCCCATTTCAATATGCATCTGGAGATCCTTCTCCTCCAAGTCACTAAAAATTTCCTTATCTCCCATCATGTGAAAGGAAGCGCCACTATACAAATACCACACAGATCCCAATGCACTTGAAACCATGCATGCGATCAATAATAAGTCAAGCTCAAATTGCGAGGCCAAAGCCTCACCGACTGCAGATCCTCTAGCCTTCATGTTCTTCTTCTTTTTGTGGACAGTTTGTAGAAAAATGCCCATGTTCGTGACAATGAAAACGCTTCACCCTGGATAGGTCCTACTTCTTGCCATTCTTGGACTTGGATTTGGACTGGAATTTCTTCTCCTTCCCCTTTTTCGCCTTGGCAGCCAAAGCACAATCTTCTTCATCTTCATTCTTATATGAAGATCCATTTATGGTGTTCCGCCTGAACTCCTCCTGCACCAAACCTGACCACAGTCATTCCCAATTTGGAAAATTTTCCCTTCCATTGACAGAGTCTTGATAACTGTGCCAACTCTTTGGAAGTCCTAGGAGAGCCAAACTCGCCAAATCATCATTAGCGACAGTTATACCAACGCTCCCTAGTTCATCCCGACAATGGAGACACTTTGTTAGATATTTTGGTATGGAGTCACCCTTCTCCATCTTGATCTTCCTGAGTTTATCTTTGAGCGCCAGTTTCCTATGGTTGCTGTTGCTTTGGAATAGATCCTTCAAAGCCTTCCACATTGCATATGGTGTGGCTTTTCTATGGAGGCTTGAGACAATGTGGTCTCGTACTCCCTCCAACATGATTCTCCTCTCCTTTGCCACTTTCTTTTGCCATGCATGAAAATTTGCAACATCTATCACAACAGGTTTAGGAACATCATTGTCAATGAATTACTTCAAGCCATTGTCTTCGAGTACTGCCTCCATCTCGTCCTTCCAAGAAATATAGTTTGCGCTGCCCTCAATTGCATACTCCAACCTCAAGCCATTGAAAGCTATTTCGATCTTTAATCAACTGTAGCACGAAGAATGTCTTTCTACAAATTCGAATTCTATCTAATCACAAACTCAACTCCTGCTTCACTTATGCAATTTCATGTGCTCTAATACTATGTTTAAATTATACAACATGCATGTATATCTTGGATTCACCCGATCTAACAATGTACTAAAGTTGAATACTGAATCGCTTCTACAAATATTTTGCGGAATTAAAAAACACAATCGCTAATCACATGAAGTAAAGAAGAATCGAATCAAACACAACACAGATAATTTCCTGATGAAAGCTTGCTGCTCAAAACCCCACTATCCTCTATTGTATATTCAGCATGGATCATGAAATAATTACATACAAAACTCTTATCACAAGAGCCCTCCAGTACTCAGCTAATTGTATGACACTTTCATTCATAAAACTGACCAATACTTACCAATTTACTGCCTCCAGATAGCTTGCCTTGCTTGCGCAATCCCTAAAATATAGGAATTATGGCCTTCCTTGACTGTGCAAGTACCATGGGCACTCCAATGGGTATTTGGTTTCATGGGTGCAACCAAATAATCCTACAACTGATAGTCAACTTCCCTTTCACCTAGATCTCAATTGGGTCTCCACTGGATTTGACATGCATGCAGCTAATAATAGTAAATCCTTAGTTGCATGTGAGATCACTTATTGTGAATTAATTAATATTTAATTCACTTGATCTCTCACTGGTGTATCTTTAGTTACAACTAACACAACTGAGTTAAACTGATTACAACCTGCATTAACTAATGCACCACTGCACTTCGAACTATGTTACAACTAGAATTACTCTGCATGCCTCACCAACTACCTCTAACTCGAAATCCACTAGCTAACTGAGTTTATCACTCTCAGTTAACTATTACAAGTTATCATTGAGAATATATTACAGTTTATTGTCCATCTTAATTAAGGGATAACTAAAATAGACATGCACTAAAAATAACATTGGGGCCCCACCCTAGTGTAGGTGCTTAATGCACTAGGCGTGGGCGTTGAAATTTTCTTGTTGAATATCAACAGATCCAACCTTCCTTGCTTGTACTTTTCTTTCCTTTTCCTTAATTTTCTTTCCTTTTCTTGCTTGATTTCACCTCTTGGTGCTCTTCTCTTTCTGAAACGAATTCCAAATCCAAACTAACAAAAAGCTAAACCATCAAAAGCTATGAACTAATTCTCTGAATCTTTTTCATCATTGATGCCTCAAATTTCTTCATTTTCCCTTCAAGTTCCCTATCATGCAAATATGTGACCCTTCATCTCCCTTTTCTCCCATTTTCTTTTATTTTCATAAACAAAATGCCAAATAATGTATCTTTTCCTTTTGAAATGCCTTTTCCAATTTCCTTGTCCATAATAAACAGAGATTGATACCCACTAGGATTTTTTTCCCAACATTCAACTTGGAATGTGTCCCATAAACTTCATCTTATTTTTCGCTTATTATCCTTTATTACATGAACTTTTAGCCCGAGGATGTGACATAAACTTGCCTAGAAATGCGCATTGTGCACTTCTAACGGATAATCGGGTCATTTCTGGACCCCTGCAGAAGCCAAATGTGAAATGCTTAGGCCCTCTCCCTCAATTACTATGCACTGCATTGTTACAGTGCCTAAGCTTGTCACTCTTGTCTCCCGAGCTTTCCCTCTGTGTAATTCCTTGACCATCCTTGCCTCCACTACACACTACACATTCTTAGTGAGAAGGTAGGCCTTCCTTGCCTCCTTTACTTGCATAATGTGAAATCCATGACTTTCCTCTCACTTTACATTGTGCATTACACAATCACAGTGCCTAGTCCCTCACTCCTTACCTCCTGATCCTACCCACTACACCCAAGAATGCCTCTTTCTTAGTTCTTGCACATTGTCCCATCAAAGTTAGAATATCACATGAGAAAACAAGATAGAATAGGTTATTTCGGGACTGATGTCCCCTTGTCATGAGTAAAATTCATTTGCAAGTCTTATAATTCTGGAATGGAAAGATGCTACTCAAGGAGGTCATTAAGGAGAGGTTAAAATAAGAAACTTGTGGAGATGGGATACAAATATACCATCATGCAAGAGATAAAGGAATCTTGGACCACGACAGAGAAATGGAAACTTAGATTGACTTAGAAGGTTCCAATATTCATCCATACCCTTTGGAGGATGAAGATGAAGCACGCCATAGATTAATCATCAATAGTTGAATACATAACAATAAATAAAGGAACCTCACATCAATACATTTTTTGTCAAGTCTCATGTCACAGTCACCAAATTATGGTCATTCAAAGTGTCAAAAAAAGAGTGTTTTTCGGTCCCATGTATTTTTTCCACATTATTGGTAGAATGTAATTATGTATTTTCAAAATTAGAAAATGGAAAATGTGTGGAAGCCAAAGGGTCACACATGGAATTTGGAAAGTCACTAAAAAGTCCTAGAGTCATGTAGAAGCTCAAAGGTCACATAGAAGCTCAAAAGTCACATAGGAGCTCAAGAGTCGTGAGGGAGGTCAAGAGTCATAAGAGAGGTGGAGAGTCACCTCATTTTTTTATAAATAAACCCTCATAGCTCAAAAAAATGAATTTTGACCTTGCCTTCTCTAGCTTGGCATATGAGAGAATATAATTCTTTGGAGGAGCAAGTAGTGACTTAATGTTACATTATTGGGGATAGTGTTGCATCATTTTAATCGTGTATCTTGGAACTTTCACTTAATATTTGAAGCTCTTAGAGCCGACACACTTTTATGCATGTATTGTGAATGTTGTAAGATTATTATTTTAATGTTTGTGGTATATGTTTGTGTTTATACATACTAAAGTAAATGAACTATTTTGTTGGCTTTGGTATACATATTGTTGAATGTGCATTGTTACTTTATTTTATGATAGTTTTTACCTTGTGAAGTATTTTGCAGGTTAATTAACAATTATTTATATGGTCGTGTGTGTCTTTATTAGGATATTACTATTACTTTTCTTCTAAAGGATCACTTTCTCTATTCTCGTTCGTGAAAGTACCTTATATACATTGCAATTGTATACTTCACAGTGCAACTTAATTGCTTGTTTCAAAGGTTATGTAAATATTTTCTTATGTTGTTTATTTCATCCAAGGCAAATCTCTAAGTTATGGTGGTCGAGCCCATTATCTGTATGGGGCTCTTACTCCAAATAGTGTGAGTTCTAGTTGGGACTTCATACTGGGGAGACCCCCTATGTTGGTGGACCTCCAACACCATGAACAAAAGGCTTAGATGTGGGAAAAGCTGGAGGTGTTCATCAATAAGAGATGGTGTGGAGGTCTAGGGGTCCAGAACTTTTTACAAGCACAAGTTCATGAAAAGTAAATATTTCGTAAGTGTCGGAATTAATGGATGATTAATGCAATTCACGTGGTGGGCATGGACTTGTGGCCCATGAGCGACGTGATGTGATTGATGCTAATTAAGGATGAGTCATGTCCATGTTGGCATCGAAGTGACGATGAAACACTTGAGTGCATTGGGGTTGCCACATAAGTGCCACATGGTATCCACGTGGCAGGTCTTGCCTATGTGACAAAATTATAAATGGTGATACTTTAAACAATCATACCTTTTGATCCGGGTATTGGATCGGGGTAAAATTTATATCACTAGAAAGCTCTCATTGAGACGATTGTGATGGTATTATCCAAAGTTAATTCCACTAACTTTGGAAGAGGAGGATTTTTGTAACTCCATTTCCATAGTGATACCATGGAATTTAGGTTAGAGCAAAGTAACACTTCCCATTTGGCCTAGTAGGAGCTATGGGGTGGGAGGGAACATTATAGGGTAGTATCAAAGCTTAAGGTTCAATATTGGACCTATAGAGATAAATTTTTTGGACTTTGAGTTTTGTTACCGTGAAGTGTTATAACGGTCAGGTTCATCACTAAGTTGAGTGGGATTGGAAGGTTGATTCTTAAAACTCTGTTACAGAGTGTAGTAATTATATTGAGTGTTTGTTGTGTGTTGTTTATAACATCTAATTGTGGAATGCATACTATATGTAAGTATTGATATTGATGTAGAAATTATATAGAAAATCTATACCAATAGATTCAATCCGATCTTTTGATGTACTAAAACAAGACACTGAATCCTTTTACAATATTTGCGGAATATAAAACACGATCGTTCAATCACATGCAAGTAAGAGAAATAAATTATCAATCACGCAACACAAGGTGTATCTGGGGAAATCAACTGCTCAAAATCCCTCTATTATATATTGTACAAATTCAAATAATCATGAAACGATGCAATGCTTTCTCACACCGAAAAATTCATGCACTCTCTTGACTGTTTCACTCTGATCCTGCTAAAAAATGACTAGCAATTCTCAGGAAAAATTCACAAACACTTACCCAATTCTCAGCCTTTATTAGGCCCAGCCTTTCTCACACAATCCCTATGGAAATAAATCCCTATTAAATAGGAAATTCAAACTTCCTTGATTGCGCAATCCATCATGGCCTTCTTGTGACTCTATAATTGCACCCGAGCAATTTTCTAATAATACACCTGGTAGTTATGTTCCCTTTAACCTCTATATCAACCAGGTCTTCATTGGATATGACATGCATGCAACTATTAATAGTGAATTATCAGTTATATGATTGATCACTACTTGTGAATTAAATCTAATTTAATTCACTGGACCTCTCACTAATTCATCTCTCAGGTAGAACTAGTTAAACTGATTTTAAGTCAATTAATTTGATTTAACTGACTACACTCACACCACAGTAGTGATACAACTGCAACTGGACCCCCAAAATATTAGAATAATACTACATGCCTCATCTTAGACCCTCAACTCAAAATTCTTGAGCTAACTCAGTTTTCATGACTTATTTAACTCATACAAGTTGTTATGAGATGAAATTACAACATATTGTCCAATTTATTTAAGGGAAAAATAAATTAGACACACACATTTAGCACTAATGTGTAACTGAATTCCTCACCAATGTGTGACTAGAATCCCACACCAATGTGTGTGCATTTTTTTTTCCTTTTTGGTTGCCAATTTCACTGTTTCTTGTTGCAAATTTCAACACTCCCTCTCAACAAGAAAGGAATTCAATCTATCCTAATCTGGTACCTTTGGAATGTTCTGCATGCAACACTTCTCTAGTGTTGTTTGCACCTGCAACTCCTGAAACTAAATAGCCTCCGAACAACTAAATAGGTATAATGCATCTATCATCAGAGTCTTCTGACTACTGGATCCTAATATACCTATCTATTGAACTCTCTGCGCTGTTGTTGACATCTACATATTTGTCCTCTGCACTGTTTCCAACTCTGATTTGCGCTCCAATATCCGACATCTTACACTCTGATTTCTGTCTTCCTGACATCTGACTGCATCAATCTAACTGATCCTTCCTTCTACTGCTGGACTGTGGGCTTTGTTAGTGTCAGTATTTGCATACTTCCACCAGGGATCAAAACACATTTGCATGTGCATCTTAGGTGTCCCATTCTGAGGAAATTTTCAATCATTCCATTAGGTCATGATATAAAATTATTCCACTGGTGGTTGTCCTTGTCAGGTATGTGTTTCAAAGGTGTTTTCCACAGTGTTTCAGTGCAAAATCATGTTCTAAGTATGTCCATCAGAAAGAGCCTGGAAAGAGCTTTCCAATGGTATATTATACTCTCAAAACTGACTCCTGGATTGAAAAATATGCCTAAGTGAACCACAGTCTCCATAAGTCTAAACTTACCCCTTTTCCTCATTTTATTCCCTCAGACTTTATTCCATATAATTTTAAAGTTCTTCATTATAATTCCCTTTTATGATCCGATCGCAACCCTCTCCTTCCGATCCGATCGCAACCTTCAAATGCATGGTCCCGATTGGCCCCCTTCCAATTGAGAAAACCCCGATGCGATTCATCGCAAGTCCCCTTCTCCGATCACCTGATCGCATCGCACATTTTATTTCTCACGACATTTTACTCCGCACTCCCTCACCGATGCGATTGATCGCTTCATAACAATCGCATTCCCCTCAATACGTGTTAAGCCCGCTCCCTTTCACCTTTGCGATTGTGATTGAACTGGGCCCCACCTAAAGGCCTTCCACCCTTTTCAAATGAAAAAGGGATTTTTCCCTTTGTAAAGCGTGAAATTCATTTTTATTTCTTTTATAAAGACCTTTCCTCCATCGCAATCACATTCCCTCCGCTATGTGTTAAACTCGCTCCCTTCTCCCTTTGCGATTGCGATTGAACTATGCCCCACCTAAAGGCCTTCCGCCCTTTTCAAATGAAAAAGGGGTTTTCCCTTCGTAAAGCGTGAAATTCATTTTTATTTCTTTTATAAAGGCTTTTCCTCCATCACAATCGCATTCCCTCCGCTATGTGTTAAACCCACTCCCTTCTCCCTTTGCGATTGCGATTGAACTGGGCCCCACCTTAAAATCTTCCGCTCGTTCCAAATAAAAATAAGTTTCTCCTTTGTTAAAAGTGATAAATCAATTTTGAAAATATTTCTAAGTATTCCAATGGCATCGCATGTTCTCTCCTTACCATGTTTAAACCTCCCCGCTTCCCCGTCGATGCGATTGATCGCATGTCGCCAATCACAATCGACATTTCCCACAGTCCTTTACTTCTGCCCCATTCCCCTTTCGATTCTCGATTGCGATTGAGATTTACTCCACTAGTCCCACCATAAACCCTTCTGCCCTTTTCAAAGGGAAAAAGGGTCTTTCCCTATGTAAAGCGGAAAATTTCATTTTATAGTTTTCAAAGGGATTCCTCCCATTTCTCATCGCATCGCAAATTCCCAATCGCATCCCTTCTGCTATGTGATACCCCCCTCCCCTCTTCCAATTGCGATTGCGATTTGCGATCGCAAATCGGGCCCACCATCTTTTCCTTTGTTTTTTTCAATCAAAAGGGAATTTTCTTCGTTAAAGGGGCAAATGTGATTTTATTGGTTTCAAAGGCATTTCTCGGTATAAAGGAGATTTTCAACAAAAGGAAAGAAACAGTTAAAGGCCGTGAGCTAATTATGAACCAGAGACCTCTACAACAACCATAAAATAGGGATTTGTTCTTCAGATTTCCTATTTTCATTCATTCAGTGTAACAGATAATCTTCAAGATGGTCAATACATATTTTTTCTCCTTCTTTTCAGGGGCAAATTATTGGTCTTCTTCCTATGTTCGAATTTCAGTTTATGGGTTGGTGAAACAACTCCCTTTTTATGTGGATCTACTTCTTTCAAAATTCTGTATATTTAATGTAATTCTTCATCATTTGTAAAGAGGAATTAAGGGTGGAATTAGTTTGGAAATCATTGAGGACGCTCTGCGCTCCATCTGTAACAGTTTGGCAGGGAATTAATAAAGATATGCAACTCTGATTTGTGGGATCCTTGTGGTATGAATTTTAGCATTTGTTCTTTCTTTTGTGTTCATCTGTAAATTTGTTATGTTTACCGTTCATTCATTTCGTATCTCTGGTTGAATGTTTTCAAGATAGATAGGTAGAATCCATTGTGTAATGCTCTGCCTTGGGAAATCATTCAATACTCTATGTTTTCTTTCTGTTTGAAAATGATCCATCTCCTATGCCCTTTTCAACTCCTCACCAGTCTTACCATTCCATCATTATTTTAAACTTAATTGTTAAAATTCCTGCCTACCTTGCCCCATGAAATACCCTGTGTCTCTGGTTTAATTCCCCAAATTCAAAATGCCCTATCTGTTCCACATAACCCTTGAATTTTATAAAAACCTTTCCCATTATTATAACTAGCCTAAAATCAGTTTACTCCTATATTTCATTGAATATCTTTCATGGAGAGAGCCCTCTCCTGACCTTGTAGGGCTAGCTACAAGGCTGAGCGTGGATTGAGGTTACCCTGATTTGCCTTCCTTCAGCCTAAGGTTCAAATTAGGTGCTAACATTTCTTGGCGGCCATACTGGGGAATATTTAAAACTAAAGGACATATCTTCCCCGGTAAAGAACTACAAAGTATCATATCTAAATGTTTATGGTGAACAACAGTTGGATACATATGAAGGTTGAATCATTCACCTGGCGACTCCATTCACTGAAAGGTCCAGAAATCAACACTTCATGGTGACTCCACTGTAGGAAGATCAGTAGCTTTAAGATTTTTTTAAGATGGCAAGTGTTACAAGAAGATATGCTCCCATGAGCCGAGATCACATTCCAGGTTTCCCAAATAAAATGCCTAAGGCAGATTGGCAAAGGAATTTGCCTATGTTCAAAAAAGTGGAAGGTAATAATGCTACTCTTCATTTGGTGAGATTTCACATGCATGTGCGTAGATTAAAGATTGATTTTCTTGAAGATTGCTTGATGAAGATGTTCATGGCTACTGTGGAAGATGAAGCTCGATCTTGGTATGAAAGTTTGCCACTTGCTTGTATTTATTGTTTAAATGATTTTTATACCATATTATTTGAGAGGTATAAAGAATCTTGTCCATCTTTAATATTAGTGCAGAATTGTTGTAAACATGTTAATAGTTTCATTGAAAATCTTGAGAATTTTTATGGAGATGATGAATTCATGGACAATGAGATCATGGAAGCCCTGTATGAAAATCCATTTCAGCAACATACAAAAATCTTAGAAGATACTTATCAAGATCAACGAGCTGAAGATCTTTGTACAGTTGAAAATGATGGAGGACAAGGTCTTATTTCAGATCTGATTGGAATAAAAAATGATATGCAGGAAAAGGAAGTTCCAACCTCAAATTGTGATGAAACCAAATTGGTTAATCCATATCTAGATTCAAAATGTGATAAGGAAGAATATGTTGTTCTAGATCCCATAAAGAAGAGTTATATTGTTGAGGTCACCTCAAATGAAGAAGACAAAGTTATAGACCTAAGTGCTGTCATCCCATCAGAACAAAATCTTCACGAGGAGGTAATCTATTCCCTTTATAAAAAACTAGATGAGATCTTTGTTCAAGTAAGTGAAAAAGTTTCTTTGGATGAATATTTGGTAGATGATAGAAATGTCAGTTTTGGGTTTCAAGAACAATCTGAAGTTTTTTCTCTTATGATTGATGAATGTGATAAGAAACATGACAATCTGGTTGTCATATCATATGAATATGATCAACAATATATTCAAACTACAGAAGACCAGAGCATTCATAACTGTCCTTCTGATTCTTCTTCCTATGTCTCATGTTTTGAAATGTTTTCTCAAGAGGAAATCTGCTCACCTACTTGTTCAGAATTTTTTGAAGACCAGGGACACACTCTTCCTGAGGTACATTATGAAGAGAGCTCAGAATAAAGAGAAAAAGGTACCTTGTATCTTCTACATCAGCAGGATGTAAATATTCATGTTTTCCAAGATCCAGTAGCAGATCTATTGCAGTCAGCAGTGAAGGTAATTATTGCAGTATCCAGTGATGAGGGAGATTATGGTCAACTGTGTTTTAGGATGCCCAGTTGCAGATATCTATTGTTTTCTAGAGGATTTGATCAGGAGAATCAATCAAGGAGGCATTTGCTTGATTGGTTACACTGGAATTTTGATATCGCCTAATGGTACATTTGCTTGCAAGAAACACAGGTGGTTATCATCAGGATTTGAAACCCTCAAGTCTTGTACTGCCATCAAGCTTCAAATGTTAAGTTTTGTCTTGGTTAGCTTTGAGTCACTTTTTGAGTTAGTTTGTTGAGTAGAGTTTCTTTCAGTATTCCGTTTGGTTTTTAGCTATTGACTCCATGCCCAATGGATAAGGCTATTAGGTCTGCGGTGTTCTTGGCACCTCCAAGGAGCTACCATCCCCATTGGAGCCAACGTTAGTGTCAGTATTTGCATACTTCCACCAGGGATTAAAACACATTTTCATGTGCATCTTAGGTGTCCCATTCTGAGGAAATTTTCAATCATTCCATTAGGTCATGATATAAAATTATTCCACTGGTGGTTGTTCTTGTCAGGGATGTGTTTCAAAGGTGTTTTCCACAGTATTTCAGTGCAAAATCATGTTTTAGGTATTTCCATCAGAAAGAGCCCGGAAAGAGATTTCCAACGGTATATTATACTCTCAAAACTGACTCCTGGATTGAAAAATATGCCTAAGTGAACCAAAGTCCCCATAAGCTTAAACTTACCCCTTTTCCTCATTTTTTTCCCTTAGATTTTATTCCATATAATTTTAAAGTTCTTCATTATAATTCCCTTTTCCAATCCAACTGCAACCCTCTCCTTCTGATCCGATCGCAACCTTCAAATGCATGGTCCTGATTGGCCCCCTTCTGATTGAGAAAACCCAGATGCGATTCATCGCAAGTCCCGTTCTTCGATCACCCGATCACATCGCACATTTTATTTCCCACGACATTTTACTCCGCACTCCCCCGCTGATACGATTGATCGCTTCATCACAATCGCATTCCCCTCGATATGTGTTAAACCCACTCCCTTTCACCTTTGCGATTGCGATTGAACTGGGCCCCACCTAAAGGCCTTTCGCCCTTTTCAAATGAAAAAGGGGTTTTTCCCTTCGTAAAGTGCAAAATTCATTTTTATTTCTTTTATAAAGGATTTTCCTCCATCGCAATCGCATTCCCTCCACTATGTGTTAAACCCGCTCCCTTCTCCATTTGCGATTGCGATTGAATTGGGCCCCACCTAAAGGCCTCCTGCCCTTTTCAAATGAAAAAGGGGTTTTCCATTCGTAAAGCGTGAAATTCATTTTTATTTCTTTTATAAAGGTTTTTCCTCCATCGCAATCGCATTCCCTCTGCTATGTGTTAAACCCACTCCCTTCTCCCCTTGCGATTGCGATTGAACTGGGCCCCACCTTAAAATCTTCCGCCCGTTCCAAATAAAAAGAAGTTTCTCCTTTGTTAAAAGTGACAAATCAATTTTGAAAATATTTCTAAGTATTCCAATCGCATCGCATGTTCTCCCCTTACCATGTTTAAACCTCCCCGCTTCCTCGCCAATGCGATTGATCGCATTTCACCAATCGCAATCGACATTTCCCACAGTCCTTTACTTCCGCCCCATTCCCCTTTCGATTCCCGATTGCAATTGCGATTTACTCCACCGGTCCCACCATAAACCCTTTCGCCCTTTTCAAAGGGAAAAAGGGTCTTTCCTTATGTAAAGTGGAAAATTTCATTTTATATGAGTTTTCAAAGGGATTCCTCCCATTTCTCATCGCATCGCAAATTCCCAATCGCATCCCTTTTGCTATGTGATACGCCCCCTCCCCTCTTTCGATTGCGATTGCGATTTGCGATCGCAAATTGGGCCCACCATCCTTTCTTTTGTTTTTTCTAATCAAAAGGGATTTTTCTTCATTAAAGGGGCAAATGTGATTTTATTGGTTTCAAAGGCATTTCTCGGTATAAAGGAGATTTTCAACAAAAGGAAAGAAACAGTCAAAGGCCATGAGATAATTATGAACCAAAGACATCTACAATAGCCATAAAATAGGGATCTGTTCTTCAGGTTTCCTATTTTCATTCATTTAGTGTAACAACAAATCTTCAAGATGGTCAATACGTATAGTTTCTCCTTCTTTTCAGGGGAAAATTGTTGGTCTTCTTCCTATGTTCAGATTTCATTTTATGGGCTGGTGAAACAACTCCCTTTTTCTGTGGATCTACTTCTCTCAAAATTCTGTATATTTACTGCAATTCTTCATCATTTATAAAGGGGAATTAAGGGTGGAATTAGTTTGGAAATCATTGAGGACGCTCTATGCTCCATCTGTAATAGTTTGGCAGGGAACTAATAAAGATATGCAGCTCTGATTTGTGGGATCCCTGTGGTATGAATTTTAGCATTTGTTCTTTCTTTTGTGTTCATCTGTAAATTTGTTATGTTTACCATTCATTCATTTCATATCTTTGGTTGAATGTTTTCAAGATAGAGAGGTAGAATCCATTGTGTAATGCTCTGCCTTGGGAAATCATTAAATACTCTATGTTTTATTTCTATTTGAAAATGATCCATATCCTATGCCCTTTTCAGCTCCTCACCAGTCTGACCATTCCATCATTATTTTAAACTTAATTGTTAAAATTCCTGCCTACCTTGCCCCATGAAATACCCTGTGTCTCTGGTTTAATTCCCTAGATTCAAACTACCCTATCTGTTCCACATAACCCTTGAATTTTATAAAAACCTTTCCCATTATTATAACTAGCCTAAAATCAGTTTACTCCTATATTTCATTGAATATCTTTCACGGAGAGAGCCCTCTCCTGACCTTGTAGGGCTAGCTACAAGGCTGAGCGTGGTTTGAGGTTACCCTGATTTGCCTTCCTTCAGCCTAAGGTTCAAATTAGGTGCTAATAGGCTCCTCGTAGGTAGGTTCGATCCATGAGACACACCATCTCAATGGACCCTGCCCAAATTTATTCTTGGGATTATATCTGCACATCACCCCACCTCACACTTGGAGGTATAGCTACATGTACTCCCTCTTCCCATATGGCTTGAAATTCCCTCCTCCTGGAGGTCTCTTCTTGAGTGGAATATTCCACTCGGTCTCCTCTCTGCTTCTTCAATTTTGGCTTATCCACAACCTTCTGAGACTTCTTCTGAGGCTACATGTTGAGAGATAATTGCTCCCTCTCAAACACTAAGTCATTAACCATTGCTTTTCTCTTCAAATATTTGCATCCATCCTCAACCTCGAGAGCATATAGGTTCTTGAATATTACACTGATTTGTTTCACCTGTCCTGTGGCTATGTGTTTAAAGAAAACATTTCCTTTTCTAAACGTCACATCATAACCACAATCTTACAATACCGCTATGGAGATAAGATTCTTCCTTAGACCTGGAACATACAAAACATCTGCTAGTATGAGAGGGGAGCCAGACTCCCTCTGAAAGGTAATTGTACCTATGTCAGTAACGCTATACCTCTCATCATCTCCAAACTATATGTTCTGTTGGAGGTCCTTCTCCTCCAAGTCACTGAAGATATCTCTATTCCCCTTCATACGGAACGAGGCATCGTTGTCTAGATACCACATGCATCCCATTACAGTGCTGGAAATGCATGCAATGAGAGTAAAATCAAGCTCTAACTATGAAGCCAACGCTTCACCCGCTGCAACTGCGGGCTCCTTCTTGCTTGTCTTCTTCTGTGGACAATTCAAAGCATAGTTCCCATGCTCATGATAGTGAAAACACCTGATCTTAGACAAGTCCCTCTTTCCCTCTTCGCCTTGGGACTTATTTCCCTTGGATTTCTTTCCTTTTCTGACTAATGCAAAATATTCTTGTTTGTTGGTGCTGGAGGTCTCGTCTCTGGTGCTCTGCCTTATCTCTTCTATTACCAAGTTGGACCAAAAACTCTCCCAGTCTAGTAACTTCTCCCTCCCATTCACAGAGTCCTGGTAACTGTTACACTAAAAATTGTCATCCTGATGTTCTGCCATAAGTATGAGCTCATTATTACTCATACTTCCCCCTTTTGCAAGTCTAACATATCAGTTCCTCATGTCAAGCCTTGAAAATCAGAAAAAATTCATAAAAGTCTCCTAAACTTTGGTGTCGCACTTTTTGGCTATCTTGCCTGCGGTCCTGCACCCAATGTTCAGCTTTCTTGCGTTCCTAAACGCACTTTATCTTTGTTATAGGTGCGGACCCCTGTAATATTAAAAAGGTGCAAGTAAATCCCAAAAAGCTAAATTAAAGTAAATTCTGGAAGCTTCTAGAATGGATCTTGCGGTGGCAGAACCGCTCTTGTGAGGTGCATGAATCCCTTACCTTATGGAGCTAACCCCTTGATGTGAGGAGCTTATCCCTTTGAAGGAGGATTCTATCCCTTCATACTTGGAACAGAAAACCTCCTCTTTTCCACTATAAAAAGAGGCATTGGGTAGCCTCAAGGGGAGTTCAAGCTTAAGAATATTTGAGGTTAAGTGCTGTTGAGATTTAGACTCAGTTAACTAAGACTTTTGTGAGGAGAGATTACATACCTCTATTTGTCTTGGTTGGAGAAGTACAGAGCTTATCAAATTAAAGGAGACTCCTGCTTCGGACCTCGGAAAGTCCTGTGCAACATCAAGGCTCAGGTTGTAAGGATTTTCTTCTTGTGAAATTAATACAAATATACTCATTTTTCTCAATAAGCTTTCAATCAATGGTTTATTTCATAGATTCCTTGATCACTATGATAAGCATGGTTTATGATGATTTCTATACAGGTGCTATGTAATACTTTGCTTGTTTGTGACTGCAGGTTTACAAGTGAAACTCCTTCAAGTGCGCGAGGTATAACAACAACTTTAAACAAGCACTGGAAAAACGGTAAGTCTTTTACACCTATATAGAGCTTTTCATAGATCATATATGCTTAGAGAAAGATTAGTCTATTTGGCTGCTTGTTTTTAGATACTTTTAGTACTAGGGAGATCGGTCTTGTCCGCAAGACGGATTAATCCATACAACAAATTGGCGACTCCACTGGGGAAAGAACTTGTTGTTTTTGGTTCTATTTTATTTTGATTTGAGGAAACGTTTTTCTTGGTTTTTGATTCATTGACATCTGCCTGGGTAGCTTAGGTTTTCTCTGTTTTGAAAATTTTGAAATCCTTTGGGTTTTTCTCTAGTTTTTCCTGGGACCGCATTTTGCCTTGTTTTCACAGTGCGGGCAGTTTCGCTCTTTTCCTGTGTAAACAGTGCGGGACCGCACCTGTGATATCTTGGAGCCTGCGGACCCTGTTAAAGTTTTGAAAAACTTCAGATTTCTTTCTTTAGTTCATCTTTATTTTTATTTTCAGTTTTTTTTTTCTGCCCAGATTGATGATTGTTTCTGTCAAAAGATTTCTGTTAATAAATCTCAGCAGTATTGGTGTTTTGATGATTTTCTAGAAGTTTTGCATTTTGGATTGCTTTTCACTTGGTCTTTGTAGCGATTTGAAGGATTTAACACTTAGAAGTACCCCATATTACCTTGGTATTTTTTGTCTTTTTGCTGGATCTGACCTGATTGTGAAATCATCCTTTATTGAGAAATAGAGTTACCTGTTTCTTTGCAAATCTTCGAAAAGGAACTTTGTTATTGGTTTTTGAATTTCATTTTTTATAAAAACATAATTGAGTGTTTTCGATCTGTTTGTTATTCTGGACAAATAGATCCTTAGTTTGCTGAACAACTAAGTAAAACATTCTTCAAAAAAATCTTAAAGCTTTTATTCATTTAGATTATTAAAGTTTGTAGTTTTGAGTGCTATTAAATTTTGTAGATCTCGAAATTAGTTTGTAGTTTTGAGTGCTTTTAAAATTTCTAGATTTATTTTGAAGGAAAATTGTTTTGTAGCTTCAAGTTTTTGGAAAGTAAATGGATTTTTATTGTGAGCTTTGATCATTTGTTGGAAAAGACAAAAATATTTTCTTTCAAATATTCTTTATGTTTAAAGAAGGAATTGTTTATTAAAAGAGTTGCATTCTCTAACTTTTCCTTAATTAGAATTTCATTGAAAGAACACAATCTGATTATCATTTTAAGGCACATTTTTACTGTCTTTTGGAAATCGAGTCTTCACACCATCAGAGTTTCATTTCCGCACCCATTGACTTAAGGAACAACTCTTAAAAGGAACGCTTAATTAAAATTCATCTAGCAATATTTTTATTTTCTAGGGCTCTTATCACCAACATAGATTAGGCTAGTATCTTGGAGTAGAGAGTAGTTAACTCTCCAAGGTAGTAAAAACAAACAAGTAGAAAAATCTTGCAGTAGGAGATAAATCCAATTGTAATTTGTATAATCTGGGAAGCTTCTCTTAAAGAAGTCAATCACGAGATCATGTCCGAACCTTTGAGACAATCAATTCTGTTTCATTGGGGAAGATAAAAGAGTTTGCGCGTATTATAAATGGTAAACCTCGGATTAACCATTGTTGAGGAGCCTGGGGTCACTTGTCGGTAAACCTCGGATTAACCATGTCGAGGAGCCTTTAAGGGGATTAAGCTTGCTACTCTACCCTTACGCGTGAAATCGGATCGTAGACTGTTCCCCCAGTTATATTTGTTACTGTTGGTAACCTTAGTGTCCATTATCTTAAGATTATTTCCTATGGTGACGGTGAAGGAAAGATCTCACTGTACCTGGAGCAGACGTCGACTAGACTCACTTGGACTCTCTGGGGGGTTCTCTTCACACGAGATGGTTTTGTGAGGAAATTTGTGCCAGTCTGTTTCATTAAGCAGGTTGTCGGGGTAACTGTTCCAACCGCCCTTTCTGTGTTAAATTTCTACTAAGTTGGATTTCATCACCAACTAGTGTTTTTAGTACGGAAAGTTACTATTTGTGTGTGGTTTGAACTCTTAGATTTTTAAGCGTGTGATTCGGCTGTTTGTTTCTTTACAGACTTTAGGTGTTTTCATTGAAATTTTCTTTGTTTGTGTGTGATTAGTTAATCTTTAATCGTGGCGGAATTTCCGAGACAATCCCGGAGACTACAAGGGAAACCCCCTGAATATTCACCAAGTCAGCTTGAAGGGCTTCGTGCTCTGGTATCATCCAGTAGTGGTAGGATTAGATCAACAAAAATTGAAATTTCTTCTATAATTGTTCATCCTGATCATCAAATACCTACAACAGAATACATTCAAGGACCGATTTCAGTTTCTGAAGTTACTGGTAGTATTCCTGCTTCCAATGAACTGGCTGACGAACCTGAAATCTCTGAACCTGAAATTGAACCTTCTATTTTGGAAACATCCTCAAGATTTATTTCACCAACTTCTAGTGATCTTGGTTCACCTAGGGTAAGAAATATCGTCACTGACGATCTTCCAGTTGGTCTTATTTCCATTGAAGAACTTACTAATCCAGACGAAGATATATCTCTTCCCAACTCCCCTCAATCCTTAAATCTTAGGGAGTGTGAATCTATTTTCTACAGCCCTATTCGAACTAGTGCTTGGTATCTATCTTTAACAAACTTTTTAGAGAATCCGGGTCTTTCTTTTTCTCCACCTCGAGTTCCATTTCATCCTACACCCAGAGGTTACTCTCCGCCATCCATTATGGCCGGAGAGTCATCCATGTTTTCCCAGACACCAGAATCATTCTTACACGGTGGTCCTTCTGTTCCTTCGGGATATCAGGCTCTGTCTGGTACTTTCTCGGGAGCAGCTCCTCAACCAATCGAACAAGTGTTGTCATCTGGTTTTAATGGTGTTAAAACTGAAACATCGAATGCAGAGCGAATCTATATGATGTCTGGTAATATTCCGAATCCTCAACCTCAAGGTAGTCAGTTACCGCCTGGGGGGAAACCTTAAGGAAGTTAGTTACCGCCTGGGGGGAAACCTCAAGGTAGCTTTTTCCCAGGACAAACTGTGGAATCATATTATTTTGGGGGACAACCCCAAGGGCAGTACACACCTCAAGGGTATCAACCTTCAGGACAGTATATGCCCCAAGGTCAACCCCAAACTCAATATGCTCCTCAGGTTCCTTATCAACCCTAGCTTCAGTATGCGCCTTAGGGTTATCAACCTCAAGGTCAGTACCCAATTCAATGTTTCCAACAGCCTTCTGGTCAGCCATCTATTCAAGGAGCCAGAAATGTACCACTTACTTATCAACCCTACGTTCAACCAGGTTATGGTCCTTACATTCAACCTTCTACGGGACAATACCCTGGAATGAATATGGTGTGGGATCCATCCCAATATCAACAGCCTATGCAGCCTAATGTGCAGTTGCCTTATCAGTCTGGACAACCTTTAATTTCTGGTCCAACTCAGCAACCTGTCTAGCCTACTATTCAACCTTCTGCATCTAGTACTGTTCAGCAAGCTGGTCCTAGTTCACCTAAGACTCCGCCTCAAATTGCTGTAACTCTTGCCATGACTGTTCAACCTGTAACACCTGCTTCTGGAGTGTTTGTAACCCCGATTTTGTCTATCCCTGCATCCGTGCAAATCCCTCAAGTCTCTGTACCCCAGTCAGGATCTTCGGTTCAGACTTTGGTTCAGATGCCTACGGGACAAGCCGGTACGAGTACAGTTGTCACAAGTCAACTGCAATTCACGTATCAACCGTACCAGGGACAACCACAATTCGGTCCCTATACACAAAATCCAAACTATCAGTATCAACCGTACCCTGGCTATACTTATCAACAGCCTCAACAACCCCAGTTCGGTTCGGTTAATCCTGGTTTTCCAGGAGGTTATACAATTCCTAATGCAAATCCAATTCCAAGTTATCCTGGATATCCGCCTCCTGGAACTGCTTTGGCTACTCAAGGTTTTCACGACCCTAACCGTCAGTTACCATTTATTGCAACTTTGGATTTACCTGATTTGACGCGCCTTACGAATGATCCAATTTTTTATTATCCGTATTGGCCGCCAATGCCGCATAAGTTGCCCAGTGATATACTGAAATTTGAAGGTAAGTCAGGAGAGGATCCATCAAATCACGTCATGACTTATCACCTTTGGTGTGCGTCTAATTCAATCATTGATGATTCGATTCGCTTACGTCTTTTCCGAAGAACTCTTATTGGTCTTGCAGCCAAATGGTACATTGAGTTACCACGAGGCTCATTTCATAACTTCAGTCAGTTAGCAATTGCCTTCTTGACTGATTTTCAGTTGCCGGTCAGATACGAAAATGGCACGGAATTATTAAATTCGTTGAAACAATCCTCGTCTACGTATATTTCTGATCATATTCATGAATGACGACGTAGGAGACGTTTGGTGAAATTTTATATTCCGGATCGAATTTTGGCAGAATGGTTTGTTAAATCGTTGTTACCCAAGATTACTGAAGATGTAACTAAGGCTGGTGTTGTTACTGAAGAGCAAGTAATTACTCAAGCTCAGTACCTTGACCTCGTTTATACGCAGTCAGGTACTTTACATGAAAAAATCCCAGACCTTCCGAAACAAGGTCAAATAGCTGCTCCTCCTTCAGGGTCTCATGCTGCTGATGGTATGATTGGTACAATCAATACTAAAAATAAGAAGAAATCTTCAAAGAATTCCTCTCCAATTATAACTTTACCTGATTCCCTGAAAGGAGAATCTTCCCCCGAAGTTTCTGTTGATATTCATGTTGTGGAGACATCTACAGCTAAATCTAAATCCGGTAGTAAAAAGAAAGGGAAGAATAAAAACAAAAAGAATTCGAAAGAAAAAACTGATAAAAATGAATCCAATGACGAAAAACGTAAACCACATTATCCTTGTTACATTTGTGACGAGGATCATTTCACTAAGGAATGCCCACATCAGGCCGAGGTTGCGAAATTCATCAAAGGTTCACAACCTGTTGTCTTGAAGGATCCCTTTCCGACTCAAGATAGTAAGATGGTTGGTTCTACCTCGACTGCTTCAGAAGAACCAATTTTGATGATGTGTCATGTAAGGATTGCGACGCGATCGCAAGATTATGGTACTAAGAATCATGTTGATGATAAAGAAGCATAATATTCTAATGCAAATACATCAACTACACCTCCTCCTGTTTCTGGTCTGCTACAGATCGATAAACCAAATCCAGACTTAATAATCAAACCACCTGCTAAAGGTGTTCTTTGTAAATCAGCTTTCAATCCACATGCGAGAGCTGCTCAGAATTACAACATTGTTGAAGACTTAGCTATTTCTCCTTCAGCAATGGCGGCTTTGGAAGTGCTGCAATCATGCCCAGCACAGCGTAAATTTCTTTTGTCTGCTATAGGAGCTATTGATGTTCAGGATTCTAATCTTATAATCTTCGATTTAGAAAATAGTACACCTCGTCTACCTCATCAGATGGCTTTCCAGATACCAGTGTTAGTAAAAAATGGACCGATCTATCGGACTGTGATTGATGAGGGAGCTTCAACGTGTATTATGTCGATTCAGTGTTGGAAATCACTTGGTTCTCCTACACTTAACCAATATCCGACGATTCTTAAGGCTTTTGATGGTCAAGGTTTCCACCCTTTTGGTATTTTGCAGGATTTACCCATAGGGTTTGAAGGTAAAATTGTAAATCCAGATGTGGAAGTGGTTGATGCCCCTCTTGATTACAACCTTCTTCTGGGTCGTACTTGGTCTTATGCGATGACTACTATTGTCTCTTCGGTCTTCCGACTCATAAAATTTCCATATCAAGGAAGGATCGTTACAATAGATCAGTTAACTTATTTTTCTTCCGACCCAGCCTCTACAGAAACAATCCAGCATGTTGGTAAAGCGACTATCCCGTACAAGTATGTTGGAGTAGGTTTGATTAAAGATTTTGGTTTGTTAGGAACTTTTTCCATTCCTCCTCCTAACGTATCACCTTCTGTTGCAACTATTCATATGATTTCGTCAGACTCTATTATGTTTGATGATCCTTGGATCGTACCTTCCGAATCCGAGTTAGATTCAATTGATGGAATGACGCCTTTGAGTCCATTTGAACTTGCATATCAGGCTGCATAGTCATTTTCTGACCCCTCTTCAACCGAAATTGATCCAGTGAATGGGATCCATGACGAATCACTTTCTAATATATCTAGTTCAGCTACAACGACATTTCCTGAACCTGTTCATTCTGATGAGAAGATTCATGAATTATTATCCGTTGACGATTTACTATGGGAAGATCTACATCACTGATATTAGTTTTTACCTGAACTATATCATTTTGAAGATGATTTCACTTCAATATTTACTGCTGAATATGTCAAGGAACCATAGAATCCATTGAAAAATCCTGATTCTGAGTTAAATTTGGAAAATATTTCTCGAACGATTCCAATTGACATTTCGGTAAAACCTGGAATAATTGAAAACATTCATATAGGTGCTTCCTGTACTGAAGAAGAAATTAAAACTTATAAAGCCCTATTTCAAGAATTCTGTGATGTGTTTGCCTGGTCCTATGAAGAAATGCCAGGAATTGATCCGTCAATTATCGTACATGAAATCAAGACTTACCCGGATGCTAAACCTGTTCATCAACGTCTACATCAAATGCATCCTAGAAAAGCTGCTGCTATCAAAGCAGAGGTTGAAAACTTACTTCATGCAGGTTTTGTTTATCCGATTCCCTTAACGGACTGGGTATCTAATATTGTTCTTGTGACTAAAAAACAAGGAACGATACGAGTATGTATCGATTATAGGGATATTAATCGAGCTTGTCCTAAAGACAATTATCCAACTCCCTATATCGATCAAATAATCGATGATTATGCTGGCAATGAAATGTTTTCCTTTATAGACGGATTTTCAGGATATAATCAAATAAACATACTCCTTGCTGATCAGCCAAAAACAACTTTTATTTGTTCGTGGGGGACATTTGCTTACTGCAAACTACCCTTTGGATTGAAGAACGCTGGAGCAAATTTTCAAAGGGAAATGTCTTATGCGTTTCATGACATTAAGCACATTGTGCAACCGTATCTCGATGATTTACTTGCTCATTCATCATGCAGGGCTGACCATCTTACACATTTACGTGCTATCTTTATGAGATGTCGGCATTATTGAATTCGGCTGAATCCACACAAATGTGTTTTCTGTGTTGAGTCGGGTCGTTTACTGGGATTTGTTGTCTCGAAAGTAGGTATTCGTGTCGATCCGTCGAAGGTCGAAGCTATTGTCAAATTACCTCCTCCTTCGACTTTACGCCAACTCCAAAGTTTGCAGGGAAAAGTAAACTTTTTACATCGGTTCATTCCTAACTATGCCTAGCTTACAAAGGGTTTTGCCCAGTTGCTGAAACAAAACATTCCATTCTTTTGGGATGAGATCGATGATCGATATTTTAATGCACTTAAACACGCGTTGACCCATGCATCGTTATTGCATCCTCCCAACTACAACCAGGATCACATTTTCTACCTCGCTGCTTCTCATTCCACCATTGGGATGGTTTTAGTTCAGGAAGATGAATCTAACACTGAACATGTGATTTACTATCTTAGTCGGAATCTGCATCCAACCGAGATCAAATACACACATGTGGAGAAATTGGCATTGGCAGCTGTTCAACCTGTCCAAATATTTAGACACTACATCTTGTTACGTAAAACCACAGTAATTTCTGATTGCAATCCTATGATGTACATTTTAACCAAACAATTTCTAGGGGGAAAGTATTCCAAATGGATAGTCATCCTGCAGGAATCTGACTTGGCATTTGAGAAATCCAGGGCAAAGAGATCTTTGGTATTTTCGGAACTGATGTGTGATTTCCCCTCTACTGATACTGAAACTGTGGCAGAAGAGCCCATTGCGGACGAATCTTTATTTCTTATCAGTACTCTCGATCCATGGTATGAAGATATTATTGTTTATCTCCAAACCCAATATTTTCAGCCTGAAATCTCACAATCTCAGCGACAGAAAATATGTTTCCAATCCCAAAATTATAATATTATTGGTGATACACTCTATCGTCGTGGAGTGGATTCTATTTTCCAACACTGTCTTATTCATGAAGAAGCTGAAAAGGTTTTAAATGACTTCCATTCTAGAACATGTGGCGGTCATATGTCTGGGTATGCCACAGCCCAAAAGATATTGCGAGCTGGTTATTTCTGGCCATCGTTATTCAAATATTGTATTTATGTAGTCTAGAAATGCCACAATTGTCAACTTTTTGATCGTAAGATGCGTGCGCCACCCGCTCCTCATCCAATAATTGTCATGGTCCTTTCGCAAAATGAACACTATTACATGTAACCCCACTGCCGGGGCATGTAGCATATTATCTTATAGAAGTTATTTTACTATGGGCTTAAGATGCTTACATTTTACCGACGGCAACCCACGAACTTTCGTATTTAATCACATAATTTTCAGGTTCGGTGTTCCTCAAGCCATATTATCGATCATGGAAGCCATTTTCGTACGTTTATTGACCGAACCGACAAAACAATTTTTGGCTCGCGCCTACGACAGTTCCAATTTTAATATTATCCGCAAGCCAATGGTTTGGTCGAAGCCATAAACAAAGTTTTTAGTTACCATGACTTCCATTTAATTATTGGTATTCGTCACAAGATGAATTGGTATTCACAAAACGAATTGGCATTCCATGTTATTTTCAGCACTTTGGGCATATCAAAATTCAGTCAAAACATCAACTGGTTTCACTCCCTTTCAACTCGTTTACGGTCTGGAAGCTGTGTTTCCGATTGAATGCGAAATTCCATATTTGAAATTAGCCATAGATTTACTCCCAGCTACATCTGAAGAGGATAAACGTTTTTTGTACTTGGCTCAATTGGATGAAAATCGGAGAAACGCTGCAATAGCAAACGAGGCTCATGTCAAAAGAGTAAAATCTCAGTATGATAGAAGTGTTACCCCTCGAAATTTTTCAGAATTAGACCTAGTCTTAGTTTATGATCAAGCCAACGATAAGCTAGGAGCTGGAAAATTCGTGCCCATGTGGCATGGTCCTTTCATTGTTAAGCGAAAGATGGCAAAAGGGGCCTATGAGCTGATAGATTTTGATGGTATCCCTTTAGATAAACCCAGAAATGGGCTATATCTGAAGCGATATTATGCTTAAACTTGGTATGGAGATATTTTTTAGGTTAGATTTCTTTACTGCTGGTGTGTCTTAGATTAGAAAGGTGTGCCTAGTTTAGAAGTGTATTTTATCACTATTCCTGCTTATCGGAGTTTTACTCTTGATATTGCAGATGTCGACGTCTCTTCAAACATACATTGGTTTTGTTGATGGTGCTTTTCATAGTACACGGAACATTTCTTCCGCAGCTTGTGTTATCTATCCACCCTCTGACGAGTTAGTTTCCATGCATGGGGTAAGCCTTGGCCAAAAAACGAATAACATTGTCAAGTATAGTGCAGTGATTGAGTTATTATCTGAGTCCATATCATTTGGGATTTGGAGTTTGATTGTGAGGTTGGATTCTGAACTTGTTTTATTACAAATTAACAGCGTTTATGCCGTTAGAAATCCAGTGTTGTTACGGTTATTTTTAAGAGTTTGTCTCTTGGAACGTGAATTTGACTACATTAAATATCAACATATTGCAAGACATTTAAATACATTAGTAGATGCAGTTGCTTCTAGTATGATAAATCGACATTTGCAGTGATCGAAACAGTAAAACAAATAACATTCATAAAATGTATGCAGATAGCCGATAAATAGTGATATATATCATAGTATAAAAGTATTTTCAAAAAATATACATCGTCTTCGATCATAGGTTGGAAACACCTTATGATCGGAAAATGATAACACAAAAAGTCAAAAATATGAGTCTACAATACGATCATCCCATCATTGATGGTGATCACGATAAGAAACCACTGACCGAGCCACCCTGCACAGGAACCTCCTAAAAGGTCCTGGAACACCAATCATGTATCTCTGCAATCTGAGTGGAATGTCATCTATGTCTGTCTCCAGAATATCTAGAGTCAAACGCTCTAGATGATGCTCTAAATCAGTCAAGATTTCTGCTGATTGGCCTGCTGGAGCTGCTGCGGCTGCAACTGGTTATCTTCTTTTGTAAGGTTGGAGATGGGCTGGTCGCCGTGGGCCCACATCTGTATTCAAAAAACTTTTTGTTATTAATTTTCAAGACGATTTAAAAATAAAAAATTTTAGAACTTAGAAACTGTTGAAGAAAGATTTTTTACCTGAGTCATCTGACTATTCCCTTGCTGGGAGAGTCATCTCTCGGTCACCGCGGAAATCTATCCTGGCATATGGAAAGTCCTCTATGACAAAAATTTGGTGATCCAGCCAACGAAAATATGAAGAAGGAAATCGAACAATCTCAGTGCCCTCAATACCGTGATGGGCCATTAGTGCGGACAAATGAACCATCCTAAGTTCTCTAAGTCGACTGACATCAACAGGGATACTCTGTGGAGCTAGCATAGGAATCCTCTCTAGAGAAAAGGAGACGACGATGGATCCATATCCAAAGTTATTTAGTATCCCATTTTTCTCTCTAGTTAGTTGGCCTTTTATATTAGCCAACACAGCATCACACCAGTTGAAAATGGTGCCGCGAAAACAGTCCACAGCAATGCGCATTTGAGAACCGGTAGCTACATGAAATGTTGTGCTCCCGCACAGTCTGGTAACAGTAAATGAAATAAATTTCAGATCGGGACGTATGATAGTTTTTATATCAATCCGTTTTTCCTTAGGGTCTGCTTCATCATTATAGAATTCTTGCCAAAGACTAGCGACAGTCTGGCCACCTGGCCTAGTCCCAAACAAGGAGAGTTGTTCCCTCTTGGATAAACCAGTCAGAAAATAAATTTCCTCCAGCTCGATTTGGAGCCGGTGGCTGCCAATAATGAAACACTGGTCCTACAAGTTCCACCTGTTTACCAGCCATGTCAGGAGCTCTACCCGTGCTCTCATGCCTTGGATGGCCCAGAATTTATATAAACCGCATGCTCTTAATGCTTTCATTGTGGGCATATGCAGCATTGCGGCGTCATCCATGTCCTCATGCTCACGTTCTCTCTAAATCAACATCTTGTTAATCCTACAATACATAAAAAGATAGATTAGAAAAATCTAATTTCAAAAAGTTTGGGCGGCAAAAGAGAAATTTGAGTTTTAAATTTAAACGTGCGAGGACCGCACTTTACCTTTGTAATTAGTGCGTAGAAATGCACGCGCTTTGTAAGGAAAGTTCATACCCATGACTTTTTTCTTTGTGGAAAAAATTCGGGGCCGCAGGTACCATGTGTGTCACCTGCGGACCCCCGCGGGTGATTTTCAAACCATATTTTCCTTAAAAATAAAATTTAAAGCCTAAAAACGAATTGTAAATGGATGAATCGCAATATTAAGAGGTCATGGATTACCTAGGACTGACGGTTCTTGATTTCAACAGACGGATTTTCCAGAATCTTCACAGGAAATTTTTACCCAAAGCTTCTACTTTTCACTCTGAACTTGAACGGTAAAAATGAAATTGAAAAAGTCCTTTTTATAAGTTTTTTTGAATAGATGAATATTTTAATTTATTTATTTTTCACTTTAAAAAGGGTATTTTTGAAGCATTTTTACTCATCTTAAACATGTATGTGTAATGTTTCAAGTTTTTGTGCAGAAATTGGATTTTTCAGGAGAGTTGATCATTTTTCAACAAAGAGCATACTTTTATCACTTTTTCGGACTATTTCAAAAATTCAAGAAAATTTGAAACATTGGAGTCCTCTTTTAAGCCCTTTTCAGACTCTCTAAACATGAAAATACCGCCGAGTACTTGATTGTTAGAACTCGTTAAAGTAAATGAATAATCGTCCCTTCAGTATAAGTTTACCCCTTTTATGGACTGAAATGGACTATTTACGAAAAAGGTATACGTTGACTAACTACGGTCAATAGAGTTCTCTCCCTCATTATTTTATCCCTTTTCGGGCTCGAGAGACTTAATTTACGAAAAAATACGCCCATGGAGTTTTCTTAAGTTTTTTCTTCTGACTCCCTAAAATTGAAAAACATCGAGTTTCCTATACTGGACTTGTAAAAATTTAACAATAAAGGACCTGTTCAATTTTAAGCAGGAACGAACCACTCCTTCTTAGGGTTCAAATTTTGAACTAAGTTGGACTCATCCGAAGGATGAGCTTATAAACAAGAAAATGTTATCTTCCTCAAGCTTGTAAAAAATAAATAGGTACTCGCTTAAATGGGGAAAAAGAGAGGAAAATGGGTGTGTTTGTTGTATTTTGATTCTTCGAAAATTCATTCAACCACTCTTTAACACGACATTTTCATTCACCTGGGTTGTAAAACTTTTCCTAATCGACATAATCAAACCTCATTGGAAAGTTTTCATCCTATTTGGGTATTAGCTTTGGGTCAACTCTATATATAATATCACATTGATATGCACAAGTGAGGTTAGAGAGAGAAAATATAGATATGGCAGAGTATAGAAGTGTAAGGCAGAGAAGATTAAGAAAAGAAGAGCAGAAATAGAAGCTACAGAACAGAGCTGATATCTGAGGTAAATCAACAAACCTTCAGTTTGATAAATTGAAAAAGTTGGAGCTTCCCTATCAAGTTGCAGCTTGATAGCTGTCAGTTGTAGCTGACTGAGGTTGGAGCCTCCGTAGGTTGGTGCCTTGTAAAAACTGAAGGGAGTTATGCTTCAAAGTTTTTAGCTTGCGTAACTGAGGTAGGAGCCTTCTGTAGGTTGGTGCCTACAGAAAATCAGTGGTGAGAGGGAGTTGGATCTTGCCTTTGCAACACAACAATAATAAAATGTGGTTTTCTCCCTTTATGGGTTTCCACTTATATCTGGTGTCTCTGTGCATGATGTCTATGTGTTGATGTGGTTTATATAATCTGCTTAATACTTGTTACTCACATATTAAGACTGATGTTACATTAACAAATATGTTTGATACTTGTTGCTCACTAATAAATATTGCTCACATATTAAGTTGATCATGAAGTGAAGGTGTAAATAAGTTTTAAGAGAAAAGTTTTAAAAGTCCATGTATGTTTTAAACTGATTCACCCCCCCCCCCCCCCCTCTCGCTTAACTAAGGGTTCAACAATTGGTATCAAAGCAGTTCTTTGGGTGTGTAAGCTAATAGATCGAAGGAGATCCTGCTGAGCTGCACTACTAAAATGCATTCGTGCAACCAAGAACAAACTTTCCCTAATGGAGAGATAAGGTTAAAACAAGCCTAATGGTCACGAACCCGAGGTATGGAAGCTTGTTTGTGATGGTTACCCAGACAGACTCTACTTGAAAGAACAACAGAGGAATGCCAAGGCAAAATGTGTGATATATAACAATCTTCATAACAAGGACCTTGAGTTAATAATGGATTTAACTTCAGCAAAAGAAATCTAGGACAGACTGCATTTCATGCATGGAGTAGACACTAAGGATTGCATTGTCAAGAAGGAGAAGAGAATTAATAAAAAGAGACATTCATGTCAAAAATAAGATTTTCAATCAAATGAGGTACCTGCTATTGTGAATGGTAGTAAGAGCCATGAAGAAATTGCAGCTGAAGAAAAAGCCAAACTTGACACAGCTCTGATTGAAATAGAAAAATTGAAGAATGAAAACAAAGACCTTAAGAGATTGGTAAAAATATGTGATGAGAAAGAATATGAAGATAGGAAAGAAATTATTTGCCTGAAGACACATATTGAAGAGGCAAAGAAAGTAGAAGACACTCTGTTGCAACAAATGAGAGAGAAAAGTCAGGAATGTGAAAGATTGGAAGAAGAAGTAGTGAGCCTAAGAAAGAACTTAGAAAAAGCCCAAAGATAACTATTAATGAATACACATCTAATGAAAGGCTCTGGACAGTTGGACCAGATTCTAAATGCACAAAGGTCACCTATCATAAATACTGGGATAGGATATGAAGGTGAAACCAGTAAGTCCAAGGTTGAAGATAACAGGAAAATCATTTTTGTAAAAGTTGTAAAGAATAGTGAAGCAGCTAAGCAAACTCTTACAGTATCAGAAGCCAGTAGGAACATGAGCTGTAAAGAAATAAACAAAATCAAGCAGCAACATGAAAGAACAGAGAATGAGAGGATGAAACAATCAACTGCTAAAGGCTCATATGCTCCTAAGGATGAATTGAACAAATTTGGAAGATGTCAAAGGACGTTCCTTCCTCCTATGAAAAATAGCACATGTTTTTCCTGCCACAAACAAGGAAATAATGCAGCATATTGCAAGACAAAGCCAATCCAGTCCAACCATCAAAGGATGCAACAAAAGAGAAGAATCCCTCAAGCAAGCAAATGGAAAGGACAATATTTCACCAAGTACACAAATCATTTCCATGGCTATTGTTATGCATGCAATAATTTTGGACATAAACTTGTTGATTGTAAATTACGTTCAAAGAGGGGAACAAAATATTATACTCCAGCTCAAATGTACTTTGATAAAATAAGATGTTATGTATGCCTCAAATCTGGTCACAAAGAAAAGGACTATAAACTGCCATATATATTAAAGAACTCTAGACAGATGATGAAATCCAATCCAATTAAACAAAACTATGAATCAAAAAGGAGTATAGACATTATGAAGAACCCCAATAGAGTATGGAAAGAAAAGAGAAAAGGGGAGCCTATCATCTCAATAACGTAATAAATCTAGCATAGTCTCAGGGGAGCTGCTCTAGGAAAAAAAAATCAAATATCCAACCAGTTATAGATATGAAGCAGCATCTCAGGGGGAGAGTAGTTCATATGTAGTCCCCACAAAAAGTAGTCTAAGAAGAGCTCCATGAAATGAGAACAGCTATGAGATCAAGAAGAAAAAGGAAAATTCCTCTAACAAGAGAACTAGAGAGGAAGAAGAATATCTGAAGCATTAAAGTCAAGTGTATTGATGGAGGAAGAGAAGAGCAAGCAACCATGATGATAGAGGAAACATCAGTAATGAACATGTAATCTAAGAAGATATCAGCACATTAAAGGATGATCACATAATGCCATATACTGCTATAATTAACAATGTATCACATTAAGAAGGATGAGTAAGAAAAGCGCCTATCATCAGTTCATTACATCTTTCAAAAGGTCCACTTGGAGAAATGCAGTTAAGTGATTAATAACTCTTTGAGTAATCAGCCCATGAAGATTCATAGAAAATAAATTGAAGATGTCTTCCTAAAAATCTTTATGTTAGAACAATTGAATTGAATATAAAGCACCAATGATTCTTGAGCAGTCCTATAAAGGAACATGAAATGGCTTTCTTTGGAGCAGAAGGACAGAAAAAGAAGAGTGGTAAATAATTCCAAGATCAGATTCAATATATGGATGATTGTTGGTATGAACAGTGGAAAGATCAATAATAGAATTTATGAAGGATGCATCAATTATGGGTTAATGTGCAAGCTGAATTGAAATATCTGCATGGTTTATCAAAGTAATATCAATTGGTGTTTAGGTACAAGCAGCATGCCTATCAACAGAATATCAAGTGTTGTCGTAGAGCAGTAGTATGATACAGGTCCTCAGGATCAAAGGACTATGGCAAGAATGCATCAAGGTAAAATTCCCAGGGTTATCTGCATTCAGCATGAAAAGGGTAGTAGCAGTGCTAAAGGACCAGTGTCTGATTTACACTTGAATTAGTATATTGAACACTGAAGCAATATCTTTTTCTATATATAATTTCATGCCTTCCTGAAGTTGGTACATGTATATCTTCAAGGCCTCTTTTTTAAATATCAGTTACAAAACTGTGTCAAGTCTATTTGCTGAGTTTTCAATTAAACATATTGAATATGCTTCTGTGGAAGTTAATTCTGATAGAACAGTCAAAGTATCTGAAGAATAAAGGACTAGCTGTGATTACCATTTGAAGCTCAAAAGTTTTTTAAAATCATCTAAATCCTACTTCAGCACAAAGGATTTACTGGTAATCCACCTTTAAAGAGAGATTTATCATTGACATACATACCTCCTCATGTCATAAGGAAAAATGCATGATTGATAAATAATACTGACCAATACATTGAAGGATTTGTTTTGAAATTACAGTGTGCAAGCAGTAAAATTCATTTGGTCTCTTATATTGAAATATATTGCCTGATCTCACAATAAGTTGTAAACTCTGGTTTGATTCATTGTTCACAACAGCAACAAGGACTTTTCAGTCTTTAAGTGTACTATCCTTGTCAGCATCCTAGTTCATATCATCACCAATAGGTAGGAAAGGTGTACCACAACAATAAAAGATATATTGGCATCATTATCATAATTTAACAGGTTTGGTACTGCAGATTAGTATTGCAAAAGAGGACATACTCCATCTACAATCTTCCTCAACAGAAATATATTGGCTCACTACATCAGACAGAGACATAAGTATATTTGAATCCTTCTCAGTATTTTAGTTTTTGATCCAATCATACATCTCTGATTAGATAAAGCTAGTACAATATGTTCTATGAAGTGTCATTATCTTCACTTTTAGCTCTATACAAGTGAAAGAATTCTATGCGTTTGAATTGTATCAATTTACAGTGTATATTCAAGTTCAATAATCCTCAAAAGTGTTCTTTCAACAAGTCTTGTACATCACTCTGGAGCAACATGGTACAAAGTCACAGAAGAGGGCCTAAACATAACCTCCGTAGAGGAAATGCAGAAAGCAGAAAGGAAATGAGCAACCCTTTGCCATTGATGTCAAAGGGGGAGGATAGCAACAGAAGAAAGGGTCTTGTCTTAAAAGGAAAGCAGAGGAAGTGCATTTCCATCAATGCCAAAGGGGGAGACTGTTGGAAATTTTGTCATTGATGGCAAAGGAGATGGCTAAGGAGAAGTCAAAGGAGCAGTAGAGGAGCTTCAGGAGCAAGGATCGGCATCAGTCAAGGAGAAGAGATATTTGATTTGAGAAACTGGTTCTGAGTGTGGGAACATATTATAGAAAGTATGAAAAGAGTGTTGAAAACTGTGTGTGAAGGGTCGTGGAAATGCCCTGCATAAAATAAGGAATTCGGTGTTGTTGAGTAATTGTAATAAGGTTTAATGCAAATGGTTTGATTTATAAACAATTCTGATGCGCGGAGGATATATATAAAATAAGGGTTAGTATAGATATATGAATAACCTCTGTTCCGAACTTAGATGTGTTGTATTGATCGAATAACTCTGAAATAAGGGCTCATTCGAGATTATGCACATATATATCTGAAGGGCCGGAAGGATCGATGTCACAAAAGGAGAGGCGGAACCATAGTCAAATGCACAGTGTGAATGGAGCTATGCGTAGTAACAGATGAAATCACAGCGGTGAAATGCGATGAATAGTTATATATATATATATATATATCGAAAGGAGAGGAACACATAAAAGAGCAGAATAGGCGAGGAACAAATCTGGAGTGGAGAACAGAACCATGACCGAGAGGAATAGTGACGGCAGTTTGGAGCGAAACCGTGGGTTTCATCGCACCACCATCCGTCGAGCAAGCGGTTTCCATCATTCGCGAGTGATTCCATAGACTGACTGACGCGTGTCCATGAACGAAATTGGAAAACCGTTGTTTAAAGTGCACCATCGCGCGTTATAGTTCGTACCAAGACGTCGAGCGATATGCATACGAGCCGTTGATTTGGGAAAGGGCCATCGGACGGTGATCGCACGTCGGACTTTCCCGGAGTTTAACCAAGATGCACGGAGGATAGCCAGGTACAATACGAGGGTTTTATTGGGTGATTGGACATAGAGGTGGGCCCGTAGCCGAGGTTTATTACATAGTAATTGTTTAACCAGCGCGTTGGGTTAAATGTGAAAGGTGAAGAGTTATAACCTCGATTCCAAGGTTCGGAGATATATATATATTATGAGGAAACCATGAGCATATAAGAATTTATTTATGTTAATATATATCGAATGTTGACGCGTTGGGGTTTAAGACAAAGTCAAGGATACTATGCAGCATTTCGAAACACTGGGTGAAAAATTTACAATATATTGGTATATTATGCTATGATCTAATATTACAGTTGTTCTAAATCAAGCATATAAGTGAAAAGGCCTGAAAAGTTGGAGATGCATGGTTATATGCATAGAAAGAAAAATTGGGTTAAGTACTAATTTGAGTGCAGGTGATTTTATGTGCAAGTAAGTTTTAATTATTCAAATTGCCAGCCCAGAAAATGGAGTATTGAAATTGCCCAGATCAACAGTTGGATTGAGTACAAATTTGCTGTATTCATTTTATATGCACACAGAAAGAGGAAGTATGAGCCCTGACAGAGGTAAACTAAATTTGTAGAGTTGAAGAGATGTACAGCAAAGGGATTCAAAAGTGCAGTGAACAGGAGAAATATACAGATGACAGTAAAGAAAGAGAATGTAGAACAATTTCTTAACAACAGTAGAAAAAGACAAAATCCAGTAAAGCCAAAGTTCAGAAGAAGAGCTGAGTGATATTGAAATGTGTAATTGAAAATGTAAATATTTTTTGGTTGTTTATATTTTTTGTGATGCAAAGGCAAGTATCCTAAGGAAAAGACAAAATCCCATTGTAGCATGGAAATTTGTACATATTGTAGTAATTTTAAAAGTGAGTTGGATAAAGGAATAAGAAGACAGAAGCCAAAGAGTCATGACCGTTCACTCCAAATTCTTTATGAAATACAAACAGTCATGTGAGGAACTCTATATATGATATCACATTGATATGCACAAGCAAGGTTAGAGAGAGCAAATATAGATAAGGCAGAGTATAGAAGTGTAAGGCAGAGAAGATTAAGAAAAGAAGAGCAGAAAGAGAAGCTACAGAACAGAGCTGATATATGAGGTAAATTAGCAAACCTTCAGTTTGATAAATTGAGGAAGTTGGAGCTTCCCTATCAACTGACGCAACAACAGCTGAAAGTCAGTCCTGAGGAGGAGTGGTCAACCGTCGTCGTGGCTCTGTCTTCCTTTCTTTTTTTCCCACGTGGTATATTTATTTTTCTTGGAATCTTATTTATCAAATTCGGGGAATTTGATAAATAAATATCATTTGAAAACCATTGCAATTTTAAATATATATGTCACGTTATATTACGCCGCCGACCTTATAACTGATGGTTATAACTTTCAATACTGTATATTATATCTCTCGGCTCATATAACTGGATTTCTTTAAAGAACCGATTGTCAATTAAACAAACGTTGTCATACCTTAGTAAAAGGTTCCAATTAATATAAATTATAACTGGGCCCTAGCACTGATGTGGAACATACAACAGATTTGTACCTTCGTTAATCTCGCTTCCTTATCCGACGGTTGTCATTGCGTTGCCTGATCTAACGTATATCGCTTGATCAACATGCGCAACTGATAACGTGCGATGGCGCGTACGAGAAGGTGGTTTTCCAATTTCGCTCGGGGACACGTGTCAGGCACTCTATGGAATCGCTCCTCGACCCAGAAATACCGCCTTCGCACCAAAAGCGGTGTGATATGGGCAATCCACTTTCACAAATCCGCTAGCGGTTTTGAATAGTGGCTAACCAGGGTTCACGATGGGGTTTGCGCTCGCCTTTGTATACTCCGGTTGTTAACTCAGGTTCGCCTCTGGTTGGAAATTCCAATTAACGACAGACGATTGTAACTTGCGTTGTTGAGTGGGATTCTATTACCATTAACCAGAGTTAAATGACCACGGTTTCACGGCTTCTCTACTCGAGCAAATTGAGGGAAACCATAGACAGAGACATGCAGCGTCTATACAACGGTTTATTCCAGTAGATACATATGCACAATATGAAATGGACTCTGCCTTGTCCTCCTGTTTGGTGAGTCATTGTATGCATATTCTGCCTGGGGCAAAATATGATCCCATTGCTTGGGATGCTCTCCTGCAAGACATTTCAACAAATTCCCCAGACTCCTATTCACTACCTCAGTTTTTCCATCAGTCTGAGGATGATAAGCTGAGCTGAAACTTAGTTTGGTACCAAGTTTCTTCCACAGTGTCCTGCAAAAATGGCCCACAAATCTGGTATCTCTGTCTGAAACAATACTCTTGGGAAACCCATGCAATCTAACAACTTCTTTGAAGAACAAGTTAACAACATGGGTGGCATCACTAGTTTTATAACATAGAATAAAATGTGCCATTTTGGAGAATCTGTCCACCACCACAAAGACTGCATCATTCCCTCTCTGAGTCTTGGGCAATCCTAGAACAAAATCCATACTCACCATGTTCCAAGGCCTGTCTAGAATAGGTAAGGGAGTGTACAATCCTGCATTCTGGCTCCTTCCTTTGGCATATTGACAAATCTTGCAATTCTTCACAAACTTGTCCACTTCTGCTCTCATCTTGGGCCAGAAATAAAAGTGACTCGGCTGCTCATAAGTCTTATCAGTACCAAAGTGTCCAGCAAGTCCACCACTATGTTTCTCTTTGATCAAATTTTCCCTCATGGAACATTTTGGTACACATAGTTGGCTTCTTCTGAATATTAAGTCCTCCTGCAAGAAATAATCCAGCCACTGGCTTCTATCTAGTAAAATAGGGTTACTACATGCCTCAAATGCTTCTTTAAAATCTGGATCTGTTTTATACAATTCTTTCAGAAAATCAAACCCTACAACTTCAAAATTTGTCCTTTGAACAAGCATGTGCCTTCTACTCAAAGAATCAACTACTTTATTGGCTTGGCCACTGATATGTTTCAAAACAAAATTAAAACTTTGGAGATACTCAACCCATTTAGCATGCTTATGTTTCAATTTGGGCTGCTGTACAATATACTGCAAAGCATGATTGTCAGAATATAATACAAATTCCCTGGACATCAAGTAATGTCTCCATTTCTTCAGTGCCTGAACAGTTGCATAGAATTCCTTATCATAAGAGGAATACTTTCTTCTGGTGTCATTCAGATTTTCACTAAAATATGCCACATGCCTATCATCTTGACTCAACACAGCTCCAATGGCCTCTCCACTGGCATCACATTTTACTTGAAATGGTTTTGTAAAATCAGGCAGAATAAAAACATGCTTCTCTGTTATCTTTTGCTTCAGTAGCTTGAAATTGCTTTCTGCTTTAGCAGTCCACTTAAATGGCTGTTTTTTATTCTTTATTGTCTCTATTATGGGTGCATTAATCTTACTGAAGTTTCTTATAAACTTCCTGTAAAAACTAGCAAGTCCATGGAAACTTCTCACCTCAAAAACATTCCTGGGTGAAGGCCACTCCACAATTGCCTTAACCTTTTCTGGGTCCATTTTCAATCCTTCTGCAGAAACAACGAACCCCAAAGACACCAACTCTTCCTTCATGAATGAGCATTTCTTCAGATTTATCAGCAGTTTCTCTTGGTGCAACTTCTTCAAGACATGATTAAGATGCCTTAAATGTTCTTCCCTATTTCTGCTGAAAACTAAGATATCATCCAGATATACTATCACAAATTTACCAATGAATTCTTTCAATACTTCATTCATAAGTCTCATAAAAGTGCTAGTTGCATTTGAAAACCCAAAAGGCATTACCATCCATTCATACAATCCTTCATTTGTTTTAAAGGCAGTTTTCCACTCATCACCCTCTCTTATTCTAATCTGATGGTATCCACTCTTCAAATCTATCTTTGAGAAATATTTAGCACCACTCAAACAATCCATTAAATCCTCAACTTTGGGCAAAGGGAATCTGTACCTAATTGTGATCTTATTGATTGCTCTAGAATCAGTACACATCCTCCAGCCTCCATCTTTCTTTGGGCTCAATACTGCTGGCACTGCACATGGACTCAGACTTTCTCTAATCAGCCCCTTGTCCACTAATTCCTGTACTTGTCTCCTGATTTCCTCATTTTCCTTGGGAGTCATTCTGTAGGCTGCCTTATTTGGCAGGTTTGAACCAGGGATAAAATCTATCTGATGGCTGATCTTCCTCACAGGTGGCAGCTCATCAGGTAATTCATCCACTAGAATGTCACAGTAATCATCTAACATCTCTTGTATCTCTACTAGTAAATCAGAAATCTTTGTAGAAGTAAGAACTACTTTAGGCTTGCAAACTAAAGCAAAGCTTACCTCTTCTTCTTCTATCTGCTGCAGATATTCCTTCCCGCTTAGCAACAAGGTCTTTGGATCAATCACTCTGCTGGATGGCTCTCCTTCCTCCATGGGAATCAATGTATGATGTACCCCATCCTTGAAGAACTTGTAAGTGTTCTTCTTGCCATCATGCACTACTGCTCTGTCAAACTGCCAAGGTCTACCCAACAGTATATGACACACATCCATGGGCATTACATCACATAGGACCTTATCTTTGTACTTGACCATTTGCAGCTCTATCTCACACTGTTCTTTCACAACCAGCTGGTGCCCTTTGAGTAGTCAGGACACCCTGTAGGGAGTTGGATGCTCCCTTGTCTTCAGCTTCAAATTTTCTATTACCTTAGTGGAAACCAAATTGTCTGTGCTGCCACTATCAATGACTAGCTGGTAGCATTTCCATTGGACTTTGCATATGCTCCTAAACAAAGTCTTTCTTTGTGCAGGCTCAGTGACCTCTTTGGCTTGCTTCAACAGGAACTTATTCACCACCAAGGATTCTCCCCTCTCTGGAAGAATTTCTTCTTCAATTTCTGCCTCTTCTCCAGTCTGGGCAACAACAACATTCCTTGGACCAGCACCCACATTCTCTAGACATTCATAGTGCTTGTGTCCCACTTGCTGACATCTATAACACCTCAATTCTCTACCTCTGCCTCTGTCTCTGCATCCTCTTCCTCTTCCTCTGTAAGAACCCCTTCTTCCCCTTGCATCATCCTCTGCAGATGGATTCTGAGGTGAGCTAATGTTAGCTCCATCCCTGGGTGTAGTAGGCTTTCCTCTACCACCCTGACTTCCCTTTCCTCGGAAGGTACCTCTCTTCTTGGTAGACTGTTTCCTCAGGAGTTTCTCCTTTTCTTTCAAGGCCATCTGATAGGCCTCTTCCACTGTCTTAGGAGACAGGAGACCAATCTCATCCTGGATCTCCAGCTTGAGACCATTCACATATCTGGCAGTCTTCTCAGGTGTGTCTTGGAATTTCCCAACCCTTATCCTTACTCTATAGAATTCCTCTGTGTCCTCTTTTACTGTTAGCAACCTCTGTCTCAGGTTCTGCATTTGCTTATATAATGTTAGCTGTTAATCACTAGGAAATAATTTACCTTTTAATTTAGCCATCATTCTGGTCCAGCTCTTGATAGGTTTCTTGCCAACTCTCCTCCTTTCTGCCTGCACTCCATCCCACCAAAGTGCAGCATGTCCCTTCAGCTTTGTTACTGCAAACTTGACCTTCTTATCTTCACTTATTTCTTCATAATCAAAGCACTTGTTCAATTCATTTATCCAATCCACTAGTTCTTCTGGATTCAGTCCCCCTGCATAGCTTGACACTTCAATTTTGGGCTTAACTGCAGACCCCAAAATAGTTCTAAGGAGCCTCATGTAAGGAGGAATGTCAACATTTTCTTTTGCTTCTTCTGTCTCAGGTTCACTGATGTCTTCAAGATCTCTGGGCTGTCTTCGCTCCATGGCATCCATTCTGGCCTCGACCCTCTGCAACATCCCCAACACCTCTGCGTTGGCAACAGGTCTTCTTCTGCCAGCACCTCTACCAACTCGGATTGCCATGTCAGCAAAAACAACTTCAGACTTGCTCTGATACCACAAATGACGCAACAACAGCTGAAAGTCAGTCCTGAGGAGGAGTGGTCAACCGTCGTCGTGGCTCTATCTTCCTTTCTTTTTTTCCCACGTGGTCTATTTCTTTTTCTTGGAATCTTATTTATCAAATTCGGGGAAATTGATAAATAAATATCATTTGAAAACCATTGCAATTTTAAATATATCTCTCGGGTTATATTACGCCGCCGACCTTATAACCGATGGTTATAACTTTCAGTACTGTATATTATATCTCCCGGCTCATATAACTGGATTTCTTTAAAGAACTGATTGTCAATTAAACAAACACTGTCATACCTTAGTAAAAGGTTCCAATTAATATAAATTATAACTGGGCCCCAGCACTGACGTGGAACATACGACAGATTCGTACCTTCGTTAATCTCGCTTCCTTATCCGACGGTTGTCATCACGTTGCCCGATCTAACGTATATCGCTTGATCAACATGCGCAACCGATAACGTGCGATGGCACGTACGGGAAGGTGGTTTTCCAATTTCGCTCGGGGACACGCGTCAGGCACTCTATGAAATCGCTCCTCGACACAGAAATACCGCCTTCGCACCATAAGCGGTGCGATATGGGCAATCCGCTTTCACAAATCCACTAGCGGTTTTGAATAGTGGCTAACCAGGGTTCACGTCGGGGTTTGCGCTTGCCTTTGTATACTCTGGTTGGAAATTCCAATTAACGACAGATGATTGTAACTTTCGTTGTTGAGCGGGATTCTATTACATTAACCAGAGTTAAATGACCATGGTTTCACGGCTTCTCTACTCGAGCAAATTGAGGGAAACCATAGACAAAGACATGCAGAGTCTATATAATGGTTTATTCCAATAGATACATATGCACAGAGTTCATCACTTTGCAATTAAACAACCTCTTGACAATTAAGGATTCAACACGATTCTAGGGTAAATGCGCACATAAACTATTTAATTGGAAGCAATTGTAACACACAGAGTTTATTGCAGAATCTCCTCCTTTCTTCTTCTTGTCCCCCTTCATACATCCGAGGGTTAAAATTATATACATAAACCTATGACTCTTCGGTTCCTCTGAGAGGACCGTTTCAGGAAATCAACAGTCTAACAAAAAAAATTCAACTAACTGGAATATGACAGCTAGACTAACTGAGCTATTCAACTTCTATGACTCTAACTGATCTAATAATACAATCAGCTAAGGTATTGACACCTAGCTGTGACAATTCGACTGTTTTCAAACCCTCCTAGCCACAACATGCGGAAAAAACTCCTACATTGTTGGCTAGTGTCTAATGCCCCTGCATCATCAAGTTGCAGCTTGATAGCTGTCAGTTGTAGCTGACTGAGGTTGGAGCCTCCTGTAGGTTGGTGCCTGCAGAAAAATTGAAGGGAGTTGCTGCTTCCTTGCAAGTTGTAACTTGCAGAATTGAGGTAGGAGCCTCCTGTAGGTTGGTGCCTGCAGAAAAACAACGGTGAGAGGGAGTTGGAGCTTGCCTTTGCATCACAACAATAATAAGATGTGGTTTTCTCCCTTCATGGGTTTCCACTTATATTTGGTGTCTCTGTGCATGATGTCTATGTGTTGATGTGGTTTATCTAATTTTCTTAATACTTGTTGCTCACATATTAAGACTGCTGTTACATTAAAAAATCAGTTTGATACTTGCTGCTCACTAATAAAGATTGCTCACATATTAAAGTTGATCATGAAGTGAAGGTGTAAATAAGTTTTAAGAGAAAAGTTTTAAAAGTCCATGTATGTGTTAAATTGATTCACCCCCCCCCTCTCAATTTAACTAAGGGTTCAACATTGTCATGTTCATTCTTTCAGCTACTCCATTCTTTTGATTGTAAGGCACAATTGTTTGATGTTTGATCCCATGTTGGCAAAGATAATTTTCAAATTCATTTGAAGTGTATTATTTTCCATTATTAGTGCGAATAGAGCCAATATGAGTTTGTGAATCATTTTCAATCCATGCATGAAAGTTCTTGAATGTTTGAAAAAAATCAGATTTGTTCTTCAATAAGTAAACCCAACACATTCTGGTGTATTCATAAATAAGTGTCATCATATATTTATTTCCATTTGTAGAAATATTAGGCATGGGGCCACATAAATTTGAATGAATGAGTTCAATTTTTCTATGTGCTCTGGAATGTGAATCATGAAATTTTTTTTTGCTATGCTTTCCTATGCTTTAAGTTTGCTAGGAATTGTAGGCAAACCAGTAACACCATTTTTCTTCAGCAATTGAAGGTTGTCATAATTCAAGTGTTCAAATCTAGCATTCCATAAAAGACTTCATGGGAATGTACCTTCATCATAGTGAGAATTGAATGCAAAGTTTTGTGGATGAGAAGAGGTACCTTGCAGCTTTAGAAGTCTTTCTTCCTCTATCTCCGTCATGACAAGTGAGTGATTTGATGCTTTCCTGAACTCAACCATTCTATCAAACATATGAATGAAGTGTCCTTGCTGGAGAATGTGGACCAAGTACAACAAGTTTCTCCTCAACTTTGGGAGGTATAGAGATGGCTTGAGTTTTGATTTGTTTGTAAATTATATTTCTCCATCAACCTTGTAAGTAAATTATTCAAAAAAATATTTTCTAAAATTCATGTGGCATGTAGCTCCTGAATCAAGCAACCAATCATTTTTCCAAGAAGCAAGTGCAACATTAACAAGTATTCAGTTACTCCATTATTACAATGTGCTACAACACAATGAGCGGATTCAGGTGCTTTACCTTTCTCTTTTTCATGAGTTTTACCTTTGGATTCTTTTATTTCTTGCTCAATTTTGTCCCAAGGCAGCGTACATGTGGATGCATCGTGTCCATCTCTATTGCAGCGTGTGCAATGAAAATCAAACTTTTCTCCTTGAAATTCTCTGCCCCCCCACTCTTCCTCCCCCTCGCCTCTGAAATTTCTTTTCCTCTTCCTCTTTGGCCGCCTCTTCCTCTAGAAGAAGCTTGAGCATGATTCTTCTCTTTATGTGCAAGACACTCAGCTTCTTCAGAATATTGAGGAGTTGTTTTCTTCCCAAAATCGTTTTCTCTCTCAACAAACTTCTTCTCGAGGGAGTCAAAGGCAATCTCCTTGAGGTTTCCACTTGATTTCAATGACTCAAGATAATGTAAGTGGGATACTGTGCCTTGAGATAAGCTATGAGAGGTATGTATATTTCAACACTAGTGTTTTTAATATCATGCATGATAGATCTTACTTTTGATGCTAAAGCAAGAGGGTCATAATTTTTCAATTCAAGAATGAATAATTTAATCATCAATTGAACAAACTTCAAGTTTTGAGTGTGAGTCATACATTTCTTTCAACTTTTTCAAGGCTTCATAAGAATTTGAGAATGGTATAATATGGTGACTCACGTCTTCATTTACAAAAGCTGCAATAAAGGCATAGGCATTTTTGTTCTTGTTGTCTCAAATGGCGATCTCCTTGTCTAAGGTAGGCTTTGCAGGTGCATTTTCTCCTTCTCTTTCACATATTCCTTTCCACAACTCATTAAAAATGAGAATGTGTTTTATTTTCTGAAACCATTTAAAGTAATTCTCCTTTTCATTGAAAACCACTCCAACTATAAAAATAAGTGAATGCATTATGAAAAAAAAACTTTCAAGGTTCTCCACCGTATACTATTACTACTCATAATATGCCACCATATAATATAACTACTCAAACAATCTATTAAACCACAATGCACTTCATAATATACTTCATGACCATATATTAAGCCAGGTTAAGCCATGTCATTCGAAGCATAAAGAACTTCATAAAAAATAATTTCCATTATAATACATGAATCATGGATTCAAAGTATGATGCTCCTTTTAATAAATAAATGAATGGCGTTCCTTTTAATAAATATGATCTCAACATATAGTAAATATGTATGGTGAAAAGGAATTCAACGCATATAGTTGTATGATGCTCGCACCAATGCACACAACCATCGAAAACAACTCAACTCGAGCAATATTCACTTAAACGCACCGCCATTAAAAAGTGCCAACAAACCCTTCGACAGATTCCAAAATTGATGCAGGTTTCTAGGACTGTCTCTATGATTTTTCACAGGTCCGCTTCATAAGTTAGTTCACCATCTTTCCACTGGCACCGGTGCAGTTTTTGAAATATAGCCTTGCAGGATCCGAGAGCATGTTCCAGAGTCCTCACAGTGATCCATAATGCGCAGGAGGAACGTTGTATGGACAACGTGTCGGGGTGAAGAGGGGTGTCGACTGCGAAGCAGTTGAATTTGGGGTCGTGCGAGAGGCCACGGAGGAAGTGATGCTGACTGTGAGGAAAGATGTCGAGGAAACGGGAGGAGGTCCGACTGCACGGGGAGAGGTATCGACTGTGAGAGCGCAGAGGGAATAGAAGAATAATATTGTGGTGGAATGTTTGTTGAGTGGTGAAACCTTCGGACTGTGAAGTGAAATACAAATTCTTTGACTACAAGAACAGTGGCAGGAGCAGGTGGCCTGATGACCAGGAAAAAAAAATGCAGAGCAGAGAAATTTTGGAGAATGGAGGCAATTTTGCAAAATATGCAGGGGGAGTTGGAGGGAGTTACAAGAGTAGGGAAGCCAAAAATGGAACTTTCTCTGATACCATGTTAGGCCAGAAGGTAACTCCACAAACTAAATTATGTTTTGCATTAAGGGTGCACAAATATATACATGGAGGGAGGATTCATCTTCCATTGTCTCTTTATCTTCCACCTTCTTTTTTTTTTTTTTTTTTTGGTTTAAATTATTTTACAATTTCACCCAATCCCTAAGATTAGGTGTCAACAAGTGGTCCCAATATGTACAATGTATAAGAGGTAGGGGTCATAAGGGATGTGTGTCAAAGTGTGTTGTGGGTTTATAATGCATTGGATAACCAACAATATGATCACCAAGCATGTGTGATCAAGATGGAATTTATGATCAATAACTAGGCTATTTCGATTTTGATTGACCATTTTTCCAATTTTAGCTATGTAATCCCACAAATTGTAGAGAAGTGTGAATTACCAAAGAAAACACAAGAGGCATCATGTTTGGTCCACTTGCCCACATAGACAAAGAAACAAGTCGAGAATCTGGTGAAGTAATATCTAGTTATAATAAATTGTATGTCCACGTCAGTTGATTTGAAGCTACTACCATTGGGTTCTTATGGATTATTAATCAACATGGATTAGTTGGTGAGGCATACGACTAAAGTTGATTACTTCAACAAGTTAATCAAATGCATCAGTGGCACAAGGGAAAAGGTAATGTTGTAAGGAAAATTAAAACCAATGATAGTTCGACGAATAACAATGTTGCAAATGAACCCCAGATGCGGGTGGTTAATGTGGATTTGATGGCAGTCCTTCGACAGGTGAGCGCGTGGCAAGGCCACATGGCCACCTGCGGATTGCAATTACTCTACCTTGGGCTCTTAAATTCTTTAGGCCGTCACCCTGCGCGGCATTTATGCCAGTGGGGAGGCCGAGACGACATTCGCTTCAAAATGCATCCTCCAGGTCCTTCGCCCCTGCATTTTGATGCAGTTTCAGAGTTTATGGTTTGGATTTGCTGTGGTTTTCAGGTCTCCGTGTTGCTGCAACTCCTGCCCGTGGGTTCCAACTGCTCTCCGGACGCCGACGTGCATAGCCTCCGCACTGCTGTGGGAAGACACTGCCCTCTAGGTTGCTGCATTACCTTCACTCCTGGTTTCCATCACACGCACAATCCGTTTTTTTCTCTGCACTTTGCTTCTCTGCCCGACCTTTTTTTCTCCCCTCCCCCCTCTGGTGCCTTCAGTCAATTCCGCCTTCTCTCACCATTTCAACGCTGCAATGCCGCGACTGAGGCATCGTTTGAGGTGCCGTCGGGGAAGCACCCGTCCCAGTTCCACCAGACGTCGTCGCTCCCCCTCCTCTGGCTCTTAGTCGTCCTCCTCTCAGAGCCTTAGTGGAAGCCCCCCCCCTTCTCGTAGTCTTCGTGGCAGTGGTCGTGTGCGTCGCCTTCCTCCCTCCCCGAGGCGTGGTGCCTCTGCCTCTCGGCTTCCTCTTGAACCTCGGCCTGCTGTCTCTACCTCTATTTGCAACCTGTCCACCGCCATCTTCCATTATCAATGTAATTCCACCCGCCCTTTGGTTATTGCGACGATTTCAGTCTCGTTCAAGGAGATCCATGAAGCCACGCCTGCTCCCCCTCCTTCAGCGATTCCTGTCAATTTGCCTGCCTCTCCCACTGCGCCGCATGCTTCTCAGCCGATGGAAAAAGGCTCCTCCCGCAAAGTGGGTGCTTGCAGCTCAAGTCTCCTCCAGGACCTTGGGACGCAAATAGGTGTTCGTGAAGCAGGGGTTGCTGCAACTCAAAATGACCTGGTTCCAGATGACGAGGAAGGTTGCTGGTGCATAATTGAAGAGGAATCACCCTCGGGTGACTATGGGCTCTAGCGCTTCTGTTTCTGCTCAAACTATAATGTCTAGTCTCTTTGTTATTTTGCTGGTTCTGTATGCAACAATTCTTAGTTTGTCCAAGTTGGTTTATTATGGAGAGGTAGTTCCAAAACAATGTTCAAGTCGGTTTCTCCTTGAGGGCGGCTCAGTTTTTTGGATCTGTTTTGGTATGTCATGCTGGTTTCCTCTACTGAGGCAGCTCTTAAACGATTCTCGGGCCAGTTTCCCCTTGAGGGCGGTTCAATTTTTGATATCTTGCTGACTCTATGGCGCTTCTAAAGCCTTGAACTCGCTGTACCATATGTTTCATTAATAGATTTAAGCTTACTTAGAGAAAAAAAAACAATGTTGCAAATGAAGCGATTTAATAGGAAGGGATGTGAGTTGTTCACTGTCCAAGTGACCAGTCACCTAGAAATTAGTAGCAACAACTTGGAAGAACACCCAATCTTAAAAAAATTCGAAGATGTGTTCCCTAAGTATATTTCGGGGTTTCCACCACATGGGGAAATCAATTTCTCCATAAATTTATTGCCAGTATTGGCACTAGTGTCGAAAGCAGCATACTGAATGAGTACACTAGAATTGGTAGAGTTGAAATTACAAATAAATGAGATATTGGACAAGGGATACATCAAACCCAATGTATCACCCTGGGGAGCTCCAGTGTTGTTTGTGAAGAAAGATGACACATTTAGGTTGTGCATTTATTATAGGAGATCAATAAAGCCAAAATCAATAACATATATCCTTTGTCAAGGATTAATGATATTTTTGATCAACTGGGGGGAGTTTTGGTCGTCTCAAATATCAACTTGAGATCTAGATACCATCAAGTGTGAACCAAAGATGAGGATATTCACAAAAAAAGATTTAGAACCAAAGTATGGACACTATGATTTTTGGTCATGTCATTTGGACTCACAAATGCCCCAAAAACATTCATGTGTTGAATGAATAATGTGCTCAATCCATACTTGGACAAGATTTTATTGGTTTGTGTTGATGATATATTAGTTTATTAAAAAACTGAGGAGCATGAAGAACATTTGGAAATTTATTTCAATTGTTGAGATAGCACAACCTATATGCAAAACTGAGCAAGTGTGACTTCTTCTAGTCACAAATTTAGTATTTGGTACATATTGTTTCCAAGGAAGGAGTAGAACTAGATCCAGAAAAGATCAAAGCCATCACGGAATGGCCTACTCCCTAGAATGTGGCAGAAGTCAAATCCTTTATGGGATTAGCTAGTTACTATCATAGGTTTATCTGGAACTTCTTGAAGATTGGGCATCCAATCATTGCATTACAAAAGAAAGGAATTAAATTTCAATGCGTGGTTGAGTGTGTAGCCAATTTTGAGCAATTGAAATATTTTCTTACACATGCATCAATATTGAGGATAGAAGAGCCATAAAAAGGTATTGTGGTGTGCACAAATGCCTGCAAGGAAGGTCTCAGTGGGGTACTCCTTGTTGGGAAATTTAATTGTGATTTAACTTACTTAGCATTAAATTATCAATCCAGGTTTGTACACTTGTGAAGCACACTTGCACAATATATGCTAGGAAATTAACTTTCAATTTTAAGAGGAAATCTTATCTATTGAAAATGAATTGCAAGATTGAAATTAAAAATAAAATCATATCATGAATGATATCCAAAATAAGCACGCACAATTTCCTATGAAAATCAAATATTTATTAAATGAAAGAAAAATAAAAATTATTCTAGGAATGCAATAAAATTCAATCTAAAGAAAGAAATAGATTCTAAACTAGAAAGCGGTGAAATTTTATTCTATGCGAATGAAAACAAAATTCTAATATATGAAGAATAAGTGCAATTCTCATTCTATGAAACCAATTCTATGTTATGAAAGACAACTAAATTTTGATACTATGAAAGCAAGCTTATGCTAGGTTCTTATGTTATCTCTATGAAAGTTTTTAACTTTCATATTCTAAACCTATTTTATGAAAGTGTTTAAATATATTCGATGAAAACTTCTTAAATTATATTATATTGAATATAAAGATAGATTTATTCTATGAAAATAACAAAATCTATTTTATGAGAACTCAATTGAAAACTCTATTCTAGGAAAGCATTTAAAATATGATTCTAAAGAAGCAATTTAATTCTATGCTAAGGAAAATAAAAACAAATTATTATATAAAAATGAGTAAATACTTATTCTAAAAGGTTGAATTGAAATAACATCTAACTATGAGATCAAAGTAAAATTGAATTACTTGGTGTGTGTATTCAAAGTTCAAAGTTCATTCATGTCTATGAAATATCTATAAATCCAAGACTAAAATAAATGCAGAAGTAAAATACTAATAGCAATAAACAATTAATAAATTTTTTTGGTGTTTCCAAAGGCTTATTCAAGCACTTGTATCTGCAGAACGAAAATAATTGAATGAGTAAATGATAGTACATAAATGATCAAATAAAAAAAAAACATTTGAACTAAATACTTGAAAGAAACCTTGCAGAAAGTAAGCATAAGGGAAACTAATCTATCTTTCATAAAGGAAACATATGAAAAACTAATCTAAATGCGTACTCAACAGGGGGCCCTCCTGAGGCACACAAGAGATAGAAAACTCAAAGAATTTAGTGATCGAACACTAATTCTTATCATGAAGGTGCAACCATATAAAATAATTGTATTAACTGAGTAGTGTGTAAACTTCAATAGTATTCAAAATTAATAATAACATTTGTACATATTGAACATATCCAACAATGATATGGTTTGCTTTTTAGTGAAGCATTTTAAATATTTTTTAAATAACTACCTTGAGAAACTAATTGCTAAGGGCTAGATCTATGAATTGACATCTCAGAATTTCATTTCTATTAAAACTCTAATTCACATGATTCACTATCAAGGAAGAAAATCATGTGAGAAACACATCATCATCTTTGGTTCCCTCATGGTCATGCTGGCTAGTTTATTGAATTAGGCTTGCTTCATACTTTTTTCTGATGCCAAGTATATTTTGAATACGCCATGTCATGGTTTGTTTGAAGGTTTGACTTTGATATTGTGGTCAACTAGGATTCTTCTACTTGTGCCTAATAGGTGGAAATCCATGTAGGAACCATTTCACATCTTCGCATGTGATTTGGTTGATCTGTATTCCATGGGATCTATTCAAACCTTGGATTCGGCTGTAAAATGTTAGTGAAGCTGTGAAATGTGTCAAATTTTGTAACTCATGCAAATTAATCCAAATTTACAAAGCGACAAAACATATAGAATTGAGATAATATTGGACCTTTACTTTATTTTTTATTTATGTAGCTTTTATGGTTTTTTATTTCAAAATAGTAGTATAGTGATGTGAGGAAAAGTGAAAAATGAGTGAAAAAGAAGGGTAAAATATTGTAAAAAAGATGCAATTCGTGTGGCCCAACACTCCTCGTGCAAGAAGGGTTTATACTACGAGTCAAGAAAGTTGAATGAGCATGAGCATAATTATGTCCCTCGTGATTTATATTTGGTAGCAATACTTCATGTACTAAATATGTGGAGGCATTACCTCCTTAGAAGAAGGTTTATCTTAATGTTAGAACGTGGAGGGATAAAATATCTATTTAATCAACCCAAGTTGAACACAAGACAAGCCAGGTGGCTATATTTTATTAGTGAGTTTGATTTTGTAAAAAAATACATCAAAGGCAAGGAAAACAAGGTAGCTAATGCACTCAGTAGAAGGTTACAGATACCTCATGTGGTAGCGATAAGTTTTTGTAAAGTTAAGATCCAAGAAAATATTAAAGAAGGAATACAACAAGAAGAACACTACTATAAAGTGAAGGAAAACTTGCAACAAGAACAAGAAGGGACATTGAGAAATAAATACTCCCTTATGGAGAATGGATTGTTAAATTTCATAAAAAGGTGTTATATACCATGTATGGGCAAATTGAATAAGCTCATCTTGGATGAATTCCATAAAATACCATATTCAAGTCATCCAGGTTATCAAAAAATGATGAAAATTATGAAGAAGTTATTTTATTTGTAAGGTATGAAAAATGATGTCGCTTAGTATGTTGTTAAATTCTTCTAGCAGGCATGGGTGGAATGAAGACATCTTGCAGGATTGCTACAACCATTCCCCATTCCTGAATGGAAGTGGAAAGTCATCTCGATGGATTTCATCACAGGACTACTAAGGACAACCAGGAAGCATGATGCCATCATGGTGGTGGTAGATAAGTTGAGCAAGGTAGCTCATTTTTGTAGTTGTCAAGTCCACCCACCAAGCAAGTGACATTGTCAATCTTTTTATAAGGAAATAGTAATATTGAATGATGTACCCAATAATATTATCTTAGATATGGATGCTAAAGTCACTTCCAAGTTTTGGAAGGCTTTTTTCACATGTTTTGGGATAGAGTTATCCTTCAGCACGACGTATCATCCCCAGAAATATGGGTATATTGAAAGAGTAAAAAAAGTGCTAGAATATATGCTTAGAATGTACATCATGCATCAACCTAAGAGATGGGAAGAGTTCATACATTTGGTATAGTTTTCCTACAACAATGGAGCATGAAGGATCATTAAAAATGAGTTCGTTTGAGGCTCTTTATGGAAAGAAATATAACACACCTCTCGACTAGAATGATCCAGTGAACATGGTGCATATTGGGCATGATATTCTAAATGAGATGGAATAGGAAATAATTTCTATCAGACAATGATCGAAAATAGCTCAGTATAGACAAGAGATATGCAAATCAATATAGAATGTAGAAGGAGTTTCAAGCAAGGGAACATGTTTACCTCTGCATCAGACCAAGGAGATTTTCATTAAATATTGGGTCATGTGCCAAGTTGGCACCAAGTGGGCCATTTTAGATCTTAGAGAGAGTGGGGCCAATGGCCTATAGATTGTACTTTCCACCCACATCGAAGAAACGTAATGTTTTCCATATTTGTTTACTTAAAAAGTATGTGCATGATGTTAAACATATTTTTTATTGGGCTATGATATAGGCATAATCTAGGGTATAATTCCATCCATAGACATTGTGCATTCAGGATCAGAGCTAGATTAAGCTCCAAAATTGATTAATAAAGTACGTTAAGGTGCAGTGGAAGCACTTTGGACCAGATGAAGCTACTTGGGAGATGGATGAGAAAATGAGGGTATCATACCCATTTTTTGTTTATTGGTTAAGAAAATGTAAATGTACAAGAGTTGTGTATATGAATCTAATTGTAAATTTTGTGTTCCAGTATAGAACATCGAGGACAATTTTCCTCTAAGGGGGTGGGGTATGTAACAACCCTTTTTGGTTGCCCCTCTTATAAATGTTTTTATGTCCACTTGTAAATAATTGTGAATATAAAAATTACTGGTGAGAGAGAGGGCACATATTCAAATTTATGGGAGGAGAGGTTGCTTGAGTATTGGTTGGGAAACAACCAAGCTTAGAAGTGGAATTTAATTGGCCACCTATCTCCCTGATGAATTGAATGTAAAAATATTAAAGGCATTAAAATGTGTATGGGAAAGAGGAATATCCAGTCCCGCCCTCATGAGACATGTTAGCTTGGTAAACATGCTACATAAAATCGCATATGAGAGTATGTTGAGGGAAGAGATGAGGGGGACTCTCAACAGACAGAAAAAGAGAGAGGTATGACAAGGAAAGTAGTAAAGGGGGATACAAGAGAAACTATTTCATGAGAAGATCACTCAAACAAGAAGATTCATAAGTGCAGTATCAACAAGCACGTTGAGAAAGGCATGAAAGGCTCAAGCACAGAATAAGGAAGCAACAAGAAAGACTGCATTGGAAGTAGTGTGGGTGCAACACCATAAGAGATCAGTGGAAGCTTAGGTTGAAGTTGTGATGTTGTGAAGGTTGAGTGACAATGGACTCTAGAATATTGATCAACAGGTGGAGAAAATAGGCACTCTAGGACTTCTCTTGGTATGTTGATAGGTCGAGACCTTGAAGGTGGATTGTGGATTCCCGTGAAAGCTATCTGGTGGAGGTATGGTGTGCTCTAGATTCCTATTGGATTGTAGGTGGAGGCACTCTGGGATATGGATTCCTATAGCGTGAATCGGGTGTAGGCACTGTGGGTTCTAGATTTTTGTAAGTGACTGTTGGTTTGATACATTGTGTGCCATATGGAATCTTGTTGTATTGTATGTGGAGGAATTGTGTGCTCTAGACTCCTATCATATTGTAGGTGGAGGAATCATGTGCTCTCGATTCTCGGAAGTGATTGTTTGGGTGGATACATTTTGATCTTTGGAATCCCGCCAGACTGCAGATGGAAGCACTGTGTGCTTTATATTCCCATGTGTTGTGAATTATGGGTGTGAATTTCCCTTGAGCACTTCACTTAGAATATGAATCTAGCTCTGGGGTGGTTAATTACAAGAAATAACAATGCAGTTGGCCTACGGTTGGTAGGAGAGTTCAAGTCCATCTCTTATTTTCGAGTCATTTAACTAATAATATAAGTTTCTTACTTGTACCTGTATGTATGTTTGTTGCACTTGAAAGAAAAATGTTGTAGTATGATTAAGAGTGTATCAACATTGTTAATGGAGGAACGAGTATTCCTATATGCATTTTCAATGAGATGTATTACATGATTATGCTTAGGTTATGAGGGACTTGTAGATCCATGTAACTATTGATATATTCTTGGTTGGTTGCATGATTTCTAATGATTTTTTAGAACTTAATTGAACTACTATGGTGTGTACGAAATTCCATTGTTGTGTCCCGTTTTCTAGGAATCTCTGTGTTTACAAGTTAAAGTATTTTGTTGTTGAAAAAGATATAGGTAGATTGTTATGATTTAACATGGGACTCTGTCATGCTTGACTATTTGTTGTTTTCCTTATAAATGGAGTGATATTAACGAATAAGTATATATATATGCTAGAGACATCTACTATTTCCTTGATTAAAATCACAGTGTTATAGCCATGGATCGACTTGTTCTCAAGTATGCTCATAGTTGGACTTGTGCCTCTATGATTACATTATATTAATGGTGAGCACTTGAGTTCTTGTGATTGACTTAAGGATATATTCTTGTTATTGTGTGCATATGGTTTTTGCGAAACCAACTTCCCAGGGGAATCTTGGTCAACTCTTGAAACATTCAAAGAAACCAAGAAAGTCGTTCTGGGTGGTTAAGGCGGAAAATGCATATATTCAAAGTTCAGACTTAGGCTAGTATGGACAAGTCCAGGAGTCCAAGTGTTCAAAGGAATGGAGAAATATAAATTTCCATGGGACCATATATGGACAGGTCATATTTGGTTTTGCATGGGTGATGAGTGGACCAGATAAGGCATATCTAGCTTGGGGCCATTCAGGGTTGATGTTGTAGAGTTTAGGTTGGAATCCATCACAAGGCTGATGGAATAAAAGTCCAAGGTCGAGAGCTTGTAGCGAGAGGGGATGTGGGGTCTGACTAAGGTCGGAGTGGTCTGGAGGTCCAAGATATGGAACAAGCATGAGAATAAGAGATTGGAAGGCTAGGATATGGGCTAGGTCATAGGTGCATGTCAATAAGATATGGTGTGAAGGTCCAGAGGTCTGTAACTTTTTACAAGCACAAGTTCATGAAAATGTTGAATTTCAGAAGTGTTAGACTTTATAATGAAGGATTAACAAAATTCATGCGATGGGCATGGACTTATGGGCCCATGAGCGATGTGACATGGTAGATTTAGATTAAGGCTGAGTCATGTCCACATTGGCACTGAAGTGACGTGGAACCACCTGAGTGCAGTGGGGTTGCCTTGTGTTGAGAAATCAATGTGCTTGTAGATTAGGGCTGATTCCTCTTACTTGATAATTACTTGTGAAACTAGCACATTTGGCCCAATTTTTTATGGAAAAAATTTCGCTCTTGCAACACATAAGAATACCAAGAGCGACACTTCAAGGTGGGGAAAAATGTCGTTTCTAATCGCATCACAATTCCAACACTTGAGTTAACTGTCGGTAGAGTGACACTAATTCTGAATTTTGGTAGTGTCGCAATTCCGACGTTACCAAAAGTTCGTCACTCTTCCAACGTTACCAAATGTTCATTGCTCTTCTGACGTTACCAAAAGTTCATCACAAGTTCGACATTACTAAAAGTTCTTTGCAAGTCTAACGTTACCAAAATATCGTCGCAAGTCCGACTTTACCAAAAGTCTATCGTAAGTCCGACGTTACCAAAAGTTCGTCACAAGACTGACATTACCAAAGGTCGTTGCAAGTTCGACGTTAACAAATGTTCATCACAAGTCCAACTTTGGTGAAACGCGAGAATACCAATGACAACAAACTTATATGTAAAACAAATGTTGTATCTTTGTGTGCCATGCATTAGTTGGCTTGTTTTAACAATTTCTTATTAATACGAATTTGGCTTGGTTCACGACTTTGTTGTGATATCTTTTCTATGATTGTAAGCTAATCATTGTGTTACGGTGGGAAGGTCCCCTCACTTGACTACATAGATATTATTTATATTTTTTTGTGTTTGTGATTTGAATATTTCATTACAGTACTCGTGTTATTTCTTGTAGCATTATATTTTGTTGAAATGCATCATGATACATATTGCATTTATGACTCTGTGCATGAATGTGTAAAAAATAGGAGCTGTCTGATTTGATTTGTAAGAAATATTGTTATATAAGAAAAACCTAAAATTTATTTGGTTGAGGGTTTCAAACCCTCCTACTGGTCGTTTTAGCAAGTTGTCTTGAAGTCTTCACAGAGATTGACCTCTTTTTGGAGTGGATGGACTATTTCTATGAAACAATTAATTTTTAGCTTGGGTTGTAACAACTTTATAAGATGATATTCCTAGTACTGACTCCACATCTCTCACACATATGGTCGGTTTTTTGAAAAGGTGGACTCCTCTTAATGGCTTTGCTAAAGTTTCTACTCAGCTCCGTTGGACTTATCATATTATGAGATTTTTAAAAATGGATTAGCTTGTTTGTGTGGATCGTTCTCTTCCAAGCTGATGTTTTTCCTTATTGGACATACTATATACAAGATCATTCTTTTGGTTTCTCTTGGATGTACTTTCAGTGGAAACGTTATTGTAATCAACAGATATTGCTGCTTGGTGCTCCTATAGCTGACCATCCTAATTCAACAGTCTCTCTTTTAGATTTCATATAGAAGCCCCCTTTTCTTGGTTGTGTAATTGTGTTGGTATTGGTTCTATGGTATTTTCGGTAGGTTCTATGAAACAACCCTTCAAATCTCTGCTTTTTCGATTAACAATACAACAACTATGTTTGTTTGGAAACAACTCAAAGAAAATATCTAAAATTTAGCCACATTTTGAAGGTGGCTGACAAAAAACATTTAAAATTGAATCCTATTCATCTATGATTATAAAAATGCTTTGTGGAGGTACCTGATTGAGATCAGGGTGCTCAAGCTGGTTTGGCTTGATAGAGTTGATGGATGTAGCTTCCTTGCATTTTGAAATTCTTCTTTCTTTGTCTCCATAATGGGATGTAACCAAGTGTGCAGACTGGTAGCCCCAACAATCTCCCAAGCTGAGGAGGAAATTGAATGAGGTAACCTCAGACCTCTTTTGGCTTGGTATTTGGCCCTACCAAGCTCGAAGAGGGCTCTCTCCAGTGAAAACTCTCAATTAAAGGAGATGATTGGAGTATGAAATATATCTTTGGCTAGGTATGATAGGCTTTAGTGTTTTGATTTAGGTTTTCTGGGTCGAAACAACAAGAGATAAAGTACCATTGGGAAATGGAGTCAAGGTTGGTTTCTTTCTACATATTTGAGGCAAAGTAGGTGCTATGTTTAGCTAGATAAATTATATGAAATGAGAGATGGAAAGGAGAAGAAATCCCACTACACTACAAACATCTATTAATGGATGAATCTCCAGTAAAACTTTAGAATAAATAACACAAAGATAGGTTACAAAACAGAGCATCAAACATGGATGAATTTTTTAAAGATAACCATTAATACATAACAAGCATCATTACTGTGAAAGGAGCATCTAACAAGGATGAATTCCTATCACTTAATCTTAGAAAATACTAGTAGAAAAACATAATCATGGAAATGATACACTGGAACACATATTGAACATAAACACTGAGATGAATCTCAAAACAAAGAAGAGAGAAAATCTTGCATTTAATTACATAAAAATATTTAAGGAAAAATACACAGTCCAACAACCTCTCACTCTGCTGAAATCAAACCACCCCATTTGTGTCAAAACATAGACACATATAGACTCAAAACTACAAAACCCCACCTTTAGTTTTGTGAAACCAGCTCCAAAAAGAGAATAAAAGAGATATCAACGCCTTATAAATAAGCCACTTCGAGAGGGAAACCTCCAATACATTACATGAATGAACAATTCTTGGATGATTTAAATTACAAAACCTCCTTTCTATATATAGGAGTCCATGGAGCCACAATGTAATCCTAGTGGGGTCACAATGTAATCCTAACTGACCTAACAATAATAATTTAAGGGCACAATAATAACAATATGGGGGTTACAAGGGTACAATAATAGAAATAAGGGGGTTACATTAACAACAATAAGAGACTATACTAGTAATATAGGGACCTAACATGCCCCTCTCCTTCAAAAAAGTGTTGTGCTCAACGCTTGAGTAGCTCTGGGTGCTTCTGTATAAAATTTTCATCCTCCCATGTAGAATCTTTAGTGGGTAAGGTCTTCCACTTGATGAGATACTCTGAAATTGATCGATTTCGTAGCTTTCGAGTTCTTGTTTCCGTGACCGCTTCAGGTTCCAATATTATTTTTCCTTCCTCATCAAGTACTCGCAATATTGTTTGAAATGGAGGATTTTCACATATAACCTTCTTTAAGCATGAAACATGGAAAATTGGATGCACTCGTGAAGAAGTAGGAAGCTCCAATTTGTATGCCATAGTACCAATATTTTGCAACACCTTGTAAGGACCATGGTAATTTGGCGATAATTTATTATCCTTCTTAGCTTGCTGGAGGGACATTTTTTTGTATGATTTTAGCCGTAAAAATACCCAATCTCCTAAATCAAAAATTTTCTCGCTACGATGTTGATCTGCCTGTTGTTTCATTCGATTTTGTGCCAAATTCAGGTTGTCTTTTAAGAGTTGGAGAAATTCTTGTTGATGCTCTATGTGATCTTCCACTGTTTGAACCTTTGAATTTTCTCTTAAAGATGATGTGATGGATGGTGGATTATATCCATAAAGTGCCATAAATGGGGTCATTTTTGTTGTAGTATGGAAGGAAGTGTTATACCACCATTCAACTAGAGGTAACCACTTGATCCATTGTGTTTGTTTATCAGATACAAAACAACGAAGATAATCTTCCAAACATTTATTTACTATCTCAGTTTGACCATCAGATGGAGGATGATAAGATGAGCTATGAGCTAATTGAGTACCCAAACAAGAAAATAACTCTGTCCAAAAATTTCCAGTAAAAATGGGATCTCTGTCACTCACAATAAACCTTGGGTTTCCATGTAGCTTTTGAATTGTGTCCATAAATGTAGTAGCAACTGTACTTGCTTTAAATGGATGAGATAATGCACAAAAGTGTGCATACTTGGTAATTCTATCAACTACCACCATGATGACACTCTTTCCTTTGGACTTAGGTAAACGAGTGATAAAATCCATTGAAATCTCCTCCCAACGTTGACTTGGAATGGATAAAGGTTGTAAAAGACCCGGGGTCTTAATTGTCTCAACTTTATTCTACTGGAAAACCAAACATTCTGCCACAAATTTTTGAATATCAAATTTAAGGCCATCCCAAAAAACTTATTTCTTCACCCTATGGTAAGTTTTTAAAAATCCTAAGTGTCCTCCTAAAGGAGAAGTGTGCAATTCCAAGAGAATATTTTGTTTTAGTTGGGAATTATTACAAAGATATAAGCGATCTTTGTATCATAAGGAATCATTTTTCCAACTATATGTATCAGATGTACTAGGATCTTGCTGCAACTTTTGAATGAGTGTCCACACTTCTTCGTCCTTCTTCCATTCATCTCTTGCTTCGGTTATCCAATCTGGTTGGATAATAGAAATGGCACAAAGCAATGCTTCCACCTCTTCATTCTTTCTCGAGAGTGCATCTGCAACAACATTAAGCTTTCCTTTTTTGTAGATTATTTCAAAGTCATAACCCAACATCTTTGTGACCCATTTTTGCTGCTCTTCTGAAGATAGTCTTTGTTCCAAAAAGTGTTTAAGATTATCATGATCAGTTTTTACCTTGAAGTGTCTTCCCATTAGGTAAGTTCGCCATTTCTTTAGTGCATGTAGTATTGCTAACATTTCCTTCTCATAAATAGGTTTCCGTAAATACTTTCCTTTGATTGGACGACTTTCAAAAGCAATGGGTCTTCCTTCCTGCATTAAAACTGCACCAATTCCATTTCCTGAGGCATCACATTTCACAATAAAGGTTTTTGTGAAGTCTGGCGTAGCTAAGACCGGTGCTAGGCACATTGCCTCTTTAAGATGTTCAAAGGCCTTAGTTGCTTCAGGAGTCCATGAAAATGCATCTTTCTTCAATAATGTTGTTAGAGATGCTGCTATTCTCCCATAATTCTTAACAAACTTGTGATAATACCTTGATAACCTGAGAAATCCTTGCAACTGCTTTATGGTTGTGGGGACTTTCCATTCCTTAATGGCTTTAATTTTTTTAGGGTCTACCTTAACACCCTCATGAGATACAATATGACCTAGATATTCCACCTCTTGTAATCCATAGAAACATTTGGATGTTTTTGCATATAATTGTTTCTTCTGCAATAGTTTAAGCACCCCGTCAACATGTTCAACATGATCCTTCCAAGACTTGCTGTAGATTAGTATATCATCAAAAAATACTAGCACAAATTTTCTAAGGAAGGGTTTGAAAATGGAATTCATCAACCCTTGAAATGTAGAAGGTGCATTGGTAAGGCCAAATGGCATGACCAAAAATTCATAATGACCCTCATGAGTTCGAAATGTTGTTTTTGGAATATCTTCAGTCTTCATTCTAATTTGATGATATCCTGAACGAAGATCCAACTTGGTAAAATAAATTGCTCCATTTAATTCATCCAATAATTCATCAATCACAGGAATGGGAAATTTGTCTTTAATGGTCAGCTTATTGAGCTCCCTATAATCCGGACACATTCACCATGATCCATCCTTCTTGTGTACCAATACTACAGGAGCAGAGAAAGAACTTTGACTAGGTTGAATTATACCCGCCTCTAACATTTCTGCAATCATACGTTCAATTTCGCTCTTTTTGAAGTAAGGATATCTATAAGGCCTGATGTTTGGAGGAACACTTCCTGGAATCAAATGAATAGCATGATCATGATCACGAATAGGTGGGAGTCCTTTTGGAGTTTCAAAAACCTTGGAATGATTGTCCAAGACTTTTTGGAGATTTGCAGAAATAGATGATTTTGATGTTGGAACTTCTAGTGAGCATAATTGTGCAATTATCCCTCGTTGTTCTTTTTTTAGAAGTTTTGTCATGACATTAGAGCTTATTATCTTTCACGACTTCCCTGCAATACCTCGTAATTCGAATTCCTTTCCTTCTGAAAAAATTTCAAGAAAAGTTCTTGAAAATTAAAAGCTACTGTCCCCAAAGATTGTAACCATTGTACTCCTAGTGCAACATCAGCACCTCCCATAGGAATGGAAAGCATTGAACTATTCAATACATATTCCCCCATGGTTAGCTTGATATTATGGCATTTTCTAGAGCAATTTATAGTTCCTCCATTTGCAACCATCACTTGACATTCTGGTGCTGAGTATAGGAAACAATTCAATTCCTTGGCTACCTTACAATGAATAAAATTATGTGTACTACCTGAATCAATCAACACTATTACCTTTTTCTTTTTGATATGTCCTTCTATTTAGAGAGTTTGAGGAGTGGTAATTCCTGCCAATGCATTATTTGATATGGTTGGACTCATTTCTTCCTCTTCTTGGGTTGGTTCCTGGTGTATATCATCTTCTTGTTCATTTTCTTCTTCCTCTTCACAATCTATGTAAAATAATTTCTTCTCAGTACACTTATGACCTTTAGTGTATTTGCTATCACAACTATAGCAAAGCTATTTTGCTCTTTTTTCTTGCAATTGTTTTGGTGTCAACCTTGTAGGTTGTGGAAATCTAGGAGTAGCAACACTTCCCTCTTTATAGAAGTGAGTGGTAGGCTTCCTTGTCGCCATAATTTTACATTCGATTTTTCTTGCCAACCTGAATGCCTTCTCCAATGAATCAGGTTCCAAAACGCGAACTTCATGTTGGATGTTATCCTTTAAAGTACCTATGAAGAGATCAATCCTGTGTTCCTCTGGAATATCAGTTACCTTTATATTCAATTTTTGGAAGTCCTCAATGTGCTCCCCCATTAAACCCTTTTGTTTGAGATTTATCAATTGGCTAAAGAAGGTGTTGCTCTTTGTATCCTCATAATGTGCTATCATTTCCTCCGTAAAAATTGACCAAGCGACAATTTTTTTACGGGAGCAAAGCCATCGATACATTACAAATGTATTTTGTTCTAAATGTAAAGTTGCAATGTGTACCTTTTGTGTGTTTTGCACATTATGGAGATCAAAATATTTCTCCATCTTTAGTATCCATGTTACAAGATCCTTTCCATCAAACTTCCTCAAATCCATTTTTGGAATATGGTGGTTCTTCTCGCCAACATTATATTTTATGAAAGCATGATTAACATTTATTTTGTTCTCATCATGATTTTCCTCTGCTATCTTTTCACCATTAGGAAACATTTCTTGTATCAACTTTTTCAAACCTTCCATGTCTGCTTTTAGATCATTCTTCATGTTTTCCATTTTAGATTTCATGTCCACTTCCATGCCATATATCTTAGATTCCATGCCATTATTCAAACCATCCATCTTAGATTCCACGCCTTTCTTTAAACCATCCATCTTAGTTTCCATGTCATTTTTTGTTGCTCTTTGCGAGAGCGAAATTTATTGCACTTGCTCTTGTAATTTTGATATGTCATGTTGCCACTCTTTGTCTTCATGAGTCATAGTAGAGTTTTCTAAAGGCTTAATGGGTGTTGAATTCTTTTTAGGGGCCATTTTAGAATCCAATACTGATATCTATTCTACAATATGCCCTTGGAATCAATTCAACTTGATTCTTCAAACAAGACTTATGCAATTCGGAAAAAAAAATACACACCTTTTACTTGCTTTTGAGGAGCTCGATATTGAAATTGAATTATATTTATAATTGTGGATCCTCAATATCTAAAATTTAGCCCTATAGTAGCCCTCTGAAGTGTCTTTCAAATTGCACAGGTCTGATCTGATTTGGATTCTTCAAGGCAAAGTTATGTCCAATCTTCCACAATGACCCAATTTTGGATTGGTTCAGTAGAGCGAAATTGTACGACTTGCGACGTGTCACTCTTTCCTCCTTTGGCTCTGAAATTGATCCAAAAACTATAGTCCGTGCACTTGCTGCCACTTTTTACATCATTCCAATCCGATGCTCAGAGAGAGAGCTCTGAATATTTTCCCATGATCACCTCTTTGAGATGAAATTCAGAAGCCTAAAAAAGCCCTAACTTCCACATATCATAGCTCCGAAAATATTGCGAACCAATATCTGAAATTTTGTGACCACGTTCCTTAGGATTGTGGCTTCGCACTCTAAAAATTTCAGCTTTTGAACCTTCGTAGAAAACAAGTTATTACGAAAATACCACGATGACCTATTTAGGTTAAATTCAGGAGCCTGCAAAATGACCTAACTTGCACAGATCATATCTCCGAAAATATTGCGAACCAAGCTCTGAAAGTTTTTGAAGATTTTCCTCAGGATTTTTTCTTCACACTCTAAAAATTTCAGATTCTGAACCTTCGTAGAAAAAAATTTATAGCGAAAATGCCACGCTGACTGGTTTGGAGCAACGAAACCCTATAATATCAAAGCTCTAATACCAAATGTTGTGAAACCAGCTCCAAAAAGAGAAGAAAATAGATATCAATGCCTTAGAAATAAGCCACTTCGAGGGGCAACCTCCAATACATTACATGAATGAACAATTCTTGAATGATTCAAATTACAAAACCTCCTTTCTATATATGGGAGTCCATGGGGCCACAATGTAATCCTAGTGGGGCACAATGTAATCCTAGCCGACCTAACAATAATAATTTAAGGGCACAATAATAACAATATGAGGGTTACAAGGGTACAATAATAGCAATAAGGGGGTTACACTAACAACAATAAGGGACTATACTAGTAATATAGGGACTTAACATCTAGGGGTTTAATCCACCTATTTAGGACTTAGAAATACCTTTTTCTCTAACAAAAAATCAAATCAAGGGAGGTTCTAACCATTCCCTGATTTTTCTCCAACTAGATACATTTGAATTTACATCATTGCAATTAATGGATTTCAAGCTATTAGACCTTAGACACACTTAATACATCATATTACATCATTATTTACCATTTTCAAATTGAATTTCACCCTAAGATTACAAAAAATGACTTTTTGGTGAAAACATAGCATGAAATTGTGTTTGTGTAGCATGTCTGTAGCAAGTCGTAGCGTGGGCTTCTTGAGGTGATTTGATGGTGATTCTTTGGTCAATTATGCCTCTGAAAGCTATTGGAGGTTGATGAGGGTGTCTTCTATGCCTCTGAAGTGTTTTTGCATCACAAAACATCCATAAAAGTACTCAAAAGATGCATTTACCAAAACTAGTTTGTGAGTGTTGAAATGAGGGCAGAGAGCTATTTTTTAGGTACCTTTTTTCATTCCTATGTAAAATTAACTGTTGGTGAAGGAAACTGAGTGCAAATCATTAACATATAAGCTAAGATCTTTTCTAAAATGCAACCCATTCTTCATTTAGATGCATCCATCGATAAAGGTAGTGTGGGCACGCTACCTTTTTTCCCTTGCATTCCAAAGCTTTGAAAAGCCTTGGCCATATTTTCAACCTTACGAGGCTCTTGTTATAGACACCAACAACTGAATAATGAACCCTTTCCGGATTCAACATGGGCCTAAAATATTGAAAATTGTCTTTACTTTAAGGGCCTTTCTCACTGGAGCCACAAGTTTCATCATTGGATGGTATCTTGGAAACATAATGAAACCAATTCCAACCTCCCTGACACATTGCTTAACTCCCTTGTAGTCTAGGCCCTCAGCCACCACGGTCTATTTAGAGGAATTTGGGGGTTCATAGTGCCCAGGTCCAATCTTCGTGAAAATACGTTCATTAATATTTGTTGCATACACATCTCTCTCTGCTTTCACTATTTGGATCATAATGCGGCAATGGATTCCTGCACGCTTTCTTACAACAATGAGAGAGGAAATCCCATTATAATTATTTTAAAACAAATGATTATAGAAAACAGCAGGAGTCCCGGGTTGTGTCAAACTATATGCATAACCTTGCATTTATTTCCTGGCTAAAGCTTAATGTACAAAGAGAACCTATTTCATGACGAAGCACAGCCACTATGGATAATTTTCCACCTTTATTTATGTTGTACTTGATCACCTCATGTGGAATGCTCAGATATAGTTGGAATTATTCTCTCAATCAAAACTGAATACCCAGGTATCGTGCACATCTGTTCATTCTGTTCTAAAATGAATAAAACACAGGTATATTTCAATAAAATTACATGGTGAGCCTCAGCTAGATCAAAAAACATCAGCAAGATTCTCGACAGTAAGGTCCTTAGAAAGACATTCTTCGCACAAGTGCTTTAGTCCTTCTAACAAATACTGGTTAGAAGCCCTAAGAAGATCCTGTGCAATTTCAATGTCACCTCTACTGTATCTGTGTAGATAAATCTCATCATTAGTTCAAATAATCTCCATATTATATTTGGGATTTCGATATATTTTGCCTCCTTTTACTTGTAGCCACCACACGGAATGCATCTGATGATGAAAGAAGTGAAATTATATGAGTATAAAATCATCTTCCTTCAATAACAAAACGATCATTTGATAAAGTCTCATTGTTCACAAATTGTTTCCCCACATATACCTAAGGAGGAGGAGGAAGTGGTGCAACAATCATAGGATATGGGCATGCCCTTTTTGCTAATGCAAGAAATTCAAAGACACCATCTCATTGGTGCTTTGGGTTTACATTTCGGCCAAGAAGCCCCAGTAGTACATCCAATCCACTGGAATCAATGAAGATCATCCTTAGATCTTTCCAAGAACAAAGATGGGCAAGGGCCAAAGCAATTCGTCTTTGGAAAATTCTATCTAGTAGATGCATCAGATAAAGTAAATGCTTCAATACCCTTCCAAGAATTTTCTCTTCCAACCTTTTTAGGGTTTTTTGTTGCACAATCCTTTGATTGATGAGCAATCAATTCTCCATCCTATAATATTTCAACGACACCACTTTTCACAATGTCACACACATTATCGTCATTATCTGCAATACCATGTAGCAAATTGACCCAACAACAACACGACCTCTTTTTGGCTTTGTGGACAACTTGAACTTGTTGTCTTTTGATAGTTCCTCATAATAGGAGCTTGGGGTCTGTAGAGCAGCAACAGGTGCCCATAGCATAAGGTTTGATGTTGTAAAGGTTAGACATGACGTTTTGGGAATCATCGAGGAAAATTGATGAGGTACTGCTGAATCAAATGCATTCAAAACCATATCAAACGCTGGATTGCTTTTCCTTTATTGTCTTGACATCACCCATTATATATCCCTTTCAGAAATATTTTGGAAATAGGGAGTGAGTTTTTACACCACTGTCTCCTATAGGATTATCACTCAAGTCCAAATTTTGCAGCTGAGAGGGATGCAAATCCATGTGCTAACACAGATGATGAAGGTTGAGTTTGAGGTTGTGTAATTGCTTTTGTAGTGATGAGAGAATATATGTTAATGTGTAGTTTGAGGTCGTGTAGCTGATTTTGTTATGATGAGTGAATGTCTGTTAATGTGCCTATTTGGACTGTGATCTTTTCCACCTTCCTATTTTTCCAAGAAATCTTTGGTCTGCGTGTTTCTTTAATGTCTTTAAATCTCTGAAATTCCACACTGTTTCTTCCCTTTGTTGCCCATTACCCTTGTTAAAGATGTGTTTATTGCCTACCTAATTCCTCTGTTTGTTCTAATGGTCTCGCTAAAGAGTCCACTCAAATTCTTTCCTTCCCAAAACTGCATTGTGTTGGCTACAATATTGAGCAAATTCCAATATCCTTGTGTCTCCTTGAGGTTTTGGTTGCTTATGCTGTAAACCACCCATAGCGAAACCCATTTAATGAACTTCCTTCCCGTTATTGATCTCACCTGTGTTTTGTTTTAATTCATAATTTTCCCACAGTGAACTCGCACGATAAGGGCGGCTTGATTAGTTCACAAATAATATTCCATACCCATTCTGTGGCGAAATGATTTTATGGGTTCCTTTGTACCTATCATGGGCCTATTGCGATTATGTGATGTAGGTGTCACTAGGGAACGAACAAGATTTGGCTGACAATGTGATGATTTGAGCTCCAATTTATCCAAGCGCCTCCACATTCATTGCATGTAGCATCCATAAGACTCATGCCACTTTTTTAATTTGCATTAAATTATTTATGGAATTGGGGCACCCCTTTGAGTTTCGTTTATTGACAAGGTTCCAGGGGCTAGTTGTATAGCTTGGTTGGATAATTTGTTAGGGGAGTGATTTAGATAATTGAATACATGTTTTACTTGAATATTTGACAATGAAGGTAAGTGGTTCATGATTCTTTTATACAAATGCGAAAATTTCCTTCGGAAAATTGAAACAGTGTTGACTCAATTGTATTAAAAAAAAGAATGAGCATGATATAAATTTCAAAGTTTGAAAGAAAAATGAAACGGATATTAACGAGTTAAAAGACAGAGAAGCTTGGACTCTACCCCCTCGCTCTGAGGCCATCACCCCAAGTCCTCATGCAATGGATGCATAACTAAAGAAAGGAATTAATTGAATTATGCCAACCCCTATGCAATGAATTTCATATACATCAAAGGGGGACTTGCAAAGAAAAAGAAAGAATACAAGGGAAAGTTAAGAAAGACGTGGAAATACATAGTGCCAAGGAATTGGTAACTCAATGCACACAGTGATTCATCTACAAAGGTGCCCATGGAGATAATATCATGCGAGGCTTTTCCTTAGGTCATACCATTGTCATTTACACTTATACCTTGATTGGTTTCTTGGGAAATATTCCAATTCCATTGGCACACCTAATAGGGTTCGTTGGTGGTCCTCCTTGAACTAAACTTTGGTAAATTGCATAAATCAAAGAGCTAGTGTGAAGTTTGAAGAACATACCTATATGATCTACTTTTGTGTCTTTCACTTTAAACCAACATTATGAGAAGTTGATCGGTCATCAAACCTAGGTCCTGCCCCATGAACCATTAGTATGACTCAAATTGTAAAACTCTTGAATTTTATCTTTGACATGCCTTATTTCATGGCCTTCCCTCATATTGTAGTCTTAAAACCTCCTATAGTCACCTCCTCTGCCATAAGATACATCTCTCTTCATTTCTAATGGAGACATGAATAGTGTGATTCCCTCAAACTTCTCTAAAACACTTCCAACATATTGTATTTCCACGTCACTCCATTCCATCTCATCTTAAAATTTACATCCTTGTTTGTTCATACTTCTACGCTTTATGTTGTCCTTGGGCATCCCATGATTTAGGTAACTTATCCACCCTCTTCTTGTTTCTTATTCTCATTCTGTAATATTTGAGAGGCTGGTTACGCATTGAATACCAATACACCAAAAGATGTGGAAGGTTTTCTAGAAGGTTTACACAATGAATACCATGTGGTTCGTTCTGGATTCCCACAGACATGGTATGTTCTTTACAAGGCTCCCTTTTTCCAAGAGATAGATGGAGGGTGGACCACATGGTATTCATTGCGTAAACCTTTTGAAAACCAAGAGACAAATGGACAATGGCTCGAGCCCCGACCTTAACGTATTCTAAAAATATATCTTATAACCTCCTATTTTCCAAATGTAATGCCTTCTTTTCCTCCTAGAACCTATAGTTCTTAGCCCTTAACTAGTCATTTTCCTTCTGCATGTACTTATTTAATACCGTAAGATCCATATTTTATTCTTTCAAGATTTTAATCTTCTTATTTATCTTCTTCATCTTGTCAATCAATGGATCAGATGGGGGATGCAGAAACATTGACTCATCAAGCAGAGGATTGAGCTCACATTGGCAAGCATGCTCATTGACATTTGAATAAGATGGGCTACCTTCAAGCTAGGGGTATTCTTGAAATTGGCCAGTATGCTCACTGACAGTCCCCTTTGCAAGAAAAAAGAGACATTTGTAAAGGACACTTTCAACACTTGCAAACTATTCAAAAGTAAGCATAAATTATGTATAAAAAACAAAAGAAACAATTATAGGAAAATGATTGTCACAATATAGTGTTTTCTATAACTACTGAATAAAAATAATATTGTTGACCTTTGGAATATACTTGAAGTTCTACTTTTCGGGGGGGCCTGCAAGATTTCAGAAATATCAAACAATTATGTTAGAAAGAAATAATAAGAATGCATAGCAAACAACCTAAACAAATGAAATGAAAATATACCATTAACACTATCTGTGACTTCTCTACAACACAAAATTACACATGTGCACAAAGAAACAAACATTATTACTTCAATACCCTTAGTTATTCGCCGCTACATTACCTTGTACAACATACTAGGAGTGAAAGGAAACTTGATAAGTGATAATGATCATAATAAAGCTAATGATACTACCTGACATAAATTAATATGGATGTCCAGGCATATAAGCATTTGCTACAAAACATAGGGATCTATGTTAAAATGCACAGGAAAAGTGTCAAAATTTCTGAAGAAAGGTGCATGTGCTCCTTAAAACCTCAAAATAAAGAACAATGATTTATGTTTTACATACCACCGGCATAAGGATCAGAAAATGAATAGTCCAATGGAGCATTTTCCTGCCTTGTATTTTTCAAAATAAATTGTACAATTTGTTCCTTATATGTTAGTGGAAGCCCCTTCTTTCAAAAGCCATTATTCCGCAACAAAGTAGGGATTATATGCACATGAGCTTAAGCAAAAATACCAGTCATAAATATAGTTTCTCATAGTTATGTAAGCAAATTATTTTATAACAAAAAACACATCCTACATACTTCTCTTATTTAATTTTCAAAGTTTCCTTACTATTTGTAGGGACTACCCTAATTTTTTTTTTAACAATGCAGAATAGTTATGACTACAACCATAAGCACATTAACATTGGGAACTCACAAATATTTAAGCACTTACATCAAATATCCATAAATTTTACTGCATTACACATATCATCTAATTTACCTGTTATTAACTATAGGCACCATAAAATCATATAAAGAACATCATAACTAACATAGGTACCGTTCACCAGGAGAGGAGATTCAAACTTGATTTTCCGTTACTTGCACTCCCTTGCTGTTGTCCGTCTCCAAGTGTAAATTTTGATGTGCAACCCTTCCCTATGAATAACCAGGAATAGCATGCCTTCTCGTAATCTGGGTCTGAAATGACGAAAGAGAAACACATTTTTGGTTCCAAGATAGCGACACAGAATGTTTGAAAGGTTAGATAAATTCCAGGTCTATGGGGATCCAAAGATATTTTTCCATTGTGACTAAACCTTCAACTTATGGATGGAAGGACCCCAGGTTGAAGCCAAATAGCTATAGAACGATGACTTTGGTTTACTTGGGTTATCGACATTTCGTTTGAGCTCGGTGGAATTTTTTCTCCTAGGGATGAGAATAAGTAGAAATAGGGAACAGAGTAACTAGAAATATTTGTGATTATTTGAAACTTTTCAAATTTCTCTTTCGATTGGGATCATCTAGAAAGTGAGTAAGTATTCTACGATTTTGGGCCCTTCACTAAAAAAAGAGAAGAGTAGAAAAGAGAATAAACTGACGTAGATTCCATGGGTAAGATAAGAAATTAGGGTTTTATTCGAAAAGAAAAGAGGAGAAAGAAAAGAATTGAAATTTCCTTTCACAAATATTTGATATAAATACTCCTCTTCTTCCCTCATACCGCTCTCTATCCCCCATGAAGGAGTTGAATGACATGAAATTCTCATGTTCGGTTCTGAATTAGAGGCATTGAATAATCAATGTCGATTATAACCCCTAGCCTTCCAAGCTAACAATGTGGGTTCGATTCCCACTACCTGCTAACATATATATATATATATATATAAAGTGATTAAGTATATAACATAATTTCACGATTCACTCGAAATCAATTTTTCGTTCCAATGTGAAATAGATTCCATTATTTTCCTATCCTATAACCTAATTGTGAATAAAAAGGTAGATCGGGACAATGTATGCCAAAAGGAGTGAAAATAAAAAAAGGGAAGAGAGAAAGAGCGTCCATCGTCTAATGGATAGGACATAGGTCTTCTAAACCTTCGGTATAGGTTCAAATCCTATTGGACGTAATACTCTTCAATTGTTCTAAATTGTTGTGCAATGTTTTGAAACAAATTCTTCAGCTCTTTTTCTTGTTTTGAATAATCCCACCAAATTATCAAATATTCATTTTTTTCTTGAAGTAAAAAAATTTCAGTATGTTCCTTAAGAGCTTCTTCCAAAAGGGCTTTCGCTTCTTCCAAAAGCGCTTTCGCTTCTTCTGTAAATGTACCAGTAGAACGTATATTTTCTCCGAATTGAGGTTTATTCTTTATCAAATATTCGTGTAATCGAATGAGAAAATTTATCACCTGTGCTATTTCTAATATATCCAGGTATCCATTTGTTCTGGTATAAATAGTAGCTATTTTTTCTTCTACTTCCAAAGGAGCCGATTGAGATTGTTTGAGAAATTCACGTAATCGTTGACCCCTTGCCAATTGATCTTGAGTAGCTTTATCAAGATCAGAAGCAAATTATGCAAAGGTTTCCAACTCTGCAAATTGAGCTGACTCTAATTTCAACTTTCCAGCTACCTTTTTCATAGCTTTTATGTAGTGACCCACCGGTTGACCTCCCAACCTACTCCTTGGGTACTCTCCTTCCTCGCAGACCCCCGAGCTGCAATGGGTCTATACAATGGAGGGAGTGTACTAGTTGATAGAGGTGAGCACTACTTGGCTCAAGAGTCCCCTCTCTAAAGTCCTCTACCTCACCAAACTCAACTATAGCTCGTTACCACTACGCTAACATAGTCTCCTCCATCCAACAATAGGTTTTCCCCCAAAAAAAAGTCCCTTCTTCCATAGCTTTCCCCTGCTTTTATAGGAGTCTTCATAGGTGACACTTGGAATTTCATGCATAATTGATTATTTTTATTCATCCAAAATTTTGATTATTCACCTACCCATGTGTCATCCTCTCACCAAGCCTCTCCAAAATTATTTACTTCAATTTTAATTTAAAAATAATATTTTCCCTCTACCCAACAAGACTTCCTATTTCTTCTCTTATTTGTCTCTTGATCCCCCTTTTCTACTCCTTAATTTGTGTTCATTATTGAAGTCAATTGATATGTCTCATATTTTTTCTCCTAACTACCTCATAATTTAAATCAATTTTCCTCTTAGATGCATATTCCTATGTTGGCTCTTGCCACATAGAGCTTCTCTAAATTTCTCTAATTGTATTTTATTAATCTTATTTTAATTCACCACCATCTTCTCTTGATGAAGTTTAATTATTTTAGGATCAATCTTTATATTTAACTCTATGTCCCTTTTTCCCCCTTTTATCTAATTAATTTACTTATGTACAATATCTACATAAAATTTTCCAACATGGGGAGGGTAGATTTCTCAAGGTAAAATATTTTATTTCATCCTAGTCTCCCCTTACCCAAATTTTTATTCTTGATTTAATTTTCTTGGTTCTAACGCCATTTACCACTTTATGTGAATTTGTAGGATTTTCATATCTTGGTTATATTTATTAGTTTCTTTTTAATGATGTCAAGGGTGCCAAGTTGGTCATGCCCTTCAATAACTTCCCTTCGAAGTTCCAAGGGTGCCACACCTAAAAATTTAATTGTGATGCCAAGGGTTCCAAGTTGACCATGCCCTTCAAGAGCCCCCCTTAAAGTTCCAATGGTGCCATGCCACTTGCCCTTCAAGCATCCAGTGGTTACGAGGGGAAAGTCTAGGTGCAACGACAAAGAATGCTATCATCTTTTATGTTGCCTGCTATAGTGAGACTAATGATGTTGGGGATCAAGGAATCTGCCTTGATGCGCGCCCCCCAGTATAATCCTCATGGGAGACCCAAATTTGGTGCATGCCCCCATGACCTCGTGATCTTCAAGGAGAAGTTGTTTCAACCTTTCCAACCTAATTCACAATAGGAGTGCTAGAGAGTGAGATCAGGGACACTGTCCCACCCCTCCCATGCAGTTCCATCCAATTGTACAGCCCCATCACCCATGTGTAAGTCATTCAGCCAAGAACCTAACATATGCCTGCAACCAATAACATGCCATTAGAATTTATAGCAAGATTCAACTTGAACTTTAAAATTTCAAAGAAAAAATAGTCATTTCCATCAAACTAGATTTTGTCGACCCATCGCATGCGAGTGCATCTAGTGGTTTCATGTACACTTGATAATCATTAGTAATAGTGTTTCACAGCGTTAGTAATTCACATAATAAAATTATCAACATGACATAGTCATCCACATCGTTGGTCATCGTGAACCATAACTAATATAAGTAGCCAACATAAGGAACACAACCATCACAGCTATCATCAACATAACATCAATAGAAAACATACATATCCATAAAATCTATCATCATCATGACATTAATATAAAACATATGTATCCATCAAAAGAATCATCATCATGACATCAATAGAAAACATACATATCCATCAAAGATATCATTATCATTATCATAACACTGACTAGGAAATAAACACATCCATTACATCCATTAATAGTAGAGTCAAGTGTTTGGATTCTCAATCTGAGCTCCCCAAAGAATAATAATGTGTGAGACTTAAGGCTAAATCAATGTTAATGGCATATCAAGGTCATTCAAGTAGAGCAGGGCACTACATACACCCCCTCTTAAGAATGGGCTTTATCCCGAAGTTGTTAGAACATAAAAGGGTAATGGTGATGCATCTCCTCCTCGTCCTCCCAAGGGATAATATTAGGACTATAGTTGTCCCACTAGAGTTTTACTTGGTCCACCAATTGTCGTCTAAGCTGCAAATTTCATTGGTCTAATATGTGAACTAGTTCAGCCATCACTGTGCCCTCATTCGAGACCTGCGAAGGATCTAAAATGTAATTGCATAATACAAACACATGGAACATGCCATGCATATGTGCTAGTGATGTAGATAAAGCATGCCTATATGCTACTGACCCTTTCCTTTCTATGAATTCGAAAGGTCCCACAAACCGTGGAGATATTTTTGCTCCATAACAGGTACTTTCATATTTTTCATTATTGTTAGTAACACTTTCAACCTTTGGAATGCCTCTACGTTTTTTTTTTTTTTTTTACATTACATTATTATGGTCCTAATAATTCCACATCTAAATTAATTATCAAAATTGATCATATCTTACAGTCTTATGCCAATACATTCAATATACTTGGCATAAATTTTTAGTGGGCTGTAATGATGGTAAGTGAACATTTTTTTTACCTATATTTAGACATTTTTACTCCCACCTAAATTTATGTATACATTATGGTGGGTAGTAGTTGATGGTAAATATGTTATTAATTTAAATGTAATAGCCAAAATGTCCTATGTGGCTCATATGTCTTAGCATTTACCAACAATTATTCAAAATTAATAGTCAATAATTTCCATTTTCTTAATAGGTAAATTCAACTACTATTTTTCATGAGTAAATGATATTCTTACTATGGGTGAAGTGATATAACATCACTAATTTTTTGTATGCCCCTTTTCCCCCTAGGAATTGCACAATTGCATGAGAAGAAACATGGCATTAAACTATAAATATAATGTTTAATCTAGCCATATAATGATAACAAGGTTGATTTTAACTATAAATATAATGTTTAATCTAGCCATATAATGATAACAAGGATGATTTTAAAAGCAACAACACAAAAACAATACTAGTTTTACTAATTCAATTAATTACTAAAATATCACTAGTAGTTTTATTAATCCAATTAATTACTCAAATATGTATTCATTTGCAAGAATCTTATGTCATTCCAAAATCAATTACTAATTCCACATATCCACTAACTAAAAGTAAAATTATATATATATATATATATATATATATATATATATATATATATATATATATATATATATATATATATAATTCAAATTTAATCGAATAGATTAATATTTCTCTTATTGAATGCTAATGTATTAGTTTACATTTTTATCTTAGGTCAAAACGTTGAATATATCAAAATAATTTATTTAAGTTAGTTAAAGCTTCTATATAGCTTAGAAAGGGGTCTATTAGTAATGAATATGGAATTACTTATCCCCCACGTGTAGTATCCATGCAATCGCTTGTCCTTATTCGAAAAGCTCTCACCGGTCAATCTATGCGTGGTACTAGAACATTGGTGGTATGAATAATACTAGTAATCCCATTGAGTATGGTACTTGGTGTATTATTAAGCTATGCATAATTTGTCTAGTTCATAATGAGGTTGCAGAATGAGCTATAACATAGCGAATACATGCAAACGATAGGATGATACTACAAATGGCATATCATATCAAAGGTTAGTGTTATATATATATATATATATATAATTCAAATTTAATCGAATAGATTAATATTTCTCTTATTGAATGCTAATGTATTAGTTTACATTTTTATCTTAGGTCAAAATGTTGAATATATCAAAATAATTTATTTAAGTTACACACACACACACACACACACATATTTTATAGTAGATAATTAATTTAGACCTTGTAGCATCCCAAAATTCTATACACACAAATCATACTGTAATATTCCAAAATAGGGAAATTCTACAATGTTAGGAATATCTTATAGTATTCCTAAATTGGAGATCCAGCAATACATAAACATAAACTGGAAATAGCAGTGAACATCATCATACCAAAATTTATGGAAACCATAGAGCCATTTTATTATGTAAATCAGCAGCAAACATGTACAAAACAACTCAAATGATTAAGGCAAACAAGCCTCTCATGAATACATGTGAAAAAGATGGAATGCTTCTCTATTGCAGAATGCTCATGAACATGTACAACGCAGTCATAATTGGTATACTACTACATGGGAATGTGAAATAACATACATCTACATATATATGGCTCATACAACATTGGGAGTGAAGATCTAAGCTCCCAAAGACTACCTCAAGTCAATCCTGGAAGGATTGGCTAAAATATGCAAAAACTGCAAAATGCTGGAGTTGCAGGGTAGCAGCTGCAACTCAAGAACTGGAAATGAATGGAGAAGGCTGAAGATGTTGCATCTGATGAAAATACCTCCTCCAATGGATCTTCCAAGTGAAAATCTGATCCTAACACTGAAGATCTCACCCTCCAACAAACATTGCAATCCCTCACTGCAAATACCAACTGAAAATAACACAGTCACTGAGGGATACTGCGTTGTAGGTGCAAGAAAAAGTGTTGTCCAAGTGCCAAGATCTGTAATATGCTCCAAGGGCTTCCAAACTGATCTCTCAAAGGAAATAGAGCCTCCTCCTCTGGAAACAAGTGATGGAAGTGGTGTTGTGAACCCTCACTACAACACCCTGCAACACGACATTATTCTACATCAGAAATAACGTTGTAGCTGAAGGAGGATGCTTGGCCTCAAGCCTAGATGTGAGGAAATCAATACAACTCCTTCAAGAGGCTTCTCAAGAAAGGAGAAGGATTCCTAAATAGGAAATACTTGTGCTAAGCAGCACTGCAACTCTGCTAAATAGCAGGAGAATGCACCAAGTCTAAACAGACAAAGAAATCAATAATTTGAATCATGAATTACAATGGCTACCTTGCCCTCCTTTTAAACAAATTGAAGCCTTCTCTCCATGGGTCCCACTCATTAGGGTTTCCTCCACCAAATAACCCTCTTCCCATTCATATTGTGTTGTCCTTCCAAGTGTTCTCCACCTCCTATCCCAGCGTTGTTGACTTGGTCAAACTTGACCCTGTCTCCATGAAAATGTCCTCTTTCACACATAAGGGTGTGAAATCCAGCTCTTATGACTATCACCTTTCACATTTGAGGGATTTTATTCATGTTTTTAATAAGCATGGGCTTCCTTACCCATTTAGGCATTCCTTCTTCCTCTCTCTCTCTCATGGCAAAACTGGGCATGTGACTGCGCTGTGCATCATAGGGTGTAGCTACATGCTCACACTCCCCATAAGAAAATCTAGAGCTTGACTTAGTTTCAAATCCTCTTGGAGATTCAGTACACATCTCGCTCCTTATCTTCTTGAAATCTTCATGAATGCTCTATACAAATCTTGGAAGAAGCTTTGTGAGCCTATCTTCCTTTCTTCCTCCACATAATGGAGTCTTCATCTTCTCTTTTCTTGATAGCATGTTGGTTGAGATCCACAGGCTTAGCCAAGATCATGTTTTGATACTACTGTAATTTCTCAAAATAGGGAAATTCTACAATGTTAGGAATATCTTATAGTATTTCTAAATTGGAGATCCAGCAATACATAAACATAAACTGGAAATAGAAGTGAACATCATCATACCAAAATGTATGGAAAACATAGAGCCATTTTATTATGTAAATAAGTAGAAAACATGTACAATACAACTCAAATTATCAAGGCAAACAAGCCTCTCATGAATACATGTGAAAAATATGGAATGTTGCTCTATTGTAGAATGCTCATGAACATGTACAACACAGTCATAGATGGTATACTGCTATATGGGAATGTGAAATAACATACATATGCATATAGATGGCTCATACAACATTGAGAGTGAAGATCTAAGCTCCCAAAGACTACCTCAAGTCAATCCTGGAAGGATTGGCTGAAATATGCAAAAACTGCAAAATGTCGGAGTTGCAGGGTAGCAGCTGCAACTCAAGAACTGGAAATGAATGGAGAAGGTTGAAGATGTTGCATATGATGAAAAGACCTCCTCCAATGGATCTTACAAGTGAAAGGTTGATCCTGACAATGAAGATCTCACCCTCCAACAAACACTGCAATCCCTCACTACAAATACCAACTGAAAATAATGCAGTCACTAAGGGATACTGCACTGTAGGTACAAGAAAAAGTGTTTTCCAAGTGCCAAGATCTGCAATATTCTCCAAGGGATTCCAAACTGATATCTCAAAGGAAAGAGAGACTCCTCCTCTGAAAACAAGTGATGGAAGTGGTGTTGTGAACCCTCACTGCAACACCCTGCAACACAACATTATTTTGCTTCAAAAATAACACTGTAGCTGAAGGAGGATGCTTGGCCTCAAGCCTAGATGTGAGACAAATCAGTACAACTCCTTCAAGAGGCCTCTCAAAAAAGGAGAAGGATTCCTAAACAAGAAATCCTCGTGCTAAGCAGCACTGCAACTCTGCTAAATAGCAGGAGAATGCACCAAGTCTAAATAGACAAAGAAATCAATAATCTGAATCATGAATTACAATGGCTGCCTTGCCCTCCTTTTAAACAAATGGAAGCCTTCTCTCCATGGGTCCCACTCATTAGGGTTTCCTCCACCAAATAACCATCTTCCAATTCATACTGCGCTATCCTTCCAAGTGTTCTCCACCTCCTATCCCAACGTTGTTGATTTGGTCAAACTTGACCTTGTCTCCATGCAAATGTCCTCTTTCACACATAAGGGTGTGAAATCCAGCTCTTATGACTATCCCCTTTCACATTTGAGGGATTTTATTCATGTTTTTAATAAGCATGGGCTTCCTTACCCATTTATTTAGCTGCTAGGTGATTAAAACAAAATTTTAATATTTCATTTAGCTGTGTGCTAAAATGGTAATATTACACATACATTTGTATATCCATTCCTAAATATGTGCAACCCCTCATTCTTTATTGTACAACTATTAATCTTACATTTTGTAATACATTATTTTCAAATTCTTTAAATTACAATTAAAAATATATATTAATGTAAATTATTTACCACAACACACTAAATGTCTCAATATATATAATACATATACAATTCTTATTACGTTGTAAGACGTTCTTATTTGAAAACAACTTCCCTAGCTGCCAATGTGTCCATGTCTGAGCCATTGGATCAAATGTTAGACGATTGAAATGTTTTAGGCCATTAGATCCACAAGTAAATAGTTTTATATTTTTTTTATAATGTTAGTTTTTTTCTTTTTCTTCTTTTTAATAAGTTAAATTGATTTTGGGTGTATAATAGAAATGTTGTAATGTCATGTTTAACATGTTGACTATGTCACATTACGCAAAAATAAAAATAAAAGTAAATTAAATAAAAAGATTGACATAATGTAATGAACATTTTAACTAGGTCAAAATACAATAAAAAATAAAAATAATAAATAAAATAATAATAAGCTATAAAAAACAACCCATGGTATTCATGTGGAATATATTTTATTTAAAGGACGAAATTAAGATGACCTAGATCAATCTTGACTCTGGATCTATCTAGAGCCAAGATGGATCAAATGTCTTCATATGCAAACCTCTTTTAGAGTGAAAAGAGAATTGATCCCTTTCATAAATAATATAGATCTAAACTAACTACTTAATAAAATTATTTTTAATTGTTTATAACCATTATTCTCTTAAAATTTTACTTAATAAAATGTATCTAAATTTTCATACATCCAAATATACATAGTTTTTTTTGTTCTACATTATTTTTGTTACAACTATTTTATTATTCAAAAAAGACATGGTTTTTTTTGTTATATATTATTTATGTTACAACTATTTTATTATTCATGAGTAGTATTTATTAATATATAAAAATTAAATTAATAATGAAAATTTTTAATTTTTTTTTTAAATTGCCATAATGGCTTCTTCTGTACAACAACTTATTTCTTCTAGGCTACTCTCTCCTATGGTATTGCCTTACATCGTTTCTTTTGCAACATGTGGTGCAATTGCTAGTTAATATATAATACAACACTATTTTTTTCCCTTATAATTACGCCTTAGGGCGTTCCTATTTGAAAACAACTCCCCTAGTTGCCATTGTGTCCATGTCTGAGCCATTGGATCAAATGTTAGATGATTGAAATGTTTTAGGCCATTAGATCCACAAGTAAATAGTTTTATATATGTTTTTTATAATGTTAGTTTTTTTTTTCTTTTTAATAAATTAGATTGAATTTAGGTTTTGGTGAGACTATGTCAAATTACACAAAAATAAAAAGTAAAAGTAAATTAAATAAAAATATTGACATAATGTAGTGGAATACAATAAAAAATAAAAATAAGAAAATAATAATAAACTATAAAAACAACCCATGATATTAACCCATGGTATTCATGTGGAATGTAGTTTATTTAAAGGGGGAAATTAATATGGCCTAGATCAATCTTAACTATGGATCTACCAAGAGCCATGAGGGATCAAATGTCTAATAATAATAAACTATAAAAACAACCCATGGTATTGAACGATGGTATTCATGCCGAATGTGGTTTTTCTAGTTCTATATTTTTTTTGTTAAAACTATTTTATTGTTCCAAAAATACATCGTTTTTTTGTTATATATTATTTATGTTACAACTGTTTTATTATTCATGAGTATTATTTCTAAATATATGAAAACTTAAATTAATAATGATTTTTTTTAAATATGTGATTTTTTTAAAATTTCCAAATTATTTCACATTTCTAATTTCTTAAGTAACACTAAATTTACCTTTAATTACTTAATTGTAATAGTTTTTAACTACATAACACTTTGTAACTATATACATATTCTAGTTTATAACATGATCCACAATCAAAGAAAATTGCTAGGGATTTCACAAGTTATTAGTTTGCAACCTCATCCATAATCAAAGAAAATGGCTATGGATGTCACAAGTTATCATTGACACAATGATCTATTGACATTCTTGGTTGAAATGGATCATATTAGATGCATGATGTCAATTCAAAATAGATATGTGTTATGAAATCCATAATTTCTCATCTTATACAACAATTTCTAACAATAACCGCTCAATTTACTTTCGAGTGAGAAAGTCAATATTGTTGTATAATATCCATGGTTGTAATGAACCCCATACATTGTGATGGACATCATCTGAATTTTAGTGCACATAGAACAACACCCTAAAAATTCTATACTCTTCATCAATTAAGAATAAGCTTAGAGAATTTAGTTATGATAAGAAAATTGTGATAGTGTGTTATAATTTTCTCTACAAATGTGTTGGAGTTGTTTTCTCAATAAACTTGTTTTTACTGCTCTAAGTGATGAAATTCATCGTTGTTGCATATAGTAGCATTTAACTCTTATAAGAAAAGTGTGATAGTGTGTTATAATTTTCTCTACAAATGTGTTGGATTTGTTTTCTCAATAATTTTTTTTTACCGCTCTTAAGTGGTGAATGCAATTGGCATATGTAGATGAACTTGGAGTAAACTCTATTTCTTTAATAAAAATTCTCTTTATTTACATCTATGCTAGATATATTGTACTTGAATGTATTTAAAATATCTTATTTGAGTTACATGCTCATTTCATGCTTCTTTCAAATGATTATTAATCACCAAAGGATTTTCACCCCAATTTTCTATTTCAATATCTATAACAATTTTTTTATATATGTGAACAGATTATGTTGGTTTACATATATGTTTTCATCCCCAATTGCCTATTTCAATATCTAAAACAAAATTTTCTCGTTGATAACTCTTATCAACAATATCTTTAAAACCTCCACACCTGCTGTCATGGAAGCAAAATTTTCCTTTCATTCCTTCGCGATGGAAAATTTTCCTTTCATTCCTTCACGATGGTTCCTTCTCTGCAAAATCTTATTTCTTCTACGCTACTATTTTCCATGCTATTTCCTTAAGGCATTTCTTTTGCAACATGTGGTGCAAATGCTAGTTGTATTATATACATATGAGTTGTTGTACCATTTCTTAGTTTTAAAGTAAGAATCATTGTCTTTATTATATACTTTGTTTAATTCTAAACCCTTATTAATATGCAAGTTCTTTTAATGTCTGCCAACATATAACAATTTAGTTATTTTTTTTAGTTAAACAAACAAGCATAATATATAAATAATATATTTAGAAAAAACTATACTAATAAGTTATTGGTTAACATTTCACTTTAACAATTGGTAACTTGTATTGAGATAAAAGGTTAGATTATATAAAAATTAGAACCCGGTTTTTCCTCTTCTTGAAGTTGTTAGTTTCTTTTTACTTTTCCTTTACAAACTACGTCATTTTTTATGTCCCTTTTAAGGAGTCATTATTTTTGAAAGTTTAATCAATTTAGAATAAAATAATGAATTGATGATATATGTCTTGTTCGTCTTCATTTTCAAAATATTTTTATGCCTTCCATCACTATGTTGTCCAGTTTGTCTTCATTTCAAAATATTTGTATGCCTTCCATCACTATGTTGAATTGCAAAGATTTCCTTCTTAACAATACAAATTTGTGGATACACAAATTTGTACAAATTATTTTTGTTCAACTGAATGACATCACCTATATAAAAAGAATAAAAATGATAGATATCTCTTAAAAGAATTATGAATTATAATCAGTTAGAAATATTTAATTCCTACTTGTCTATGGTTGTAAATCTCCATTTGAGGAGTTTGTTCCTACATAATAGGAAGTAGCTAGAATATAGTTTCTCCTAGTTTAGTGTGTGGTTGAGAGATTCTCTCAACCACATTACTGTACGTCCAAGATAGAATTCCTATCTTGAGACTATTGCTTGTATAAATATGTGTGTAATTTCCTTGATTCATATACAGAATTTGATTAGAGTTTGCAGTGTGATATTTTATCTTGGTATCGGAGCTTGGGCCTCGGCCCCTCGTGGGCTGAGGGAAATAGTAAATAGAGAGTTTTTAAATTGTGTTTTAGTTTTTAGTTTTTGGTTGTCCATTGATTGCTCAGTCTGCGTGTACGCTACCTGATCGCACTGTTGCTTCTGCTTCGTGGTTGAAGGCTTCCATTCACAGCAGTATGGAGATGATGCGTAGAAAGCCGGGTCCGTTGTGGAGATAGTCATGGTCGGTAAGAACTGAACTCCTAAATCTGCGGCGTGAAACCAGATCTGCGTGGAAGATTTGGGTGAAAGCGGTGAGCGCAGAACAGATCTGCAAAATGATCTACGTGAGTTGTGAGATCGTGAGTCCGCTTTGGCATTTCATGTTCTATAGAGGATCACGAGAACGACAAGAGATTCAAGGGAGAATTTCCATTGCGTGGAACATGAGACCACGTGCACTGCGATGTGAGCAAAGAAAACACGAGTGCTGCTGTAGATTTGGGCATGGAGAAACACAAGCAGCTGGATATCATGATTAATAACGTAGGGAATATAGATATTGTTGCAGTTGGAAGCGAAGCAGAGTACGAGATGGAGCAGTTCAATCGAGTAATGAGGGTAAATGTGAGAGGAAAGATGCTAGGTATTAAGCAGGCGGCCTGCGTGATGATCTCGCCGAAGAAGGGTTGCATAACCTCTACTGCTAGAGTTGCAAGCATTATAGGTGGATCTGCTCCATACGCTTACACGGCCTCGAAGCATGCAATCATAGCGCTGATTAAGAACCGAGTAGTTGAGCTGGGGAAATACGGGATCAGAGGCAACGACCCTTGTCATCAATTACAGGAAACAAGGCACTACCTCTACTGTTTCAAAAGAGGGTGTTGTTCAAATTCTCGTCAAGAAGCAGAGATCATGATGTTCGGTTGTATTCAAGATCTGTTGGAGAAAACTGGCGTTGTTGTTAGTGAAATTGGCGTCCTGGTTGTCAATTGCAGTGTGTTTAATCCAGTTCCATCACTGTCATCCATGATTGTGAATAAATTTGGGTTTCGCAGCGACATCAAGACTTATGACCGCGGCGGAATGGGATGCAACGCCAACCTAATATCGCTGGATCTGGCCATGGGTTTCCTGCATGCTACTAGCAGGGGAACTTATGCAATTGTTTAACACATTGCAACTATCTAGGAAAAGCATGTAGATGGGATAATTGTTTGATGCAGGTTTCGAATCGAGTCCATAGATATGTGGCTTATAGAAAACTCTGTGGCAGCCTGGGGTTTATCAGCTAGTTGGCATGCTCTTCCTCTGTGGGGTTTGTATCCCATTGTTGATTGATTTTAGTTAATGAGAACAATGTCGTTGATGTAGTCTTCTGGTAAATTATTATAATTGTGTTGGTAAAGGCCATTTTATATTAAATTCATGGAGTAAAAAATTTTCTGCTTTCTGAAAATTATGGGAGCTGGTTTCAAAGCACGCACAGAGGAAGAAGGACGTATTTTGTTTCTAAAAATTAGGATTTAGTCATGAGGTTGAGCTCAAAGTGTCACCTGTGGTTCGTGCCTTTTGCTTCAAGCTTAACATAATTTGCCGCACAGGATTAGACTTGCATCGTTTGTTGCGTTTGATGAGACTGTGGTAGGATCATGGCCTGGAATGGAGAAGAGTTCGTGGGTGGATATGCCCTTGTTGGTGCAGCCAACGGCATTAGAGAGACAACAAATCGAGAGCAGATGTGCGGAACACAGATAATGTGGAAAAGGTGAGATTATGTCGGTGCAGAATTTATTTGATGGACAATGAGCTGCCATGACGTGATTATGTCGGGTAAAAATGAAACTAAAAGCTCCAGCATATCTCCTTTGATGAAATAAATTGTCTTCGTAAGTTATTCTACTTTCATGTTGAGAACTGGCCAACTTAACATGTAAATGCATTTATGTAAATCTGGTTAAAAGAATTAGATTGTTGTGACATTTAGCCTGGCAAACTAGTGTCACCAGTGTAAATCTATGTTGGAATTTTCCATTCCAACAATAGACAAATATATTTGCAGGAATGATTTATTACCAGATATGGGAAGACATGACAGTGAAAACAACATCAAAGGATTGGAGCTATATCAGAGATTGGAGGATGATTGAGTTCGTGTTGCATATTGTTAGCGAGCATGCGGAGGCATGCTTGAAAACAGTGACTAGCCTTGATACTGTGAATAGGGGAAGTGGCATTACATTGCGATGCTGGGAGAATTGGATACTGAAACGTGATGGAGGATTGGACCGTGGAGTCCTGGATTACTGTTCTTGAAGGGAAAATTGTGTTCTCTTCGTGTGGCTATGAGTGCCTATGTTCCGGTTTCCTTATCAGTGGACCCCTCACAGGTATCAATGGAATGGTTACTGGTATGCTTGGGAAATAATCATCTTTGGGCAGAGAGGGAATTAATGTGAAGATTTTATGTTTTATTTAGTTTCTTGGAATCATGCTTAAAGATTATTGAGCCTTATTGAGCCTAGCTAACTCAATGTAGGTAAATTTATTTTGTTAGAATTAGCTACTCTAACTAATGACAGGTGAAACATGGAGTTCCAAGAATTTATTTGATAATGACAAAAATGTCCAAGATGTGAACAATGAAAAGATGAGGTAAAGGAGCAGCAACAAAGTTTATGGTGGACAAAAAAATAGATGTTTGTTTGAGTTAGTGTGGTTTGTGGAATAGACTCCCTAACATGTTATAAGCAAGTCCAGTTGTTGTAATGGTCATTGTATGTACCCAGAAACTCCAAAATGTTGAAGTATGAAATGTAAGCCTTGTAAAGGCATTTGAAAGTTTGTGGTGATCTTAAAACCACTTTGTAATGGTTTGTGGTGAGCCAGAAACCACCTATAGAGCCTTTGTGGCTGGATCACCTTTGTGGCTAAAAAGTGCCTTGTGGCTGCGTTTACACGAGAGCTTTGTGCTCGGGAGAGCAGGTGGACTGCAGTAACGCCTGGCTCACGGTCTCAGATGATTCATTAATCTCTGAGCAGAAGGGAGTTGGCATGCTTTCTTCACTGACAGTTGCGCTGAGAAGCGCAATTGGCATGACTGTTCAGTACATACTCGCACCGATGCACCAAATCACGGGATTGGCACGGAAGCGCACGATAAACCCGTGTCAAGATTTTACCTTGCAAAGTTTTTGTTCTGGGCACGGATTTTTTGTTCGAGAAGACGCCACCTCACCTTCAGTGGAAGATCCGCGGGAAGCCTCACCTTCGCTGGAAGATCTGCGGGAGTTGCAGATCTGAGAAGTTACAGATCTGTCTGGGAGAGGCAGATTGGAAGATTCGCGGGAAGCCTCACCTTCGCTGGAAGATCTGTGGGAGTTGCGGATCTGTCCGGGACAGAAAGATTGTGTTTTGGAGATTCTGCACATGCAATTCGCCCAATGGTGGTGGATTTGTAGGTACATATATGCAGTGATAATGGTCGACAGAATCATGTATGCAAAGGACATCCTACAGGACTAGCGGTTGCAGCGGTTGGTACCCATTCATTCCGGTGGATGGTTGCTCTTTTATATGGACGTCGACATATTCTTTGTTATGTTTGACCACAACCAGACTTTGTGAATCACTATCATGACAAGTAGTCATTAAGGGGGGGAGTTAGAAATATTTAATTCCTACTTGTCTATGGTTGTAATTCTCCATTTGAGGAGTTTGTTCCTACATAATAGGAAGTAGCTAGAATATAGTTTCTCCTAGTTTAGTGTGTGGTTGAGAGATTCTCTCAACCACATTACTGTACGTCCAAGATAGAATTCCTATCTTGAGACTATTGTTTGTATAGATATGTGTGTAATTTCCTTGATTCATAGTTTGCAGTGTGATATTTTATCTTAATCATTTTGAGAGAATCATTATAATTCTTAAAATATGCAATTAACTTAATTTATTTCCATATAAAACAGAATTATTAATGTATTTTCGTGAAAATAAATATCAAATTAGAGTGAATTAAATATCACTTTGCATGATGCAAGCAAATCGATGCTCTGGATTAATCGAAGCCTTGAAGCCTTGAAAGTGGTATTGTGTGAATTACTTACCCTAACTCCCTAATGGGTGGAGGAAATTTAGAGGATACAATTTATCATGATAAGTGAAACAACATTATTCAAAAAAGTTAACATAGAGTAAAATTTGCATGTCCAGATTGACTATTTCATTCACCACGTGGAACAACTACCACATAAATATAAATAAGGGTAGAAAACAATTCGATTGGTTCAGTTATAAGTATATGAACCCCAATAAGGGCTTAATATGGATTTCAAAGCTCTCCCACTGCAAATCTTAAGTCCATTTGGTATCACGATAACATGGTATACAATTAATACAATGGCTTAGAGGTCTGGTGGGTTATAACCTATTCCTAGAGTTATGCCAATAGGTATATTATAGGTTTTGAATACTAATATGATTTAATAAATTAGTTGATATCCATAGGAACATAATCTCAAACCTTAAGCGAGTATTAAAGAAGTCTCACAGATGAGGATATGAGGATGGTTTACAATCCCTCATTCAATTGGTTCAGTCAAAGTCACTAGCGCTAGGTCATTCTATGAGGATTGGAATTCTTCGAAATCCAATTCAACAATATCAATCATAAATTGTATACTGGAAGTATGTAGGCAGGGATACAGAAAAATGGATTCTATAATTATTATTTTTTTAACTGACATATTAGAGTACATAGATTTCATATTAAATAATTTATTATTGGTTTTTATTGTTTTAAAATGTTAATGGCCATATATAATTGAATATGTAAATCTTATATTTTATAAGAAATAATATTAGAGAAAATTGCTAAATATTATTATTATTATTAAAAATAAAACATAAAATAAGAATTTTAATTAAATATTACTCTATTTTGTACTGGTTTGGCCAAGTTGTCTAAGACATCTAATTAGCTTCTGGTCTTGAAGAAGAAAAATAGGTATATTATAGGTTTTGAATACTAATATGATTTAATAAATTAGTTGATATCCATAGGAACATAATCTCAAACCTTAAGCGAGTATTAAAGAAGTCTCACAGATGAGGATATGAGAATGGTTTACAATCCCTCATTCAATTGGTTCAGTCAAAGTCACTAGCGCTAGGTCATTCTATGAGGATTGGAATTCTTCGAAATCCAATTCAACAATATCAATCATAAATTGTATACTAGAAGTATGTAGGCAGGGATACAGAAAAATGGATTCTATAATTATTATTTTTTTAACTGACATATTAGAGTACATAGATTTCATATTAAATAATTTATTATTGGTTTTTATTGTTTTAAAATGTTAATGGCCATATATAATTGAATATGTAAATCTTATATTTTATAAGAAATAATATTAGAGAAAATTGCTAAATATTATTATTATTATTAAAAATAAAACATAAAATAAGAATTTTAATTAAATATTACTCTATTTTGTACTGGTTTGGCCAAGTTGTCTAAGACATCTAATTAGCTTCTGGTCTTGAAGAAGAAAATTAGATTTAAATAATCTCACAACAATATGATATGGAATAGTGTATTAATCTCACAAAATATATTTTGAATTCCAAAACAATCTATTTATTATTATTATTATTATTATTCAATAATATATAATATATATGCAATTCACTGATATCCTCTTAGTTCGTGAAACTTTAATGGCTTTCTGAAATCTCTTTTCTCTCTCACACTTATATATCCAATAAATAACCAATACCAATAACATAACACATATCAACCAATATCCAAACATATGAAAAATAATCCAAAATTGAAATTCTCTTCACACTCTCATAAAGTATCTTATGAAAAATTGGAGTAATGCCTCCTAATGACTATCGTGAAGCGATGTATATGTGGCTGCAAAGTTTGCACATGGACCAAAGAATTGAAAGCATGTGGGGATTATAAAGTAGTTTAAACTTGGTGGGAATACAAAAAAAACCGTGGAACTTTTTGGAGTTGAAGAGACGGAAGTAATAAAAGAATTATTTGCATAAAAAGAGATGGTATAGTGGCTATGAAAAATGCCCACCTTTTACTACAACATAGGTTGAGACAGGGAGAATGCCCCAGTAGATTAAATGAAATGAACGATGAATTTCAAAGACTCTGCGGTTTGCAAAACTGAAATATACAATACAATATTAAAGTAACATTGAAGCATTACTAATAATAGAATAGTTAAGTTTTTCTTTACAAAACATGCCAAATCTATTGAAATATTCATACAGTCATGTTAAATTTGGTTATATAATACTGGATTAAGACTAGTGTTTTTAAAGCTGTTAAAAATATCATGGGAGAGGTCAAAGACTCAAAGTGAGAGGTTGTCAAGGGTTTGTACTACATAGAAGATTTCAAAAATGTTTAATGTTTTAGAGGGTTAATCATTTTATATTTCCAATTGAATTTTGTGATGTTACATTACATTTGATTGAATGTTTGAAGTCTATTTTTTTTTTTGCTTTCACATATGTATGATTAGATTTAAGAGGATAATTTCTATAGTTGAGGGTTTATTTATAAAATAAAATAACAAATGTCTGCGGTTAAGAAATATTGGATTTATTTCATATCATACATAATATTCTTTGACTAAAACCAAATTTTAAAACTTAAGTGTGATTCTTTGACAAGAATAAAGCACAGAAGTGTGATTCTTTCACAAGAGTAACACATTTATTTTCACATAAAGCCATAGGTTAGAATCCATTCATATTTAGGTGAACCCCATTATTACTTAGGATATACTCACTTCCTTTGTGCAGAGGATATAAAATGAATAAAATACAAGAAATGAAGGGTTTCAAATCTGAAAAGGTTATGCGGAAAATAGTAAAGCCAAAGAATAAGACCGCCAATTGAATCGGGAAAAAACTCATCGAATAAAACAATATGCAAACTCAACCCAAATATCAAGGCTGGATAGTAAGAGTACCACATGGACTAAGACTATCTCATAGGAAGAGATAGGGAAGATGCATGTCCCATGCTTTAATGTGAGACCTTGGTTATTATACACGTGTTATTCTACTAGTCCGTAGTTCTGGCGGGAACATGACTTTGTTAGTTTAAAATATTGTGGAGGATTCCATGTATTTATATAGTTGTTTCAAATTCGAACTGTAGATAGAACATTCACTGTAACATGTGAAAGTTTCATTATAGACACTCACTTGCCCAAGTACTCCACTACTATTAGTTTGCTATAATTATGCCATTTGGTGCTATCCTCTAGTACCCAAGTCGTGAAATCTGGAGTTGAAGATTTCCAGAATTTATTATTATTTTTCCCTATCGAAACTTGGCAATGGATCTACGCTATAATCGCACATAGGATCAATTATCAAATCATAAAGTCATTCCATTCTAATAATCGTTAGTTTCTCATTGATTTTTCAATTCATATTTATTCTACTTCAGTTCTTGATCCATTTAATTGAGTGTAGAACTTATCTTGGTGTGGGAGCGATGATACTTTCTTGTCCTTTCTCATATCACTACTCTCGAATATTTACCATGAGTGTTTTCAACCAAGTGGAGGCAGTCCAATAATAAATATATTGAAACGCTACGCCTCACGGATTAGTTGATTGGGTAGGTTGTGTGCCGTGGCGATTCATCTTGTGGTGGATATGACCATAGGTGTTTTCCAGCGAAAGGATAGTGAGCTTATTCAACTTTGCTCAAATGTCGCGCAAGCTCAGTTCCCTTCTTCGACCAATTAATATCAATCCCAATGCATAAGTAGTCGAAAAAGTCAAAGGTGTGGTTCTAAATTACAAGTTTGCTCAAATGTCGCGCAAGCTCAGCTCCCTTCTTCGACCAATTAATATCAGTCCCAATGCATAAGTAGTCGGAAAAGTCAAAGGTGTGGTTCTAAATTACAAGTTCCTTCCGGTAGTGATATTTCTTTGAATTTCGTATTTATTGGATTATCAAAATCCATAATTATATAGGCATTGACTTCACTATTGGTTACTACTTTTATATGGGGTAAATTTTGGGTTAGCATATCTCATTTATAGTCCTTAGTTTTTTATTTTATTTTTTAATTCATGTATGTCGAGTTGTTTTACTAATCGTGTTATAACCATCACACAATTAGCACTGAGATTCCTAAATACATTATGTTTGACTCTTGAATTTTTTTTTTTAAGTAACTTTTGTAAATTTTTAGTTCCTAATTCTGACAGTACACTATGCAACAATAAGCATAGAACAATTATTTAGAATCTTTCAAAAAGAAATAACATGATTTTTATTTTTATTTTTATTTTGTATTTTATGTATTTTATTTTATTTTATAATATCATAATTGTTATTTTATAAAATCTGCTAAGGGTTTTTAGGCCCAGTGTGTGAACCTAGGGCTTTGATACCAAGTGTAGGGACTACCCTAATTTTTATTTATTTATTTATTTTTAAAACAATGCAGAATAGTTATGACTACAATCATAAGCACATTAACATTGGGAACTCACAAATATTTAAGCACTTACATCAAATATCCATAAATTTTACTGCATTACACATATCATCTAATTTACATGCTATTAACTATAGGCACCATAAAATCATATAAAGAACATCATAACTGACATAGGTACCGTTCACTAGGAGACGAGATTCAAACTTGATTTGTCGCTATTTGCACTTCCTTGCTTTCGTCCGCCTCCAAGTGTTAATTTTCACGTGCTTTGACCGAATGTGGTAACCTACCGATTGACCTCCTAACCTACTCCTTGGGTACTCTCCTTCCCCGCAGACCCCCGAGTTGCAATGGGGTTGTACAATGAAGTATACTAGCTGATAGAGGTGAGCACCACTTGGCTCAAGAGTCCCCTCTCTAAAGTCCTCTACCTCACCAAACTCAACTATAGCTCGTTACCACTACACTAACATAGTCTCCTCCATCCAATAATAGGTTTCCCCCAAAAAAAGTTCCTTCTCCCATGGTTTGCCCTTGCTTTTATAGAAGGCTTCCTAGGTGACACTTGGCATTTCATGCATAATTTATTATTTTTATTAATCCTAAATTTTGATTATTCACCTATCCATGTGTCACCCTCTCACTAAGGCTCTCCAAAATTATTTACTTCAATTTTAATTAAAAAAAACATTTTTCCTCACCCCAACAAGACTTCCTATTTCTTCTCCTAGTTGTCTCTTGATCCCCCTTTTCTACTCCTTAATTTGTGTTCATTACTGAAGTCAATTGATATGTCTTATATTTTTTCCCCTAACTACCTCATATTTTAAATCAATTTTCCTCTTAGATGAATATTCTTATGTTAGCTCTTGCCACATGGAGCTTCTCTAAATTTCTCTAATTGTACTTTATTAATCTTATTTTAATTCACCACCATCTTCTCTTGATTAAGTTTAATTATTTTAGGATTAATCTTTATATTTAACTATATGTCCCTTTTCCCCCTTTACCTAAGTAATTTACTTATGTAAAATATCTACATAACATTTTCCAACATGGGGAGGATAGATTTCTCAAGGTAAAATATTTTATTCTTCCTATTCTCCCATTACGCAAAGTTTTATTCTTGATTTAATTTCCTTAATTCTAACGTCATTTACCACTTTATGTGAATTTGTAGGATTTTCATATCTTGGTTATATTTATTAGTTTCTTTTTAATGATGTCAACGGTGCCAAGTTGGTCATGCCATTCAAGAACTTCCCTTCGAAGTTACAAGGGTGCCACACCTAAAAATTTAATTTTGATGCCAAGGGTTCCAAGTCGGCCATGCCCTTCAAGAGCCTCCCTTAAAGTTCCAAGGGTGCCACGCCACTTTCCCTTCAAGCATCTAGTGGTTACGAGGGGAAATTCTAGGTGCAACAGCAAAGACTACAACTATCATCTCTTATGTTGCCTGCTATAGTGAGGCTAATGGTGTTGGGGATCAAGGAATCTGCCTTGATGCACACCCCCCAGTAAAATCATCATGGGCGACCCAAATTTGGGGCTTGCCCCCACGACCTTGTGATCTTCAAGGAGAAGGTGTTTCAACTTTTCCAGCCTAATTCACGGCGGGAGTGATAGAGGGCGAGATCAAGGACACTATCCCACCCCTCCCATGCAGTTCCATCCAATTGTACAGCCCCATCACCCATGTGTGAGTCATTCAACTAAGCACCTAACATATGCCTGTAACCACTAACATGCCATTAGAATTTATAGTAAGATTAAACTTGAAATTTAAAATTTCAAAGAAAAATTATTCATTTCCATCAAACGAGATGTCGACGATTCATCACATGCGAGTCCATCTAGTGGTTTCCTGTCACACTTGATAATAATTAGTAACAGTGTTTCACAGTGTTAGTCATTGACGTAATAACATTATCAACATGACATATTCATCCACATCGTTGGTCATCGTGAACCATAAATAATATAAGTAGCCAACATAAGGAACACATCACAACTATCATCAACATAACATCAGTAGAAAACATACATATCCATCAAATCTATCATCATCATGACATCAATAGAAAACATACATATCCATCAAATCTATCATCATCATGACATCAATAGAAAACATACATATCCATCAAAGATATCATTATCATAACATTGATTAGGAAATAAACACATCCATCACATCCACTAATAGTAGAGTCAAGTGTTTAGATTCTCAACCTGAGCTCCCCAAAGAATAATAATGTGTGAGCCTTAAGGCTATATCAATGTTAATGTCATATCAAGTTCGTTCAACTAGAGCGGGGCACTACACTATTTTTTTGGTGCATAACTTTAGCATTTTTTACTAGATTAAGTATGATAAAAATTCCCTTTGTTACCTTCATGATTCCAGTTCATAAAAGATATTTCCTCAGAATAGTTAAGTATATGAGTTCATAGAAAAAGTTTTGAATTTGAAATATGACTTCCAACAACATTCATCACATTAAATATGACAAAAATTCCTTTTTTTGTATTTTCGATTCAATGTTGCACTTATCACGATTACCTGTTTCGGGTTTGAGCCGGAGACACGTAGAAAGTCTCAAGTTTCTTGACCAGATCTCACAGCACTACTTGAAACTTGTTGTATACTGGTAGTTGAATCCATGCCAACTATTATCAAGATATTATGCCAACTTACAATTACTTTCAATATTGATGTTGCCAAAGGAACAATAAATTGAACATCCAGCTAAAATAAGGGAAAAAAATTGAATGGAATAGTGCCTTTTCAAAAACATATTGAATATGATAGATGGGTGTCTCATGCTGGTGAGAATTTTCTCTTTGGTAAGCGCATCCATGGCTAACACCTTTCGCCTTCCTTAAAACCAATATGAATTCGTGAGACCGGAGAGAACCTATGGGATTTCCACCTTCCTTCACGAAATGAAAATGAAAATGGGGGGACACCAAACCCCCCTGCCGGGGAGCCACCAACATAGCCAAGCCTTGAAGACCCCCCCCCCCCCCCCCCCCAACTCGCTTCTTCATTGTAACAATCCAGTCATATGGAAAGAAAAAGCTAATAGTGGAACGTCACTAGTAGGGCCTTATGCACATTGATTCTTGGAACAATCAATAGGCCCATACCAGTTCTCCTTTGATTATTTCCATATTTATCCTTACACCCATACATTATTATTTGGCCTCCGCAAAGGCCCTTAGACATTTCACTAATTAGCCCATTATAGATAGACCATTAGAGTGGCTTGAATAGAGAGTGGATATAGTGTAGGTGGATGCAGTTTTCTAGTATTAGGATGAGGTTAGATTAGCTAGAGTGAGGAATATAGTGGCTATATAGGAGGCAACAGTGACACAAGGCCTAAGGATTCTTAGAGATGTAGCTCAACAAGGTGGTAAGAGTGATTAGGAGGAGGAGATTGAGGTTTAGAGGCTAGATGAGTGACCATTAGATGATACAGAGCTCCCAATAGAGATAGAGATATCTCTAAGTATGAGCCAAAATGCTTTTATTTCAATCATGACCACAATAGTGGGGGACAATAAGATTTGATATTTTTAGGCTAGTCTTAATAACAGATCCTAGTATGGCAGGCGCTACTATTTGACATTGAGGCAGTGATTAGAAAAAAAATTATAGAAAACAATATTAAGTCTGTTAACTTACAGTTAACTGTTGTTTCATAGTGTTTCCTCATTAGACAGCTTGCAGCAATAGGTAGACATTTCTACACCTAAAATCTTCATTGATCGAAGATCAGTTTGCTTGCCTTAAGGAAACCATGACTTGCGCTCTATTCTGGCACCCCCAGCATCAATTAACCTGCAATTTACAAAAGGTTCTTCTATCCCTGAGTGACAACTATTAAAAATTACAAAAACCTCTACATTCTACATGTTCACTCAATTTAAACCAAAATCTTGCAGGAAAATCGATATCCTGACTCAAGTCTTCAAAGGGATCTGATTATCATTCGGAGGGGAGCCTTTCCTTAATCTCTTAAATCTTGAAAGCGGCTCTTTATTGTAGTACTTTGGATCTTCATCATATTGATCTGGGAAAACTTTAGTTCCTGGGCTCGATCCCTACCGTTGGAAGCCCCAAGATTCGGGGATTGATTCTGACATGATCTTCTTTAGAAGTGGCAGGGTTTTCATATTCTCCTTCATTGTCCTAAAAGCCAAGGGCAGGCGTTGCTATTCAAAATCAAGGCTGAGGGAGAATGTAGGAGCTTCCAAAACATCTGCTACTATTCGAAATCGAGGCCGAGTGAGAATGTATAAGCTTCCAAAATATTTGCTGCTATTTGATGAATTGGAAAAAATTCCAATGCAAAAATTAGTTTGAATTTAACGAGATTGGCGCCAAATACTCGAGCCCATTCTTAGTAGAAATTCACTTTGAGGTTCTCCATTGGCTAGGATGAATATTTAGGAAAATCAAATATCCTATTTTTTTTTAACACTGGGAAACCTATGCTTTTTAAAAATATATAATTTCACCTTTTAAGATTTTTTTATTTTTTGTACATTTGGTTTATTAATTTGTAATCTTGACTTGTAAATAAGGTGGTTTGTGTGTTTTTAGTTCTCATCAAGATTTTTAATTTAAATCTTATAGAATGGTTGATGTGGGAGTTAATTATAGGAGTTATACTATCTATCTTAAGGGGTAATGAGGCTTGATTTAATCTTACACAATTTTAGCGACAACGTTTCACATTTGGGTAGATTGTTTTTCCATCCAATATGTGGTTTAGCACAGCCTAAGCACAACCTAATAGTAGGGAAGAAAACTTTCATTTGGTTGTTTATATCATGACAAGACTTGGTTATGCATCTTATGGAGTCATGTTGAAGGTTAGATGAGGTTTATGATTATGGAAACTTCATATTGTCATTGCATTGAGGTTTTCGACGATGAGATTCTATTGCCTAGTATGGAAAATTTGGTGTTGAGGAGGCACAATTGAAGAAATGTTGACTTGTCAAAGGTGCCGCATGGAATATCTACTCATCAAGATTCATTAATGTGGTGAATATTTAATTTATGTTGTTATTGTATTAAATGTGTTGACAGATGGATACTTAGGGGCTTAAGGACCAGGGGTTAGGATTATGATTTATTTATGCGCTTAAGGATTATGGCTTAGCATATTTAGGTGTTATGGGGTTCACAACCGTATGCATTATAGGGGTTTAGGGGTTTAGGATTCAAGGGTTAAGGGTTAGGTCTTAGGGGGTTTAGGGGTTATGGGGTGAGGTCTAGGGGGTTTAGGGGTTAGTTCTTATTAGATTAGTGGTTAAGGGCTCCAAGGGTTAAGGGTTAAGCACTAAGGGCTTAGGGGTTAACAGCTTAAGGATTATGGGATTTAGGTGTCAACGGGTTAAGCAGTTAGGGGTTAGGCGGTTAAAGTGTTTAGGGGTTATGAGCTAATGGTTAAGGGTTAGGGTTACTTTATTCTTATGAAATTAGATGCATGTGTGGACATTAGACAAGCATATTGTTTCTCTTTGAAATAAAATACATGGAGGATATTTTGGGGAAATGGGATTGTCCATAAAATGTAGATCAGATTTGGGGACCTTGTGGCTCTTTTTCTTGAACCCTAGCAGTGCTTGAAGGTTGTATTTGGAAGGGCTAGTAGAAAAAAACCCAATATGATCAAGAAGATTAGTGTTGGAGCACCTATGGTTTGAGAGAAAGGCTTAAGGGTTCTATGAGTTAAGGGGTTTAAAGGTTTAGGAGTAATGAATTAAGGGTAAAGGGTTAGGGCTTAGGGGGTTTAGGGGTTAGGGGGTTGCGTTCTAGGGGGTTTAGGGGTTAGGGGGTTGAGGTCTAATTGGTTTAGGGATTAAAGGGTAATGGATTAGTGGTTAAGAGCTTCATGGGTTAAGGGTTAAGCACCAAGTGCTTATATGTTAAGTGCTTAAGGGTTATGGGATTTAAGTTAAATGAGTCGGGGTCGAGTCGTGCGTTCAGGTGGGTTGGGCCTTGCGTTCGGGTGATTCGGGTCGGGTCGGGTCGTGTCATGGGACCGTGTTAAAAATGCTAAGTTGTGATCCCTTGTGTGCCTTGTGGACATTCATGCGGCCCATTTTCTAATTTCTCCCTCATGCCTTCGTTTGAGTCATGCGTTCGGGCAGGTTGGGTCAGGTCGTGTGAGGGAGGTCGTGTTAAAAATGCTAAGTTCTGACCGCCCATGTGCCTGGTGCATATTCGTGTGGCCCGTTTTCATTTTTCTCCCTCGTGCCTTCATTCGGGCCGGTTGAGTCGAGTGAGGGCGGTTGGTGAGCCCTGGTATTACACCAAGAGTGCTGCAACTCCCAGGGGCTTCCCTACTTTATTTTATCAACTCGAGGTTCGTACAAACTTTGAGGTGATAGTGCTATATACACAGTACATGCATTATATTCATGTCATCCTCTTTTGCTTTACGAAAGGGTGTTATTTCCTAAATGATCAGAAAAAACTGTAAAGTAAATTACTAGAAGGAAAAGACAGAAAGGAAATTAAACTAAAGTGCTGAAAAAAATGACAAGAATGAAACTAATTTAATTGATAGAAAGGGAAATGATTGAAAAGAAACTAATCTAACTTGTTGAAAATAAATGACAGAAAGGAAACTAATTTTAAACCACACTTAACTTGGCCAAACGGCTAAATTCATTCTACTTATCCTATGATCTATCTATCATGCTCTTATCCATGCAACTAAACTATCCATGACTTAATTCTAACTAAAAAAAGTTAATTTGCAGCTTAGAGGAAGAAAAAGGGCTAAAAGAGGCTAATGGGGGGTTTAACATATGAAACGACGTTTAGAAGTGGAAAGAGGGGGTTAAAACCTTATAAAACCTTATTATAGCACAAGAAATGGCCTTGGAGCGGAAATAAGTCAAGAGTCACGTAGTGGAATGCGATGGAGGTAAAAGTTGCGATGTGCGATGTCGCAATTGCAACTTTGCAAGTTGAAATGGATAGCAGTAAGGATTTAACGAGAATAAACTAAAATGTGCAAAGTGCGATGTGCACCGTGGTAAAGGTTGCAGGAGGCGATTTGTGATGGGGATGACGTGGCAATGAAAGGAAAAGGAAAATGTTGTGATTTGCGATATGCGATGTCGTAATATCGCAATCGCAATTACAAGCAGTAATTGTTAAGGGTAAGATCTAAAGGATGTGAACTGCGATTTGTTATGGCGACGTGGCGGGAGTCTCGAGGAGAAAAGGCAAAGGTCCAGTTTTTGGTGGTTTGGAATGGTTTTTCACATGTTTTTCATAAAAAGGGTAGGCAGTCGTGAATGGAGGAAACAAAGAAATAAGGCTGAAGGGCTTAAGTGCATTCGAAAAAAAAGGTAAGTGCAGTGTTAAGATGAGAAGGCAAGGAGGGGAATGGAGGCGTAAGAGCAGTGCTAAGAGGTGAAGCACACCTGCGGATTCATGCACGAGAAACAGACAGAAATGCGTGATAAAATAGTGAAAGAAAGGCTTGGACTTGGTAACTAAAAATTCTTCTCCGAACTCGAACACAAAGAAATTTTGGCCTGTGGGAAGTTCTACCCTACTCGAACCCTATTGACAGAGATGAGAGGGGGGAGACTTGACCACAAATTTAGAGTTTTTCCTCTATTCACTATGCATAAGAAATTAAAACTATAGCAGCACAAAAACTAAATAGCAATGAAACTTATCAGAAGCAGATCTAACTTAAATGGCAAAAGCAAAACTAGCTAAATGACAAAAAGGAAAAGATAGTAATAGCAGAGAAGCTGAGGCACATGGATTGGGCCCTAACCCATGAGTCTGGCCCTCTGAAACTTAAATCAGTCGAATGAAATCAATCTGCTCATTTTATAAAATATTAACTGCATACATCTCTGAAATTTTGATCCCTGAATAAATAAATAAATCTCAATAGCTCACAACAATAGTTCTGAATGGAATCGAGACTAGAATAGACTAACTCTTCCTAGCTCTAGCTTTGCTTTATTTATTCTATTGGGCAGCTACCAATAACTCCCTATAAAATGGTGATTGAGTCCACTGGACTCCAAGTAAACCAAGATTGAGTGCTTTCCTCTTTGAGTTACTCGGTTGCCTCTGGAATTCGAATTGCTGGAAAGAATCCTTAGGGATCCTTCGGCTGCCTTTGAGGGTAGATAATCCTCCTATAATTTCTCCTTGTTGTCTCCTCCAAGTCTTTGTGATAAAATATTTATAAAAGTGTTTAATAAATCATGATTTTCTACACTCAACCTTATATTAGGCGCTCAAAGTATGTTAGCCTTAATAACCACCTATACTAGCATCATAAACCCAAATAATAATAAAAATGCAAGAAAAAGATATCTAAGAAGGAAAAAAGGTGACTATTAACCCCTCCAAATATGTCTGATGATGGAGCTCATCATCAGCCCCCTATTGAATGGTTGCTCATCCTCTGAGCAACTAATACTCTTCCTCTATTTCCTTCAAAGCTTTGAAAACCCCCCTGATTTCCTAAGGAAGAAGTGTGGGAGTTTCCCCAAGGGGGGTAAAATCCATCATTCTTTTCTGCATTCTCCCATTCTCTATCGTGTGCATATGTGTCCTCTTCGTCAGTTGGCCCCAACAGCAATGGTGGGCTGAGCTTTAGTCCCAACCATCGTATATTTTTGGCCTGCATGGACCTCTTGTATAATGGTGCCATTTCCAATGCACCCCTTAGTCTTTCTGGAGTATGATACTCCCTGTTCTTGAGGCTATGTGGGAGGTTGTTCCATCTCAACATGGTTACTGATGAAATGGGTAACTGAAGTGGTACCTACTTTTTCGAGGTAGCAAAAAAAGCACCCGATTTTGAAAAATGGTGATGCAGAATCACCCTTTTTTTTGTGTATGCATATTTTTGAAACTTTAAATTTTTTATTTATAAAGTATGAATATTTGTTTTCAAATGTTAGTGATTTTTTAAAGGTGGTGATGCAACATCAACCACGATTTTTTGGAGTGGTGATTTTCATGTTGGTAATAAAACATAAAATTAAAATTAAAAAACATGACAAAAAATAATAATAAACCAATAAAAATGTAAAAAAAAAAAACAAAATTAACTTGTAAAAATTAAATATTTTAAACATAAATAAATAAATAAAACACAAAAGAAAACAAAAAATTTCGAACTTTAAATTAAAAAATGGGAAAAAATTAAAAAACACACACACACACACACACACACAATTTAAAGAAAAAAAATAAAAATTGAACCATATATATATATATATATATATAACATTTTTCTAATTATTAAAAAAATAAACCACATAATAAATAAACAAAATGATTTAAAAAAAAAAAAAAAAAAAAAAAAAAACTAGAACTTAAAAAATTAAATTTAAAAAAAAACAAAAAAAATAATAAGAAAACAAAAAAAAAATGAAATGTAAAGTTTGAAAACAAAAAAATTAATATCAAAAAAAGAAAAAAGAAAAAAAACATTTTTAAATAACTTAAAAAACAAAAAAATATTTTTTATTAAATTAAACCATTTTTAAATTTTTAAAACTAAAAAATAAAAATAAAAAGCATTTTTATTTTTTCAATTAAAATTCAAAACAATTCTCACATGTGGTTGTACGCAGGGCACTCTAAGAGGAAGTGATTCTCATCCTCGATGTTCATATTCTCACAGAGATGGCAGATCCTTTCCATCCATGGTGTTTTAAGAACTGTCTAATGACCTGTTTCACTATGGAGCTCATGAGAGTTTGTTCTAATATTGGCTATATTAATTTTCTTCTTTGAGCTAGTTAAACAGAGAGATAGTTTTGATCTTCTAGGGTGAGGTTGATGACCTCCTTATAATATCTTTATTTTCTTTTAGCTGCTAGATCTTTCTCAAACCACATTTTTTCTTTGAACTTAGAAGTAACATTTTTTTTAATGTTATTAATGTTTTGCAATGCAATGTTCTCGTCGATCTCCCAATGGTTTAACCAGGCCCTGGTGTCTTTATACCAACCTCTTTTAAACCTTAGGTAGTTTTGGCTGGAATTTAAAGCTAGCTTAGGAAGTCTATGGTCTCCTATGCTATTGAGCTTTTGCTTGTAAAACAAAAGCCTAGTCATAGCTAGGCTCTCGATAGGGGGAAAGACCCACTTCTATAAGGAGAATAGGATAGGGTGTATTGCTTTTAATTTTAAGGTTATACATTATAAAACGCTTCTGGATTTTCTCAATCTTTCTCCAGGATTCTCTAGAGATGTTGCAACCCCAAACCTCACATCCATATAAGATAACAGGAGTGACTAAAGTTTCAAAGAGGGACTTATTTCTATCCCACATTACGAGGTTTGCCGTTTTACAATTATTTAATAAAAAATTAAAAAAAAAAAAAATTTAATTTTTTATTTTAAAAAATTAATTTTGTGTCTTTAATTTAGTAAAATTTTCCTTCTTAATTTTTTCTTTTTTAAATATAAACTTTTATTATTCTAAAATTTTGGTTTCAACACTTTCCATTTGCCATGTGTTTTTTGCACCAAAAAAAAATGTTTTTTACCTCTATTTTTAAAAAAAGTTGAAAATTTACCCCGAAAAAAAGAAAGGTTATTCCAGAATAAAACGTTTTTTAAAGATGTTGAAAATTTACTCGAAAAAAAAAGAAGGTTATTCCATAATACAACTTTTTGTTTTTGGGTTGTTTTTTCATGGGTTTTTGATGTTTTTTGTTAGAGTTCCCATTTTGAGGTAATAGTTCTCGTTTCATCAGTAACTATGTTTCTCCTCTGGTTGGCCATAATGCACTCCTCTTCTATCTTCCTAGAAACATCATCAAACATCATCAAATTGGCCTATCACCTAGTTTTGAGTCTGAAGGTAGCTTTAAACCAATGCAATGTCCTTTTCAATCTCTCGATGGTTAAGGATGACTCCTCTTGGGCTGAACACTTATGGTCTGAGAAACAAGGATTCTCTATTTCTTCTTCCCATGATCTTCCATATCTCTTTGGCTCTATTGTCCTCATTCACCATCCAAGATGCTAGAGCCAATAAATGCATATCCCCCATTGTAGGATTGGGGTCCCAAATCTCCAGATTTGTCAGCACAAAGTTATGCATATAATACTCTGCCATCTTTTCCTGATCAACTATGTTGGCTTACTTGTAGAACTTCATGAATTGCCTACAACCTTGGAAAGAGAGTGACCCATGGGAGGCTAGAGTGTTGATTTGAAATAGAAGCCATTGTTATTTAAGGAACACAACGTATGAGTCAGAGGGGAATCTGTGTTGAAGGGTTTCTATGCATAAGTCTGCCATGGTGGCTACTTGCTCCTCTTTTTGCTGCAATTGCTGCTTAGCACTACATTCTCTATTTGTGCCTTCTGCAACTTCTCCTTCAGGGATATTTCTTTGATTCTTTCCTCCGCCCTTGGTGATTCTTCAATGATGATCGAGCTTAGGGGATAATTTTATGGCTTTCTCTGATTCTTGTCAGCTCCGAAATACCTAGAGGGCTGCCTTTTTCTTTTTGCGCTCCGAGGAGCCATGGTGGCAGTTATCTATTTGTAGTGAGGGGATGTGATGCTAGGTTGTGAGTCTGTGTCTCGCCCACTTTCTTCTATCTCTATGACTTCTATGGCCATCTCTTTTGTTTTTCTTTGGCCCTTTGTCTCTCTCTCTTCTTCTTCTGGTTCTTTTTTCTGTTGGTTCTTCCTCCTCTTCTTTTGGTTCTGCTTGTTTCTTCTGGTTCTTCTTCTTCTTCTTCAAGCGTTGCGTGCTTCCGTCGGTCCTCTCCCTCTAAAAATTTTCAATTCACTGGTTTGGATGAGACGACATCTCCTTTTATTATATGACACAGCTAAATTTGGAGTGCCAATATAACTCCGCTCAACTCCAGTTCTGTTGTAGACAATTGGTCCCTCCTCCCTATTAATTCAGGATGGACTGCATGTTTTCATCCCCTCGTTCTCCTCTACTCCACTGATTTAAAAGAATTATTTTGCATGCCTAGGTGGTGTGTACTCCCAGTTTTATTCCATCCATACCTCACGGTGATGGCCGAGTTAACTCGCCACCTTTCTGCCCCTCAAACTCTAAGTCTGCAAATTAATTATTTTTGGCTATTATGAATGCATAGCAAGGGGTGAGAGGTTATACTTGAGTTTACCTATTATTTCCAAGGCGGTTGTAGGAGCTGGAGGTTTGAGACAAGCCTTTTTAGATGCTGCTTTCTTCACCATATTCATGTTCTCTGAGTGAGTAGCTTGTTGAAGGAGCAACTTCCTGAATGAGCTACTAATATTTTTCTGTTGTTTATCTCCGTTGTGGATGTCGCGTGGGGTGCTTGAGATGCCATGGGTGGCATTCTCGTTCTCTTTTAGTCAGTTATGCAACTGCCCTTGTTGTTCTTCTTGGCAATCCATAAAAAACTTTGTTTTTGAAGGAACTTTCTGATGTTTGTAGCAGTCCGTTTGTGTGATGCTTCTCTTGCTACAATGTGCTCAGGAATGGAGGAGTGTGGTGTATGGAGGTGATGGAGGAAGTTATGAAGATGAATGGAGTGAATGATGGGACAGACGGCAAGATAGAAGAAGGGAAAAGAAGATGAATTCTTCCCTGTGTTTTCCAGAAACCATTAACAACCTGTAAAATAGAAAACACAGGAAAACACAATGATGCAGATGCATTTTTTTTGGGGGTTTTGTTCTTTTTTATTTTTTTTATTTTTTTTATAAAGAAAGTGGGCTACCCCCGTGGAGGTTTTCAACCCATAAACTTGCCTTGGGAGCCTCGGAGAGGTTTTCACCCATGGATCTTTATTCTTTTTTTTCTTTTTTTTTTTGAGCAAGTGAGCTGCCTCCATCGAGGTTTTCAACCCACAAGCTTCTTCTTCTTCTTCTTCTTCTTTCTTTCTTTCTTATTTTTTTTTTATACATATTTTGCAGGAGGTCTGGGAAACTATGGAGTTTCCCATCACATACACCTCTCGACTTATTGAATTGATGAATTATGCCCTTGACAAAGGCTTCTTGTAAATTTTAAGTCTATGACCATTGACAAACAAGGGGATCCCTTCCTCATCTATGGTCCTGATTTGAACTACACCATTATCAAAGCATGTCTCCACTGTGTAAGGCCCCAACCATCTTGTCATCAGCTTGCCTTTGAAGTCTTTAAACCTTGAATCATACAACAGTGCCCAATCTCCTGCTTGGAAGGTATTTTCTTAGATGTTCTTGTCATGCCATACCTTCCTTTGCAGCTGAACTACCTCTGTGTGAAAAAGTGCTTGCATTCTGAACTCATCCAATCCATTTAGTTGTATCAACCTCTCTTCTTTGGCATTTGTTAGATCTAGATTTAATTCAGCTGCCATTTTTAAAGCATTTAATTCAAACTCAACTGAAAGTAGAGTTTTTTTACCATAGACTAGTTCATAGGGAGTGAATCCTGTTGTTGTCTTCCAAGTGGTGTTGTAGGCCCAAGTAGCTTCTACCAATCTATCTGCACAATATTTTATGTTGTTTCTCACAACCTTGGTGAGGATTCTATCTAAATCTCTGTTAGCTACTTCTACTTGGTCATTCGCTTGAGGGTGATAGGCAGTAGAATTTATATGCTTAATCTTGTGCTTCCTCTAAATATTCTCAATCAGGTGAGAGGTGAACTGTGATCCCTTATCAGTGACTATTTCTCTGGGATATCTAAATTTGTAAAACACATTATCCCTCAAAAAAATTTCTACTTTTTCTTCGGATGCTACCTTCACTTCTTTTGCTTCAGCCCACTTTTTCAGATAATCAACGTAGACTATGATATACTTCTTTTGTCCAGATGGTGGATCGATGGGTCCAAAAAAGTCCATGCCCCACTTGTCAAATGGCTCAAGAGACACCTGAGGGTGTAAAGGAATTTCATCAATTTGAGTGGGTTCCCCATCCTTTGGCACTGGTCACACCTGCTGGTGTATCTTCTAGAATATTGGTGAAGGGTAGGCCAAAAGTAACCCACCTGCAAAACTTTGTAAGCAATTCTCTTTGCAGCAGAGTGGCCTCCACATGGGTTTTCATGACATTCGGAGAGGATATTATAAACTTCTTCCTCCCTCAAACATCTTCTTAGGATTTGATCAGAGCCTATCTTAAAGAGATTCCCCCAATCCATGTGAAAGGGGCTCTTTTTCTGATGATTCTGCTCCTCTCCCTGAATGAAATATTAGGAGGGAGTATTCCAGCAACCAAGTAGTTGTCTATATCAACAAACCATGGTGAGAGTGTTGATATGGAAAAGAGGTTTTCATCTGGTAGCTGGTCATCCACCATTTCTTCTTCACCTGTAGGGAGAACTAACCTAGACAAAAAATATGGAACAACATTTTCCTTTCCAGGTTTATCAACAATAGTCATATCAAATTGGTGCAAAAGTAACAACCATCTAATTATTCTAGCATTAACATCGGGTTTGCTCATTAAATACTTGATGGTTGCATGGTCAGTGTGAACAAAGGTCTGATATCCAGTGACATAATGCAAGAATTTGTTCAATGCATGGACAATGGCCAACATCTCCTTATCAGTAACAATATAATTCAGCTTAACTTTGGACAAATTCTTGTTGATGAAATAAATGGCATAAGGGATTTTGTCCTCTAATTGTCCTAATTTTGTACCTACAACTTTGTCAAATGCATCAGTGTGGATGTGGAAAGGAAGATTCCAATTTGGATCTCGGAGGATGGGGGCAGTGGTCACCTGCTTCTTAATGAGCTCGAAAGCCTCTTGACAAGGACTGGACCAAATAAACTCAGAATATTTGGCCAATAACCCAATTAATGGTGAAGCCATCTTGCTGAAATATTTGATGAAACTTCTATAGTAACCAAATAAGCCTAATAAACTCCTGACATCTTTCTAATTTTGAGGAGCAGGTACCCTTTTTATGATAGTGATTTTGTTCGGGTCTACCTGTATTCCTACTTGGGATATGGAGTGTCCTAATACAACCCCTCCTTTCTTCAGGAATTCACACTTTTATGGGCTCAAGGAGAGATGCATCTCAATGCACCTTCTTAGTACTTTACCCAAATTGGAGAGAGCTTCCTGGAAGTCATCCCCATATGGTGTGAAATCATCCATGTAAATTTCGACAGAGTCATGGACTAACTCAGAAAATATGCTCAAGACAGCTCTCTAGAAGGTGGTTGAGGCATTCCATAACCCAAAGGGTAGGACTCTATAAGCAAAGGTACCCCAAGGGCAGGTGAAAGTATTCTTATCCTGGTCTTCAGGGCTGATTTGAATCTGATTGTACCCATTGAACCCATCTAAGAAGGAAAATAAATTCTTCCCTGCAAGGCCATCCAGGACTTGGTCTATAAAGGGCAAAGGGAAATGGTCTTTCTTGGTGGCTTTGCTAAGTTCTAGATAATCAACACAAATTCGCCACTTCCCATTCTTCTTTGGGACTAGGACAAGAGGAAATACCCACTCATTGTCGGATATAGGATATATGAACCCCACATCTAATAGTTTTTGCGGCTCTTCTTTGACTATGTCCTTTAGAATCGGGTTCATTCTTCTTTGGGGTTGTCTCACAGGCTTGCATATTTATTTGATGTAAATGTGATGTCTTCATACTGAAGCATGCACCCCTTTCATGTCCTTGTCCTTGTAATCCCAAGCAAATGCTTCAAGATTTTCTTTCAAAAGCTGGCATAGATGCTTCTCTTCTTCATTTGAGAGGTTTGGGTTGATTTTCAGAGATCTGGATGGGCCAAAATCGATAGCCTTGGTGGTTTCAGAGGTCGTCTCAATTGATTTCACTTCCATCCAAGGTTGGATTTCAAACTCTTTGACTATGGTTTCGAGAGGAGTGTTAGTGGAGGACTGGTTTTGAATAGCATGGTCGATGAGTTCATCTTCATCAAGTTGCCCCCCTCTAAGGATAGAATCTATGGTACACATAGGGGCAGTGTTATATAACTCATCTTCTTCATCCTCCAACCATATAGGGAGATCATGATCAATGGAAGGCTGGGTTGGAGGATATAACACTATTTTTTTAGACAACGCCCATTTTTTATAGTCATGTTTCCAGCTTGACAACTAATATAAGTGTCTGCAGTGGCTAACCAAGGTCTCCCTAAGATGAGAGGATAACCATTAAACTTGGTTTTTAGTTTCAGGACCAGGAAATATGTAGGATACTCCCAAGAGTCAATGACAACCATAACATCCTCAAAAATTCCTTCCGGAGGTACTGTGGCCCAATCTGCAAGTTGCAGAATTGTTGTGGCTTTCCTCAAAGTCCCTTGGAGATTAAGTTTCAACATAGTTTCCTTGGTCATGATATTGATGGAAGCCCCTAAATCAATCAGAGTGTTGGGGACTATGACACCATCTATATGTACATCAACGACTGGACTACCAGGGTCCAGGTATTTTGGAAATATCACCTTCCCCAGCATCAGGTCAGACAGTTGTCCTACCACATTGATGGTGGGGGTATCTCTCTTCCTCCTTCGAGGTTTCTTGAAGAACTTTTCTTTGATGAGCCTATTGTAGATAGGGACATCCTTAATGGCCTGGAGAAGTGGTATCTTTACACACAAATTTTCCAATTCTCCAAGGAGTTCAGTCTCCTCTGGGGTGTGTTGATTAGGGTGTATCAAGCGCTCGGGAAAAGGAGGTTGTTGGATCTGAGTGTTATCTTCTTCCTTTTCCTCCTCAATCTCTATAGGTGGAGATGGGGGATGGTTGTCTGGGAGTACTCTTCCCGACCTGAAATTAACCTCTTGTATCTCCACAGCATAAGTTGGATGGGATGTTTCTCCACAGGGAGCATGTTGTGCATCTCTGTTGTTCGGGTTCGGATTGGGTTGTGCAGGTATCGGTAGCCTAGGTGGAGCAGCATGAGTAAGCTGAGGTTGAGGTTGGGGTGGAGGCATTAGAGCATGTAGTTGATTTTTTTGAGGCCTCCACCCTTGGGATGGATTGTCACTGAGGTTGTTGTGGAACATACTATAGAAATGGTTGGTTTACTGGCTGAGGATGATATGAAGGGTTGGAAGGCCAAGTAGGAGGTGTATACCAGGATGGAGGAGTGGGGGTGTACCAAGGTTGAATGGGTGCACTCTGATTGTTGTAATAGTAAGAGTGAGGTGAGCCCTACATACCTTGTTGATATGGCCGAGGGCCCTGAGGTATTTTGTGGTTGATGAAATAGAGTTTCTCTGGCATTGTTTCCACACCTTGATGTACAGCTTTAAGTCCAAGTAAGGAGAACACTTGTATGTGGCATGATTCTCTTCACAGACTAAGCAAACCTCTATGACATTCAGTGGACATTCATTTCTTGAGTGTTTCTTGGTACATCTAGGACAAAATATGGCCAGGGCTCTCTCTGCTTCCTCTTGCTTCCTTTTGACATGCATTATGTCCATTTGCAAATCAAAGGTGTGCAGTATGTCACTCTTGAAGTCCTTTAGCATGTTTCCAATCTCATGTTTTATGAAGGTGGAAGAGTAAAGGGTATTGGATGTACTTTAGCTAGCTCTACCCTTCTTCCTAAATGCTCTAGAATGGTTCCAGAAGATAGTTTTGATTGTTTCATAGGGTTGTTGGTAGATATATCCTCCTGATAACATATTCAAGGTTTCTATCATATCTTCGTTGATCCCTCAAAAAAGTACAATTTTAATTGAGTCAGGATCAAGAGTACAGTTGGCTCTCTTATATTTCAATTGAAAAATATCTTCATAATCCTCTAGGGATTCATCAGGCCCTAGAGTCATCCTAAATATCTCATCCTTATTTTCCTTGGAACTACAGTATTCTTTGTACTTGCTGCTAAAGGTATCTTCCATCTATGCCCAGGTAGTGATGTTATCCCCAGGCAGACCCATGAACCAGTGCAAGGCTGCATCCTTAAGGGTGGATGGGAATAGCTTCAACTTCGATCATTAGAGGTGTAGTCATAAGTCCTACATACAACAACAAATTCAAACATAAATATGTCAAGGTCGTCAGAGGTAAGTCCATGGAAGTGTGGAAGAGCTGAGGGGATAATTTTTTTCATCTTAGTGTCCCCATCTTCCTCTCTTATGGGAAAGGCTCTATGGGTCCTAGCCATGGTTAAGATATGTGAAGCAGGTCCCTTAGTTGAAACAATGTCTTCTTCTTCTTCTTCCCAAATAGGATCCTCAAAATTTTCAGAAGGCTCTCCTATAGGGGGTTCAATCTCACTACCACTGAAGAAGAATGAAGGGTGGCTAGGAGGTGATGTGGGGGTTTTGGGTAAGGTTTTTTTTTTTAGTATTCCTAGTCCTACAAGGCATGAAAATCAGATATTTTTCGTAATTTTTCAATATTTCTGAAGTGATATGAAAAGAAAGGAAAGCAGAAAATAATGCTAAAAGAAAATCAAAATATCTACTAGACACCTCCCCGGCAACGACGCCAAAAAGTCGTGAGCCCTAGTATTGCACCAAGAGTGCTGCAACTCCCAAGGGTTGCCCTACTTTACTTTATCAACTCGGGGTTCGTACAAACTTTGAGGTGACAGTGTTATATACACTGCAAATGCATTATGTTCATGTCATCCACTTTTTCTTTACGAAAGGGTGTTATTTCTTAAATGATGAGAACAATTGTAAAGTAAATTGCTGAAAGGAAAAGACAGAAAGGAAATTAAACTAAAGTGCTGAAAAGAAATAACAAGAATGAAACTAATTTAATTGGCAGAAAAGGAAATGACTAAAAAGAAACCAAGCTAACTTGCTGAAAATAAATGACAAAAAGGAAACTAATTCTAAACTACAATTAACTTGGCCAAACGGCTAAATTCATTCTACTTATCCTATGATCTATCTATCATGCTCTTACGCATGCAATTAAATTATCCATGACTTAATTCTAACCAAAAAGAGTTAATTTGCATCTTAGAGGAAGAAAAAGGGCTAAAAGAAGCTAATAGGCGGTTTAACACATGAAATGAGGTTTTGGAAGTTAAAGAGTGTTAAAACCTTAGAAAAATTTATGATCATATGGAGAAATGGCTTTGGAGTGCATGTGCAGGGGTTAAACCCTTAGGAAACCTTATTATAACACAAGAAATGACTTCAAGCGAGAAGAACCTAAATGCGATGTGACAAGAAAATTTAAGTATGTACGATGTTGCAATCGCAACTGAAGTTTAATGGATGGAATTAAGGACTTTAACGAATGAACCAAATGGTGCACAAAAGATAAGTGCGAAGAGTGACATGGCAGTTGCGAATCACAATATCGCAAGTTTACAAGGGTAGCTGTGTATGATAAACGAGAATAAACCAATGGTGCCCAAGGCGAAGTGCTAAGAGGTGGGTCACGAATCACAATATCTCAAGTTTACAAGGATAGCGGTAAGGATTAATGGAATAAACTCAAATGTGTGAAAATGCGCATTTGCACTATGGTAAAAGGCAAAGCACTGCGATGTGATAAGTTCTCAAGGATGCGATTTGTGATGTGGGCTCAAGTGATGCGAGTTACAATGGCAGAGTTTTGTCAGATGCGATGTGCGATGGGGATGTCAAGGTAGTGGTGCCAGAGTTGAAATTTGCAATTTCACAATCGCAAAGAATGAGGTGAGTATTAACGATAGAAGGTAACCGGTGCGGTTGCGGATTTACATTTCACAATATCGCAATCGCAAGGAATGGGCGATAAGTGTTAAGGTAATCATTAAATGTTGCGATTGTGAAGTGTGACATACGATGATGAGAGTCTCAAGGAGCAAAGGCGGCGAGGTTAAGCCGTGTTCGGTATGGTTTTCATGTCATGTTAAGTGTGTCAGTGAAATCCAGAAAATAGAGACGAAGGCTAAAAGAGCTTGTTGTTGTTCGAAAGAAGGTAAGTGCAAAGGCGAAGGTGAGAAGTAAAGGAGGGAAATGAAGCGTAAGAGCAAGAAGCGAAGTGGAAGCACACATGCAGATTCATGTACGGGAAATGGCATAAATCAAGTGGATGAAATAGTGAAGGAAAGGCTTGGACTTGGTACAAAGTACCGAACTTCGGTGCTCAGCAATTTTGGCACGTGGGAAGGTCCGCCCGCCACTCGAAAGTTTGATGGCCGCAGATGAGAGGGGGGAGACTTGACCAATGTTTTTGAGTTTTTCATTTGTCACTATGCATAAGCAATTAAAACTACAAATACAAAACCTAAATAGCAATGAAACTATCGAAGAAAATCTAACTTAAATGATAGAGAAAATAGCTAATGAAAGAAAGGAAAAGATACTACCAGAGAAGTTTTCAGGGCACATGCATTGGGCCCCAACCCATGAGCCTAGCTCGAACTTAAATCAATCAAATGAAATCGCCTTACTCATTTACAAAAGAATAATCGCACATATCTTTGAAAGTTTCGATCCTTGAATAAAAAAAAGCTTCAAATAGTTCACAAATAATAATTCTAAATGGAACCGAGACTAGGATAGACTAACTCTTCCTAGCTCTAGCTCACTCTATTTATTCTATATAGGGGAAACTACCAACAACTCCCTAGAAAATGGTGTTTGATTCCACCAGACTCCAAGTAAACCAAGATTGGAGTGCTCTCCTTTGGAGTTGCTCGACTGCCTCTCGGGAATTCGAATTGGCCGGAGAGAACCTTTGGGATCCTTCTATCGCCTTTGAGGGTCATGGAAATCCTCCCATAATTTCTCCTTGTTGTCTCCTCCAAGTTTTTATGATAAAAATCTTATAAAAGTCCTTAATAAATCATGATTACTGCACTAACCTTATATTAGGCACTCGCAGTAAGGTTAGCTTTAATCACCACCTATACTAGCATCATAAACCCAAATAATAATAAAAATGCAAGAAAAAAGAGATCTAAGAAGGCAAATTATGACTATTAACCCTCCAAATATGTCTAATGTTGGAGCTCATCACCGGACAACACAAGTTTAAGCTTTTCCGAGAATGGTACATAACAATGTGTTCTCATGTATCTTCATGGCTGAATTTATAGATGATTAAAATTTTCCCTCCTCTCTGCACAAGATGGATAAACATACAAGATGGGGGTATGATTCTCAGGAAGCAACCAAAGCCTCAAGGTGGATAGGGTCACTGTGACTTGGCTAGCTTGAGTGAGAATATTTTTCCTGGGTTAGCACCAAGTGGTCTTGGATGGTGACTTTCCACACTCCTGTCTCAGGCACTTATTCGAGGAATAACCATGATGTTCTATGGCTATCAAAGAAAATTCCATTTAAGATCATTGTGTATGTGTGTTTGGTGCACGAATGTACTGAATACACCTGCTTAAGAGGAGTGATGCCTAAGTTCTTGGTCACAGTGGAATAAAAATAAAAGGAGTCAAGTAAGTTAGGGAACATGCTAAGACATAAACATACTGTTAGTGAGATAGCATGCATATTCATCCTAAAACTAAACTAAAACACATAATACAAAAGATCTAAATAGAGTCACACCAATAATCCAAACTATGGCACTTACGACCCATCTTATTGATTCCTTGTAGGAATAAAGAATGAAATTTTTACCCATTCTTTCAAGGGGTCCCCAGAACTAGGGAGTTCTAAGACCTAATGAAAGGATGTCCGCATCGCGTAGCCACTTGCGTGCCCCCTCTTCTCTATTTCGAAGACCAGAGTTGTTGGATGGCCACGAACGAGTCCCCTCTATCTCACTTCGGATCACACACTACCTCGATTGCTTAGGGCAATTCTAGTCACATAACAATGTGTTCTCATATTTTTAATCTCTTGGTGGCATTTTATAGGATACCTCAAACCCTCCTTCCTCTCTTTGGTACATTGATGGATGGTAATCTAATAGAGGAGGGTGATTCCATTTGCAGTGTACCCCCGAGGTCCTAAGGAGTGCTTGGGCGGCCGTCCTTAGGCGGCCTCAAATGTGGGATCAATGTCTCGAAGGCGCCTTGTGGTCTCAGTGACTTCGCCACCTCGTGTCCTCGTGATTTTTATAGCCACGTTAGCAAGCGCGCTTATCAAAGAAAGTGTGTGCAAAGGTGCACACTACTTCTTCCTTCTGGCACAATTTGATTTTCCTTCTATATCTTAGATATTTAAACACTTTAGATTCTCTAATGCCCCCACCGTAAATCCTCTCCGCCTAACATTTAATAATGTCATATTTTCTTTTCTTATTTTCTCAATGATAAATAATTTCCCTAATGTGTGAGTTCTAGGAAGAACTCGTATAGCTGAAATACATTATATTATGCCTTTTCCAGGTACTATGGAGAGAGAGAGAGAGAGAGAGAGAACCGCCTATAGCACGGAGTCGGGAGACACCTTAAATCGAGTTGAAGAGCGACTACAGTCCTATGGGAACCCTGCAAGCAATGTATAGCAATAAATACAATTCTTCTATAAGGTAGGCATGTCTCATGCTCATGATGTTTGGCTAGCTAAAAAAAACTTATTTCACATGGGAATTTGTTTGTGTCATCAGTATGGTAGTGACCCTGCTGGTTGATGAAGATGACCGCCACACCCTGTGGGGTGTTTTTTCTTTGACAATAGGTAATGGGTGGCACCATATGCATAAATCACATGGCATATAAAAATGCTTACTTGTAACGCATAGGTGTATGGTCGGGAGCCTCGTGTAAGCATTGTTGAAAGAGATGCTTATAAAGGCATGTGTGTCTTCGATGAATTTGATCAAAGCGCAATGGTTTTAAGGTATGATAACATCTTGAAATGAAAGCTTGTGTTGTAGCCTAATGCCGTGAGGATCGATATGTGGAATGATGTCTCCCACAATGCCATCCAAGGATGTCCCTTTTGTGGAGAGAGGGTAATCCAAGGTACCGCTTCCTTTTTGGAAAATAGTGCGACGTCGACAAAAAGGAAGTCTTCAACTAAACGAGAGTCACCGATACAGTAGTATCAAGATCTAGGATGTGATGGGTTTAACATAGGCATGATGTCGAGGAAGAACTCGAAAACTAGTGATGGGGATTCATTTGCCCAAGGTTGAGTATAAAAATGGCCTTTAAGGGCAAACATAACTATTTATGATGGGGAAACCGCAGTCAACAGGGACATCCGTGTGTATATATTGTTGAAATGGTGTATTATGCATGAGGGTGATACCGACCAAGGGGTACTGTGGACCTGCTAACATGAGAAAGATGGATTATGGGTGGGGGGATGAATGTACCTGGCCTGGTGTCTTTGTACACTTACCAAAAGAATAAAATAATGGGATTTGGTTTGTACAAACACAAAGATGGGTGCCCCAAAAACATGAAAATGTTCTCTCACCGATGATGTGAGGAAGGTATTTTTGCCGAGGTTGGGGGCCCCATTGGTTGGCCTCATGTGTGGGGTTGATGGAAGTGGATGGAAAATTTCTGGTGCGATGGACTATGCTACGGGAGGTATGGTAGACCAAATGTGAGGTGCAATAGTGTGCTTTCGTATCCGTTTCGCAAAACCGGTGCCGCGAAAGTATTTATTTCCATATGGTAAAACTTTACCCGATGTACATGTGAATGGGCATGGGAGGTGCTTCTGGACTATAGTGGTATGGCCATGGCGTCATTATTTTGCAGACACATATTCACCTTGGTGATGTTACGGAGGGAGGTTCTACCTATCAACGAGGATGTTTATCATGTGCAAGGTGGGGTGACATAAACGTGGTTCAGTGTTTGGAACCTATGTTATCAAGGGAGAAATTATGTCAGATATGAAGAGTTTTTCTCGGGACTCTATCATGTCAGTAGGATGATAATGCTTCTGGAAATTTCTGGATGGAGTTTGTAGGATGGTTTGCACACCAGCCCGCAAAAAAAAAAATACCTCTAGTGAAAGCATCCCTTTATTCAAATAGTATTTGAAATACATGTGTTAAAAAAGAAAGATGAGAGAGGGCATACCGTTTCGCATTGAAAATATTTTCTAAAAGCAATGTGGCACTGGGCATTATGAAGTGTTGATCACCGTGTTTCTTTGGGTTTCAAGTGATCGACACCAAGCTCCAATTTTCCCTTGGGAGTTGTTACTTGGCTCCTAGTTTTGATGTCGATTGGGGTTGCCTCAAACCGATATCACGGGGTGCGTTGTTGGTTAGTGCCCTCCGCCCAGATCTTCCCCCCCCCCCCGCTTTACTTTTGCAACATTTGGATGATTTCACCCCCGGTTGTATGGTTCCCCGATGAGTCCGGGAAGAGTTTCACCATATTTATCGACCGACACACATGTGTCCGGGTTCTAGCAAGGAATGGGGATATCGATTCTTGTCCCCGGTTGTTATTAGTGTCGGGTGACTTTCATGATGTTCAGCCATATGTCTTCAGTAGAATCATATGATTGTCCATATTGATTAATACTTCATTGGTAACCAATGTTAACTGGACTAACCATCACATGATTTCCATGCGCATGGTACTACTACTGCCTGTGGTGATCTTGGGAAAAAATACCACTTCAAACCATCACAAGACACGCACATGAACATTTCTGTCAGTTTGTATGTCTTGGGAAAAATACTTGATCAAAACTTCTGCAACATCGATGCACATGGTACCATTGTTTCAGTGATCTTAGGCTAAAGACCCGATCAAACCATCTGTTAGCATTAATCACTCTTGGCAATCGAGTATCATGGGTGTTAACATCGCCAGGGTGATTCAGGTCGTAAAGACCGTATCAACTATTCGTAGCATGACGCTACCGTGCAATCCCCGAGTATCATGGATACCGATTACCTGGTGCCCAGTGACTTGTCAAAGACCCGATAAAGTCACCGTAATCAACGTTGTATGGCAACTCTCCGGGTCAAAGTACCATCGATGCCTAGGCATCTTGGCCAAAGACCCGATCAAGACGTCCTAGTAATCAATGCACCACACCAGATGAGGCAATCCATACTTCGTCCCTGCTGGTGTATGATGGTGTATGGATGGCTGGGGAGAGCTCAAAATGGTTGTCTTTTCTGGTGACCGTTTCCTTCCTCGAAGGTATAATATGGTCTTATGTTCCACCCCATTTGTCCAAGGGAGGGGCCTCGAGCAGATTACTTCAATGCATGTAAGGCATTCATATATCGTGATCTTCTAGGAAATGATGTGCAGGCCCTGAACAATTGTTGCCATAGTGCATGCATGATTTGTACGCAATTCTTTGCCTTTAATGGTGTGTCTTTTTATGAGAATGTGTTATTATGTCTTCACGTAGAGCCAAGGGAGGGCTTTAATTGGCCCGTCGGGAATATGTGGGTAGGTGTCACTATGTCACATATGACACAGGTGTGTATTCTGCGTGTGTGACTATCAACCTTATTTCTTTTTATTGGTGTGTGTGTTTCAGAATTACCTGCTTTTGTGGCAGGATTTACTTCTGTGGACAGCCAGGACAATATTCTTAAAATTCAGTGAGGTTCCCTGGATCAAGGGGACTAAACCTCAGATAGGTGATGTGTGTGGCTCCTCATTCCCGCATGCAGACTAGGTACCAAACTTGACTATAAGATGAGCTAGAACACCACAAACAAGACCGTTGGGATACAAAACCCACCGGGGGGTAGAGAAAAGGAGTTTGGGAGGTGGCGAGGCTTTTGAGAGGCCGGCCGTGTGGCTGCCGTACTTGGTGTCATTACTACCTGCCTTCTTGTCTTTACTAGCTTTAGTTCTTGATGAGGACATTGGCGGCATTGACCGTGGGGAATTTTTGTGGACACCATGTCAACTCGTATAACAGGGTTCCCCCAGAAATGACCCTAGGGATGGACGATGGTTTGAACCGGCCAGGCTATATTTCTGGTACCATGTAAGTGTCTTCAAGATGTGTGTTCACAGTTAGGGTGAAATGCATCATCTTCAGGTTGTTTTTCAACATGGTGTCAATTGGTCACCAAAAGAATGACACGGTCCTCATGGGGGAACATCATAATTTGGAGAAGACATGTTATGGTCGACATGACATATATATAACTCTATCCAAGGAGTATATTATAACCTACCAGCATCCAAGACCTCACTTTTATAAGGATGTCTTTTTGGCTAATCGGACCGGGATGTCTTTGCAGAGGTCAAAGGAGCTGTTGCCACTCATATTATCTAAGGGTGATGTATGATGGTTTTTAGTTCGTACATCTTAACTCGCCAAACGTTTTTCGACATGAGATGATGTATACCCCGTTAATGATACATTGTAGCCAGGCTTTGAAACAACACTGTGATCTCGAGAGAAGTACCATCGAGGGGAAGCCTAGGGTGGTCATCAAATCAAAAATCCGTTAGGCTAGGAAATTGGTCAAGGATGAAACAATGTGGAAAGTAAGGCTTTCCTTTGCTTTGGGCATATGATCATATCACCTCCAAAGCCAACATAACAGCGAGAGATTGAGCTCAGATCATTCCACACAGTCAGCCGCTTTGGAATGGTTTCCTCACCGCCTAGTTAGTCCCTCTTACCATTCGGAAAAGATTCAATAGGCATCTTTGACATGGTCAAAGGTGTGTCACAGTACTTGTATCAGCAATCACTTGTTGCTATTTGGTGGGCATCGTAGTTTCTGCTCTCCATGTCTCAAAATTCTTCGCCAACAAGGGCAGATTTTGTGGCTATTTTTTCCGGGAATCGCTGTGAGTTTGTTGTCGCGTGCTAACCGTCCCTCGATGGGGAAAGGCCTCGCATGACCCGGCTATTTGTTGTGAGGATGCCCCTCACCGAGGCCACTTCATATCTTTCCGCCCCGTGGAGGTTGGGAGAGTGGTGAGTGTAATGGTCGTACTCACCACAAATTGGAAAAGAGTGGTTCATCCGTCACCGCCCATGATCTCGCCTTTGGGGGTTGTCTTGCCCACTTTTGGCGAGTTGCCTTGTCTAAGATCATGGAGTGGCATTGTTGATTGCTGTGCCCTATCTAGGATTTTCAGGCTTGTTTTTCTTTATTCTTAGCCGCGTTAAGAGTGACAATTTGGATTCTCCTCGATTGTATGGTTGGCATAGTTGACTTCTAAGGTTGCACAAAGCCATCTGCATGTCTTCATGGGTGGGTTTTGTGTGGGGGACTGGGCACACCGTTGTCCTTGTCCCTCGGTTTAGCCTGTTGTTAAAGAGCATGTCATGATGTTCATATGCACTGGTCCTCCAGCCTGAGATATGGTCCTCATGATGTACGATGATGCCTATTAGTCATATTTTGCGCTAGGTTGGCATGTTTTGGGTAGAATCATATGCGTAAATAGGGCATATGGAACACTTTCACTGTGTGATTTGGGTCAATGACCCAATCAAACTGTCCAGAGAGAGTTTGACGTGCCTGAAATTTTCAAAGCTTTAGGTACTGTGTTAAGCATGATAATAAAATTTATCTTTGACCATGCATAGATCACCAGCTGCTGGGCTCTTTATCATATCCTTCTGACATGGGCCTTTGTTGGGCCACATCCTTTGAAATCTCCGTGGTGATAGTTTTTAGAACAGTTCAACAATACTTGATCATCGAGTTTGGCTTTTGTACACCACAACATCGACACCATTCGTGGAGATGGTCTGGTGGATAGGACACGGTGTTTGCTTCAAAGTGGACCAGCATCTCCCGTCCTAATTATGGTGGATGGGTAACTGTAAATAGGCTGGCACTGGCAGATTAGGGTTGTGTTATGGGTTCCATGCGGTTTGTGATGGTTGCCTGCTGCCACCACTTGCCAGCCTATTCCCGTTAGGGTGCAGATTGAATAGTTCTGGCTTAATAGCTTCAACAATGTTGTTCGACAAACACCACAAGTGGAAAGTCATAACATGATTTTCGGTTTGAATGACCTTCGAACCATGAAACTAAGGCTTGTGTTATTAGTGGCCACAGTAGTTGTGTGCAATGGGGGGTTGTTCAAGTTAACTTCTGGTTAAATCGTGATTTAAATTGCCAAGAAAGGTGACTCCAGTTTGTAGCTATTGCAAACAGAAACATGGCTTTAAGTGGTTAGGAACAGGTTTTTATGCAACATACCCTGCTTTGTTCCACCTAGCTTCCCGAATGGGTAGCACTCCTCCGTCCTCAGGGCTGTGAGGAGTGGTGTGTGGCATCCCCGTGGGGGTGTTCATCGGTGTGGCATTGTGTTAAGTCCCTATATTAATAGTGTGTGCCTCATTATGTTAGTGTAGCCCCCCTTATTGTTACCCCCGTAACCCCCATATTGTTATCAGTGGCTCCTTACATTATTATTGTTAGGCTCGTTTATGATTACATTGTGTCCCCACTAGGATTATATTATGGCCCCACATGGACTCCTATATATAGAAGGAGGTTTTGTTCATTTGTATCATCCAAGAATTGTTCATTCATGTAATGTATTGGAGGTTGCCTCGAAGTGGCTCATTTCTAAGGCGTGAATATTCTTTCTTCTCTTTGGAGTCGGTTACACAACATTTGTATCGGTGAGGTTTGGGGATTCTAGGGTTTTCTGCCAAGTCTAAAACAGGTCATCGTGGCATTTTGCCATAACTTTTTTTCTACGAAGCTTCAGAAGCTGAAATTTCTAGGGCAGCGGTTGAAATCTTGAGGAAGTTGGGTTGTTCAAAATTTCAGATCTTGTCTGCAATATTTGAGGAGACATCATCCGTGGAAGTTAGGCATTTTTTTCAGGTCTAAAACAGTCATCGCATTACCAGGCCAAATTTTTTGCAATGAAGCGAGAGTCTGAAATTCATATGGTGCGAAGCTGAAATCCTGAGGAAATTCGTTGGTCAAAAATTCTAGAGGCTTGTCTGCAATATTAGTTTTGGAGATATGACCTGGAAGGTAGTGCTTTTTCAGGCTCGAATTTCATCTCAAAGAGGTGATCGGGAAAACTTCAATAACTCTCTCTGGGCATTGATTGAAGTGCCGTGCAAAGTGGTCGCAAGTACAATGGTGACTTAGTTTCTTCGCCATCAATTTCAGAGACAAAGGACAAAACAGTGACACGTGGCACCAGCAAGTTCGCTCTACCGAACCAGTCCGTAATTAGGTCATTGTGGGAGATTGACACAAATTTGTCTTGAGAATCCAAATCGTGTCAGACCCATGGCATTTGAAAGAAGTCGAGATCTAATAGATGGAATTTCAGATATCGAAGATTTTCAAATACAGAGATAATTCAATTTCAATATCGAGCTCCTAAGCTTAAAAGGTGTGTGTATTTTTTTTTCCAAATTGCATGTCTTTGAAGAATCGAAGGAATTGATTCCAAGGGCATATTGTGTAATAGATATCAATATTGAATTCTAAAAATGGCCCCAAAAGAATTAACACCTCCATCGTTTTGGTTGCCTGTACTTCATGACTCATGAAGATGAAGAATTGCAACATGATCTATCAAAATTACAAGAACAAGTGCAACAAATTTCACTTCGCAAAGAGAAGCAAAAAATGAAATGGAAGTTTTCAAGAAAGGTGTGGAAGAAGATGGATGGTTTGAAGAAAGGCATGGGAAGCTAAGATGATGGTGTGCAAGCTAAGATGGGTAGCTAAGATGGATGGTATGGAAGTGGCATGGAAGCTAAGATGGATGACATGAAAGACAACATGGAAAACATGAAGAATGATCTAAAAGCATACATGGAAGGCTTGATGACAAGTTTAAAACCAGAAATGATTCCTAATGACGGAAATATAGGAGAAGAACCTCATGATGAGAACAAAATAAATGTTAATCGTGGATTTCATAAACTCGAATGTTGGTGGGAAGAAACACCATATTCCAAAAATGGATATGAGGAAGTTTTGATGAAAGGATCCCGTAACATGGATACTACATATGGAGCAATATTTTGATCTCCATAACGTGCAAAACACACAAAAGGTACGCATTGCAACTTTACATTTAGAACAAAATACACGTATGGTATCGATGGTTTGTTCCCGTAAAAAAATTGTCACTTGGTCACTTTACTTTCGAGGAAATGATAGCACATTATGAGGATACAAAGAGAAACACCTTCTTTACCCAATTGATAAATCTCAAACAAAAGGGTTTAGTGTGGGGCAGCATTGGAGGACTTCAAAAATTGAGTATAAGGGTAACCTCCATATTTCGCAGGACCACAGATTGATCTCTTTCTCAGCAGCTTTAAAGGATAACATTCAACATGAAGTTTCCTAGTGGTTCGGAACCGATTCATTAGAGAAGGTATTCGTGTTGGCAAGAAAAGTTGAATGTAAAATTATGGCAACAAGGAAGTACCATTTACTCAATTCTATAAAGAAGGAAGTGTGTCATATCTGATTTACAACCTACAAGGTTGACACCACAACAATTGGAAGAAAGAGCAAAAGGGCTTTGTTGTGCTTGTGATAGCAATGACACTAAAGGTCATAAGTGTGTCAGAGAAGAAATTATTTTACATAGATTGTGAAGAGGAAGAAGAAATGAACAAGAAGAGGAGGACATACAATGTGAATCAAAATTTCTTAAGAGGGAAGAAATGAATCCAACCATATCGTAATGCACTCAGCAGAATTACCACTCCTCAAACCTCCTCAAGATAAAAGGACAAATCAAGAAGAGAAAGGTAACAGTGTTGATTGATTCAGTAGTTAACTCCATAATTTATCTTTATTGTAAGGGTAGCCAAGGAATTAAATTGTTTCCCTATACCAAACACTGCACGTCAAGTGATGGTTGCAAATGGAGGAACTATAAATTGCTCTCGAAAAATGCACACATCAAGCTAACCATGGGGGAATATGTGTCAATAGTTCAATGCTTTCCATTCCCATGGAGGAAACATGCTTGTACTAGCTGCATAAATGGTTACAATCTTGGGGACGGGTAGATTTTGTACTTTCAAGAACTTTTCTTGAAATTCTTTTCGTGATGAAAGGAAGCTGAATTACTGGGTATCAAGGAAGCCAGGAAGGATAAGCAATAAGCTCTAATGGCATGACAAAGCTTCTAAAGAAAGAACAACGAGGCGTAATTGCAAATACCATGCTCACTAGAAGTTCCAACATCAAAATCATCTATTTCTACAGATCTCCAACAAGTCTTGGACAATCATTCCAAGGTGTTTTAAAACTCCCAAAGGACTCCCACCTATTCGTGATCAAGATCATGCTATTCATTTGATTCCAGGAAGTGTTCCTCCAAACAGCGCCTATAGATATCCTTACCCAAAAGAGCGAAATTGAACGATGATTGCGTAAATGTTAGAGTGTATAATTCAACCTAGTCATGCTCTTCTGCCCCGTAGTATCGGGTACACAAGAAGGACGGATCATGGCTAATGTGTCCGGATTATAGGAGCTCATTAAGCTCTCACCAAAGATAAATTTCCATTCCGTGATTCATGAATTATTGGATGAATTACATGGAGCATTATTTTTACCAAGTTGATCTTCGTTCGTGATATCATCAAACAAGAATGAAGACCGAAGATATTCCAAACAAAGATTTCGAACTCATGAGGGTCATTATGAATTTTTGGTCATGCCTTTGGCCTTACCAATGCACCTTCTACATTTCAAGGGTCGATGAATTCCATTTTCAAACCCTTCCTTAGAAAATTTGGTGTGCTAGTATTTTTACGATATACTAATCTATAGCAAGTCTTGGAAGGATCATGTTGAGCATGTTGACAAAAAGCTCAAACTATTGCAAGAGAACACACCAATTATGCAAAAGCATCCAAATGTTTTTGGAGTACAAGAGGTGGAATATCTCTGTCATATTATATCCTTAACAAAGTTAAAGTAGACCCAACAAAATTAAAGCCATTAAGGAATGGAAACTTTAAGACAATAAAGGCTATAGACTTTCAAGTTAACAAAGGAACATCTAAAGTTTGTTAAGAATTATGAAGAATAAAAGACTCTCTAACAACATTACATTGAAGAAAGATGCATTTTCATGCACCCCTAAGCAACTAAGGCCTTTGAACATCTTAAAGAGGCAATGTGCCTAGCACTGTCTTAGCTATCATTTGCATTTCACAAAAACCTTTATCAGGAATGTGGTTTCTCAGAAATGGAATTGGTGCAGCTTTTAATGCAGAAGGAAGACCTATCACAAAGTCGTCCAATCAAAGGAAAATGCTGCAACCTATTTATGAGAAGGAAATGTTAGCAATATCGTATGCACTAGCAATGGAGAAATTAACTTAACAAGACACTTCAAGGTAAAAACCGATCATGATAGTCCGAAACACTTTTGGAACAAAGACTATCTTCTTAAGAGCAAGAAAAATGGGCCAAGCAAAGATGTTGGGTTATGACTTTGAAATAATCTACAAAAAGGAAAAGCTTAATGTTATGTGATGCACTCTCAAGAAAGAATGAAGAGGTACATTGTTGTGCCATTTCTATTATCCAACCAGACGGATAACCGAAGCAAGAGATGAATGAAGAAGGACAAAGATGTATGGACACTCATTCAAAAGTTGTACAAGATCCTAGTACATCCGATACATTTAGTTGGAAAATGATTCTTTATGGTACAAAGATCACTTATCTTTGTAAGAATTCCCAACTAAAAACAAAAGATTCCTTCCGGAATTGCACACTTTCCTTGTATATAGCCCAAGATTTTTAAAAATCTCTACTATTGTGCAGTGAAGAAAGAATTTTTTTGGGATGGCCTTTAAATCTGGATATTCAAAAGTTTGTATGGAATGTTTGGTTTGCCAAACAGAATAAAGTATGGAGATAATTAAGACCCCTAGATTCTACAACCTTTATCCATTCCAAGTCGGCCACAGAGGAGATTTCGATGATTTTATCACAGGTTTACTCTAAGTCCGAAGGAAAGAATGTCATCATGGTGGTAGTTGATGTAGATTTACCAAGCATGCACACTTTTGTGCATTATCTCATCCATTTGGAAGCAAGTAATAGCTTGCTACTACATTTGTGGACATTTAATTCAAAAAGCTACATGGAAGCCTGCTGGTTATTGTGAGCGACAGAGATCCCATTTTTACGGGAAATTTTTGTGATTGCAGTTATTTTTCTTCTTTGGGTACTGGGAATTAGCTCATAGCTCATCTTATCATCCTCAATCCGATGGTCAACCGAGATAGTAAATAAATGTTTGGAAGGATATCTTCGTTGTTTTGTATCCCATGTCATAAAACACAATGGGTCAAGTGGTTACCTCTCGCCGAATGGTGGTATAACACTCTTCCACATCACAGCCAGGTCACTGACCCCATTTATGGCACTTTATGGATATCGTCATCCACCATCGATCACATCATCTTTTTATGGAAAATCAAGGTTCAAGCAGCGGAAGATCACGTCGAGCACGCAAGAAGTTCTCTGTACTTGAAGGATAACCGAATTCTGGCACAAAATCGAATGAAACAATGTGCGCATCAACATCGCAAATGAGAGAAGTTTTGATATAGGAGATTGGGTATTTACTACACAACCATATAAATAAATGTCCCTCAAGCAAGCTAAGAAGGATAATAAATTATCGCCAAAGTACTATGGTCCTTACAAGGTATGCAAAGATTGGTACTAGTACACAAATTGGAGCTCACTTCTTCGCGAGTACATCCAAATTTTCCATGTTTCCATGCTTAAAGAAGGTTATAGGAGAAAATCTTCCACCAAACAATACGTAACTCGATGAGGAAGGAAAAATCATATTGGAACCGTAAGCTATCATGGAAACAAGAACTCGACAACTACTACCGATCAATTTCGCAGTATCTCATCAAGTGGAAGAACTTACCCACCGAAGACCCCACATGGGAGGATGAGAATTTTATGTACGACACCTGGGAGCTACTCGGTTAGAGGACAACACTTTTGAAGGAGAGGGGCATGTTAAGTCCCTATATTAATAGTGTGTAGCTCCTTATTATGTTAGTGTAGCCCCCCCTTATTGTTATTATTGTACCCCCGTAACCCCCATATTGTTATTATTGTGCCCTCACATTATTATCACATAGGTCGGCTAGGATTACATTGTGGCCCCACTAGGATTATATTATGGCCCTATGGACTCCTATACATAAGGAGGTTTTGTCTATTCGTATCATCCAAGAATTGTTCATTCATGTAATGTATCAGAGGTTGCCCCTCGAAGTGGCTCATTTCTAAGGCGTGAATATCTCTTTTCTTTCTCTTTGGAGTCAAGCTACACAACACATTGGTGACCGACTAGGTCTACCAATGCGTCTCGTAAAAGGCGTAACCCAATAAGTGTGGTAGTGTTCCGTCTTGATGCCCAAATGGTGAAATACCCGGAACCCCTCCTAGTAATGGGGGGTCCAAAAGAAGCCTGATCACGAGGTCCCACCGGGTCCCTCTGCATCGACTAGGTATGGTTTTGGAAATATTTGATAGGGTTAGAGGTCATAATCAAAGCAAAAATCCAATCGCATACATAAAAACAAAGTTGAAAAGCAAAGATAACTTTCCTTTTAGATTAATCCCTATGACCAAATAATCCAAAAATATGTTTTTTTGTTGTTTCATGTACATGATACTCAAATCCTAGAAGACCTACTTGTCCTCACACACTCAAATGTAACTGGCCTTGAGAATATTCGCGAATGCCGGCACAATGTCCTAAAAGAATCGGCAACGCCCCTAGTCAACCGAAGAAAAATCAAATCCAAGGTAAGGGTAGATCTAGTGCCACCGCACCGTCACCTAATGGGAAGGATACCATAGTTTGGCCTCTAAGTACCATCTTCCCATGTGATCGTTTGAGTCTTGAGCTTGGTAATCTCGGCCTACCAAGACCGAGTATTAGACTCGGTCGCAGCTCCAACACCGCACGCATCGGCCTAATCTTAACCCCCCTTAATCGGCCCCCATGCTCGTTTTTGCCGGGTGACAGATAGATTTGCAAGTTCTCAAATGTGGCTAACTTATATTTTTCAAGATGTAGACTAACCAAGGCGCTTTATTGGATGTTTCCGTCCCCTTGGTCCTAACTCAAATTATAAATTCTCTTCCCACTGTGGGGGAGAGTTTATGTAGCTTGTTGTTAGTTTTAGGTGGTTTTAATTTAATTAGGTGTGAATGTGTGTGAAAAAAAGGTGAAAAGAGCATAGTTTGAACATGTGGATATGCGTGATCCTTTTCTAAAATCCCTCATTTAAACCATGTTTGGTTGTTCCTTGCTCAAAAGAAAATATGTGTGGATATGGGCCACTTCCAATGTTTCCTAGTTAATCTAAATGATTAATTATGTGAGATGGTGAGTTATCAATAGAGAGTGTTCATATTCTTGCTTCAGATCACCCAAAGGTGCAAAGGAAACATATATTACTTGCTCCCTCTATAGATAATCTAATCTTGGCCCCGAATCCTAGTGCAAAAATGAACCAAAACTAATGACTTTACACTAGAAAATGAAATAGATTTAGCTGTGCATGCGTGGACTAGGGCCACTTAATTTGTCTAATTAGCTAAGTGTTTTTTGGTGCCTAAATTCACAAAACATAAATTATTTGGGAATGCAAGTTTATTGCCCCCTACTTAAACTATGTGTCAACTTTATGGCAAATAAACTGAAATTTTTAAAAACTAACACCTAAAATACTAAAACATAGCTAGGAGTGAGCTTTAACAAGTTGTGGGACACCTCAAATCAGCTGCTGGCATATTTATTATGGGTTGTCAACAATTTTACAAGAAAAAGAAATAAATGGAAATAGTAGAAAATTACTACTTCTAGTTTCTCCACGCAAAAGGCTAAGACAAAGGCAGAAAGGATGCGTGGGTGTGCTCATCAACAACGCGCGTGATCTAGTGCGTTTGTCTCATGGGAAAAAATGCGGCAATTTTCCCCAGAATGAGCCTTCTGGGGATTCCCATCTTCAACCTCTCACCAAGGGTGAATCGTGCTGAAGGAGAGAAAGGGGGTGCTCAGCCGAACTTCACAACAAAGAAAGAGGTCTTTGCAAAAAGTTGCTAACAACCACATAAACTTAGAACAAAGTTAGTGAGTCACCAATTCAGGTATATGTGTTTGGCACATGATGTTTTAAAACCACACTCAAGCAAGAGAGTGGTTTTTTTCTCAAGCTCTTGGTAAATAAGCAAAATAAAGGGAGTCAAGAAAGTTAGGGAACATTCTAAGACATAAACATACTAAATAGTGAGATAATAACATGTATATCTAAACACAAAAAATAAAACTAAAACACATAATACAAAAATAAATAGAGTCAAACAACTTCAATAATCCAGTCACATGCTTTTATGTCCCCTTTTATTGGAATTCTGGTATGAATAAAGGATGAAACTTTTACCCACTTGCCAAAGGGGCCCTAGAACTAGGGGAGTTATAAAAACTCGGAAAAGGATGTATTTACTCGAGCTACCTTGGCACAAAGTCTCCTCTCTACTTCCTCGGAGGACCTGAAAGTTATCGGGATGGCCAACAACCCTAGGTTCCCTCATTCCCCGCTCCATACCACACACTAATGGATTGCTTGGGGAAATTATACATTATAACAATGTGTTCATTGTTCATCTCTCAGCCTTTATAGGAGAATTAAAACTCTCCTTCCCTCTCTTGGTACATATTGATGGATGGTGACCCAAGAGAGGAGAGGATCCATTGTGTGCCACATTTATTCCATTGTGTGCCCCTTGAGGTCCTATGAGGGCTTGGGCGGTCGTCCTTAGGCGTGCCTTCAAGTGTGGGATCACCGGTTCCGGGAGTGTGCCTTATGGTCCCTAAAGTGACCTCCGCCACTCAAGTCTATGCAATTTCTTGAGGAAAATCGCACAAAGGCGCTCTTATCAAAGAAAAGTGTGCACAAAGGCGCATTTTTCTCTTTCCTTCAAGCAGTAGCCACTCCTGATTTTCTCTTCTTAGACCTTAGAGATTTTTAAATACTAGATTTTATAATGTGCCTCAACCCTCAGAATCCTTCCGCCCGACATCTAATAATGTCATATTTTTCTTTTTATGATTTTCTAGTGATAACAATCACCAAGGGTCGGCTTCTTCCTATGCACCATCCAAAAAAGTTTTTGCCGACCTTAGGAAAAGTTAAAATTTTCAGCTCCTATAATGTATTTCCGCCTCGTATATTCTTATTTGTACTCTCTACTTGACATTTTCTATATTTTGGTTGCACAATTTTCCGTTGTTGGGTCAGCTTTTGCCCCCTAATGTATGAGGCTCAGGAAGAATTGTGAAGCCTAACACATTGATAGCTTTCTCTTTTCTCCGTAATAATTTTGAGAGAGAGAGAGTAATCTGTTTAAAATGAGGTCGTGGAGACCCCTTGCCGTGAGTAAAAAGAGAGGCACCATGCTTTTGTTGGAACCCCGAAAGACACAGAATGATTAATATATTTCATTTAGGCAAAAAGGAACCCATGCTCGTGATGTTTTTACTATTTAATCTTATCTCGTACGTATTGGGGATCCTACGTCACTTTTGTGGTCGGACTGCCTTCGGTTGATGACGATGGTCGTTGACACCCTCGGGGTGGGCATTTTTTCTTTAAAAGAAGGTTAATGCAGTGCCCACATGCATAATATTGGTATGGCATGTTTGTTTTTAGAACAACTCGTCATTGTATGCATGGGTATTCGATCATGGGGACATTCCGCGTGTAAGCATTGCCGAAAGAGATGCTTAAAATGCTTCATGGGTCTTTGACGAATTCCGCGTAGTGCAACGATTATGAAGTATGATGTCATATTGACATTAAAGTTTATGTTGAGGCCGAATGCCGTAAGAGTGTACGATGACATCAATGGGCAATGATGATTCCAATAGTGCCATCCCAGATGCCCCTATTGAGTATGAGTCATCCAAGGTACTACCTTCTTTGGAAAATGTTTGTTGCTCACAAATGGAAGCATCAACTGACCGAGATGAGTACTAATTCAAGGGACCGAGGTTTCGATGTAGCAGCGGGTGTAACAGGTTAAATTTGGCATGATGATGAGAAATGACTATAATCGATGATGGTAGTTGCGGCCCGAGTTCGCAGCTAAAATGCGAGTGTCGATGTATCATAAAATTTTCTAGTGAGGAAATCTCAGAGTTGGTGGTATCTAGGTGGGTGTGTGGTTGGCAGGAGTGTCATGGTGGATTTTGCAAAGAATGCGGCTTCGACCAAGGGTGATTACAACGGTCACAAGGAGAAATATGGATGGATGGGTGATCGTTTTCCTCCTAAAAATCTTCAGACACTTTCCAACAGAATATAGAATGGGTCAGATGTACAAGCTCAGAGACAAGTGATCCCAAATTTGCGTGTGAACTCAATAAAATACAGAAATAGACATAAACATAGAGATGGAATAAAAATAATACTTCATTTCATTAATATCAAATAACAAAAATATGCTTACGTACATAATGTAAAATAACCAGGCCAGGTGCTAGTAGCTTTTCCGAGAAGTGGTGTGGTGCCTGCTGTGCCTCCGAATCCGTGTTAAAATGAGGCTCGACGGCTCTATTTATTGTTTAGAAACAATATAAAACCCTAAACATCCAAAAACCTAACCCTAGAGATGAAGTGCGTCAAAACTGGTGGCCCCGTTTGGGTAAATTGGCACTAATCTTTCCTAGGACGTAACTTTGGCATACCGATATTCATTTGATGCATCGCTAATACCTCGTTAGAAATGACCATCCTAGGAATAAAAATTTGAGTGAGCAACATGGACCCAAAAAGCATTTTTAGACCTCAAAATGGCTCCTAAGTTCGTGACCCGAAAACCTGCTTAAAAATAGTAAGTTGTGTTGAAAGTAAAAAATGAAAGAACCGATGGGTTCAAATGGAATAGGTGGGTGGCCACCAATATCCACTCCGGATCATTAGGGCCTGTAAAATGGCTCTAGAAGTTCATGACCTAAAAAACCTGCCATTATTAGTAAGTTATGCTGAAATTGAAAAGCTGAAAGAATTGACAGTGTGGGTCCAAATGGAATAGGTGGGTGGCCACAACATTCACTCTAGATCAATGGGTGCCCCAATAAACAAGAAAATAATCATTACCATGGTGCGAGGAAGGTGGTTAACATGGGTGAGGGCCCTATTGGTTGGTCTCAAAAGGGGTGACAGCGGATGAATAGTGTCACAGACAAGCTATAATGGTGGGGTGTCATAGCTGCACAGACATAGTAGTTCATATTGATCCGTTTACAGAATGGTAGTTTGAGAGGTACATAAATATATATATTACGTAGCAATGCAACACATAAAATATGTGAAAAAAACATACAACACAAAACACATAAAACTAGAGACATTGATGTATATACGTGGTTCACCCGCCTTGGGCTACGTCCACCTCCGCGAATAGCCACTCCTTTCTTTTCTATTATCCAAAGAAAAATGAAAGGGACACAATCCCATACGTATCGCTCGTAATATCCTCTGTTTCTCTCGGGCAGCCTCCCTATCGTTTCTCTACCGATAATACACATACACACAATATTTATCAATAATACAATACCCTCGATACAAAGCAAGGGGTTGCCTTTCAGGACAAAACCCTAAACTAAACATACTCTACCATTAGATCATCCGCCTAATGAATAGCCCGTATTGAATAGAAATTACTATACTTTTTACAAGGCAATTTTATATTCGTTTTTAGTTTTGCAGCGCTCGCTCGAAAACCCCCACCAGGTGGGCCCCACAAAGTTGTAGTCGCCCCATTACAGGCTGTGGGTCCAACGTTGTGATACAAAAATAAACATGATAATTTGTGCTCCACACCCAACAAGAGGGGGTGTTATCATGAGCTGGGTGAAACTGATTTATGTATGACAGATGAGTGAACACGAAGTACTCTTCCCACCAGACAAGGCCATGGCCCAACTTTAAAAATATACATATGATTTGGAGTATGAATGTTATTTTGTTAAAATAATTTCATCATAAGATTTAAATTTTTTTTTGTTGATCTTATGCTTTGTCAGACATAGGTTTCCCTTTTTGTTTTGCAAAATGTAAAATGGTGTAACTTCCTGGCAGTTTTTTATGAATTCAAGAGCATAAAGTATGAAATTAAAATAACAAAACAAAAAAATACACAAGAAACTATCACAATTGATCCATCAACAAAAGTTTTGATGAAGGAGTTCACCTCTCTTCCGGCTACATCTTCCTGAGTCCAAATTTTCATGGATTGGGCCTTCCGTATTAGTTGCAAAAAGTGAAAAAATTGTTACCACATCTTCACCACGCTCAGAAACATACTCCAATGAGTCTAGAATGTCAAAATATACTGTGAAATGACTATTCATTCTCTCAATTCGTCTTCAGCTGATCTAGGCACTACTACATTTATGAAATTGGACACCTCAGCTTCTCGACGTTGACCAAAATGTCGGAAATTTTCCCCCAAATTTTTTTTCCTATCCCGGCTCGAAACCGTCACTATACCGATCGTTCATAGAAAAGTGTTTCATTGTCGACATTTAAACTAGTGTCGAATTGCGTACGTTAGTGATTATGCCCACCATATACTACGGCTCAGCTGCCGCCACGGGAGATACTCTAAACGTTTATCCATACACAATGTCTAGGTGTCGCCATTGTGACGTTTGGAGGCACCGTCCCAATAGCGACGCCTTTCCGCCTGCTGTATAGCGACAAGAGCTTCGTCTCTACCTAAAAAATACCAAACTTATATGGGCCCTACAAAAATTCGAAACTTATATGCGCGCTACATAAAAATGTCAGTATTTGTCGCAATAGCTACGTTTGATATCACGCGCGCATTCGCTCTCTCGCTCTGCGTGCACGTTACTTGCCCTCGCATTCGCGGGGCCGCCCGCGTGTTGGCATTTTTCCAGCATTCACCCCGAACCGCCGCCTCTCGCCCAGGCACGCATTCGCCCTCGCCTGAAAAATGGTGTTTCACCGCAAAGCCCTTCCCTCCCATAGTAGGGTTGACTCTATTTGGGTTTTTCAACACCCTATTGGATTGTGTTAGGCTGTAGGTTCTCTCAGAGAGCGTCAAGAGCGAAGATTCAATACCCTCTCTATTATCTTCACTCACCCATTATTAAAGATTTAAATTTTTCCCAAAGAAACGCTATTAATTTGGCGTCCTATTATTTCTCCCCGTTTAAAAACCCTACATTTAAATGAAAAAACAAGCATTGCATTTCAACTACAAAAATCTATTAGTGTTCAAATGTACATGTGTGCTACATTAACGTCCGATATCACGCGCGCGCATTCGCCCTCCTCGCTCTTGCACTATTCGCTCGCATTCACCCCGCCCCGTGCACGAAGATTCGCTCAAAGAGATTCTCGCTCCGAGCTCTGCGTGTCGAAAGATTCGCCCCGAGCTTCGAGAAACAACATTCTCGCCCGGATTCGCCCTCGCCCTTTCAGAACAAAGATTCGCCCGACGCCCTCGCCTCTGGCACGCCTCCCTTGCCCTCGCATTCGCCCCTCGCCGTTCGCCCCCGCCCTCTTGTAGAACAACATTCGCCCCCGGCCGCCCCCGCCCCTCGCCCTGCAAAATGGTGTGCCCTCTACCGCGTATTCTTCCTCCCCATAGTAGGGTTGACTCTACTTGGGTTTCTTTGGTCAATTCTATTGACTGTGTTAGGCCGTATGGTTCTCTCAGATGTCAAGAATCAAGATTCAATACCCTCTTATTATCTTCATCACCCAATACAAGATTTAAATTTTTCCCAAAGAAATGCTTTATTAATTTGGCGTCTATTATTTTCCCTGCTTTAAAAACCCTACATTTAAATGAAATGAAGCATTGCATTTCAACTACAAAAATTCATATTAGTGTTCAAATGTACATGTGTATCACTTGTGTAGGGTATTCTCTCCACTTTCACATTATCCAAGAATGTAAAAGATAGTTCATATTTTTTGTGATTTAGATTGCTCTTGAAAAGGAAAGGTAATTATTTCCCCATGGAAAAAGAAGGTTTTCCATTTTTATAAAGTTGTTTGGACTTACGTGAAAAAATTTATGGCATGCCTTTCTTTCATTATGTAGTTTAAATTTGAATTAACAGATTATTCTACATGAAAATATAATTATCTATGTGATGTCCTTCATCACTAATTAAAATTATAGGCTTTCAATTTCTGTAGACTCTAACTCATCTCGATGCTAACCCTAGGTTCTCAATAGGATCACTCTTCCATTGATTTCCTTTCCTTCCGGATCTTGTCATACTTTGAAAAAGTCATCAATGATACATATATTATTTCTCAGTATCCCAAAAGGCTTATAGCAGAACATATTGTGAAGTTTTTGACACTTGAGGATTTTTTCAGAATCATAACATCTATGCTATCGAGTTATATATCAAGCAACTTGTCCCACAACTACACTATGAGGTAGGTTCAACTAGTTTGAACTTGTTGGGACATAGCATATGAAGTTGTGATGAGTCTCATATCACAGGTCTATTATGGTGAAAAAAGTGAAGACATGTAATGATAGTTATTATGTTAACATTACTAGAAACATTTTCGAAATTATCCATGCTATCAAGATGCTGCACCTGCATTAGGTATCAATACTCGTAGCTAATGGGATAATAATAATAATACAAAAAAATCACAACTTTATTCTCGAAATATGATTGTTACACATTGGTAACCTAGTTCATGAGTTACTATCACCTTAAAGATTGCAAAACAAACTTAAAATATAAATTAAAAAACTAACATGAGAACTAACCAAGGGTTTCTCGACAAAATCATGCCATAACCTCGGCATTTTGAAACCTGCAAATTTGAATCCATCATAAGTAATACAATGCAAACTCGTATGGATTTTCAATGCATGTTTGCATGCTGCTAATTTATTCTCTCGTCTAGATATCATTTTTTTAAATGGAACCATTACCAAGCCCACAAGCCCTTTTATGTGAAAAATTTTAAATTTACTTGAGCTCGTTTACTCATCAATTTTACAACCAAGAAACAGCACGGGTTCGCTCTCCACCTGTGGGTCTAGATTCTTTTCGCTCGAAGGCCGGGTTCAGACTTTGTGGATGTTTCTCACGCCTCGTCGCCCTCACCGCCCTTTTAGTTTATGGCTTCAAGAAAATTTGATGTGCCACTTAGCATATTTGAGAATCCAAGTATCTATTCAGATGGTGACATGGTCGATCTTGATATATTCGGTAAGTTGGATGCAGTAGATCTGGGCATTAACTTGAGCATTTATGCTCATTTATCAAGATGATGATACACAATATTCATATGTTATGTTTTATGTTTTATGTTTCGGTATTATTAACTTATTTGCGTTTAAGTTTTATAAGCTCAGACTTGAGTTGTAAACTTCAGCTTAAAACTCTATTTTGAATCTTGATACAATATGTCATATGATATCTAAAACTTTATTTTCATTGTACATTGTTAGTAGTTACATTAATGATTATATAGTTACAAACTTACAAACTTACATGCATGATTGTATGATGTATGTTTTAACTTTTTAACTTTTAAATTTGTTTCAATTATATGATTCATCATTCATCGATTTGTAATTTTATCATTTATGATTTATCTTTCATGATGCAAGTGTATGATGACCGTATATACATTCCTTGCAAAAATATAGTTACATTTTAAATATTAAATTTTTATACTTTATGACCCCGACTGCCCCCCACGTTTCTCTCGAAAATTGGTAGGGAGCTTTTGCATAGGCCCCTCCCCGCGCTCCCTCGTCCCCCGCTCCCACCCTCCGTGGGACTTGGTGGAACATTGCCATAAACATATGCAAACATATATCATGATCTTGAAACTCATTACATATGTATGTGCCAATGTTCCATAATCTTGCCCCATCATCAATTTAAGAAATTTCCATTGACTATCAAATTATGGAGGGGGGAACTTTTTGGCCGCAACATTTGGCTCAAAATCGTGACCATTCGTATGAGGTGAATGAGAACTATAGATAATTGGTTAGTATATTATGCCTTTTCTCTCCCTTCCGGCCATGGAGTCATATACGCTCATCCATCACAAAAATTTGTCTTTGTTCATTCTCACCTTGCAGTTGCAAAAAATCATGCCCTAATTGAAACGACACTAAATTTGAAAGATATAATAAAATGCAAGCTAGAAGTGCTCCTATTAATACAAAGGGAAAACCTTCCTACCTACCCTAATCGAGATAAATTTTGATTGAATAGGAAACATGATATTTCCTATGGAGTTGATCCAACAACTTGTTAAATGTATAATTAAATCATGTATTTGATTTCCAGTGAAACATGCGCATGAAGAGAAAAAGTGCAGAATTAATGGAAAATCCATATATGCCACTTATAAAAACTACAATCAAAGGTCAAAATACTTAAGGCCTTAACTTAATTTGAATCCAAAAATGACAAAACAGATTAGTGAAAACACGAGAGTGGTGTGGTGAACAAATATAAATAAAAAGTGAAGATAATTTTCCCCAAGATGCCTTTGTCACCGTTGTATGAAAACATGTTTTCCTTTCCCTTATACATGCAAGACGTGTCATAGGTATGGTGTTTCTCCTGCATTGTGAGAAATTACTTAAATATATCATTTCAGGATTGAATTTTTGGGTGCCTTAATGTGCAATGACATGTTTCCGTGACTGAATTCAATGCAAGGCATATTTGAAACTCTAACTATGTCTTCCGGTGTCTTATTAGAAATTATTTCAGTTTTCATTTTGTGTTTTCTTAAAGTTAGATATTGTTTTCAAGTTTTTACATTTATAATTTTATTTCAATGTAAGGCATCGATCGAGCAAAAGAACAACCCCAGACGAGATGATCATGAAAGAGGCTGCCAATGGAAGAACAGATGTAAAGTGCCGCATTGCCTATCTTTTAGTATTTTAGTTATTTACATAATTGAAATATTAATTTTGTCTAAATAGTGCACACTCAGCTACAGACGTCCGATGATTCCCTCTTTCGAGGAAGAGCTTTTTTCATCCCTATCTCCCGTGCTGTTGTTGTTGCAAAAAAGGCACGCAGATGCAAGGTCGGAATTTAATGCTTTGATAGATGCGCCAAACACTCGAAACAAGAGAGGATACAACATCTTATGAGGCAACCTAAATAGATATCGTGCATTAAAAAGTCAAAAGGATATTTTTTTTGTTCTAAGATGAGATGAATTGTGATAGTTTGATTTTTAATTTTTTACATCGACTAAACTAACAAAAAGTTCTTTTTGTATGTATGCTCTCTTCTCAGAATTATTAACCGTGCTGGTGGTAGTGGGAAACAAGGGCAAGAGATTGCCTGAACAACTTTCGTACACCTTCTACTCTTTTAGGTGCTAGCCAAGAAACACACCTCGCCCAAGCCGACACCTGCAGCCAATCGTCGAACGTGTTGGCAATGGCGAGGTCATGCTGTACCACATTATTGCGTTCGGAGCTACACGTGTCACCCAATAGGACTATTAATGGCACGCTGTTGGTGAACGATGAGGGTGTCCCTATAAAGCATGTACAACTCCTGTGTAAATTTTAATATTTTAACTCTTCATGTACTTTATCTAAAACATATTTATCATGATTTTTATTTTTTAAACTAATGATAATATCTTCTTTTTTCTTTTGGTTTTATTCGTAGGAAACAATGAGTTCTGAAGGTGATTCCGGAGAGCCATGCGTTGGTAATTTTTGGCCCAACTATTAATGTGGCTGCAGAATTCTAGACCCAACCCGAAAAAGAACTTTGTAGATTATCTGTAGCCCTTTGGGCCTTATTACCTGATGCAGCGTGGCCTGTAAATGGAAAATATTTGAAATATACCAGTGGGACACCTAAGGTAGATCGTGAATTTGTAATTTAACCCTAGATATGAGCGGCCCTTCGTAGTTTCAAGAGAGTGAGGGGAGAGCACTCATCCATGACTAAAAAGAGAAAAGGGCAAAGAAAGAAGGAAAATGCCAACTGACCCGCAAGGTAAATTACAACTTTAATTCAATAGCGAATTTTCTTTTAAGTTCAAAAAATAAAAGTGGTACATTACCATCGACTTCAATCTTACGTTAGGTTGCCCGACACCTCAAAGGCAACCAAAGCCAGGGATAGAGAAAAAAGGCCATCACAAGTCTTGGCCAGGTGGCTACTGAAATTAGTTGCAAGAATGTGACCATAGCTAAACATCTTATAATTAATTGTATCGCTTCCAACGTTTTTGTAATCCTATCGTATATGATTAAAAATACACAACGTACATAATGTAGGTGATGATTTTGGAACAATAACTACAGAGGAAGATAAAAATATTGCTTTCCGTTTTGGCCATGTCGTAGTCAATGCCGGTGTGTTTAAAGGTGTCCCAAGGATTCACACAATGCCCGATAAGGTTAAACATTAACCTTTCAATATTTTTTTGTTTTCGTCCACAATCGTTAACGTCTAATAACTTTGTTTAAAATCGTGTGAGCAAATACTCACCGACGGTAAACAACCCAGCTAGAGCCGTATGAAGGATCTCGTGCAACTCGATCATTGTAGTAATCAGCTTGCCAATGTTGCTATCGTTAGAGGGCCGTGACTCGTAATTAGTTTCCACTTATAATTTTTTCAATTATACCTTGATGGTTGTCCTTATAACGCTGTTTTAAATGACAGAGAATGTTTCCCTTGAGGATCTTACCACCGCAGAGAAGACAAGGCAATGTAAAATTCCAATTCAAGGAATCGGGTGCACCGTAATAATTCCATTGCAATTTTTTTTATTAATATTACCGAACTAGTTCAATGATATTAAAAACCGATAATTAAAATTTAATATTATATAGCTTTGGAGGCGATGCCCCGTCACCGGATGAGACCAGACATCGTGACAATGCAACGTAGGCTGGGCTGCCATTAAATCGGTGTACTGTGCAAATAATCTTCATTGCAATTGTTTTTATTAATATTAATTAACTAGTTCAATGATATTTAAAAACTAACAATTAAAATTTAATATTATCTCTGCTTTTGTGGCGATGCCCCTGTCATCGAGGAGCCTCAGACATCGTGAATACAAGAATTCAGGCTGTGTAGTATGGTTGAAAGGCACGAAACAGAGCAAGAGCACGATGATATTGATGATGTAATTAGGAGCTTTAAAAATAGAAGAAGAAAAAGAAAATTTGACAATGTAAAATATCGTATTTATTATAAATATAACGTTACCATACTTGGAACATTTTTTTACATATAAAAACTCATTTATCATACTATTTTTATGTCACATTAATTGCAATGTTTCCTTGCGTACTTTTTGTTGAATTGTTTTTTTACTAGTTATTAGTCATTTTCTCATGCTCATAGCAAAAACATAGACTGGGTATCGGGGAAATCGAGAGTGATGTGAGGGGGAGGGCCACAAGAGCTTCCAATTCTCTCCACGAAATAATGGCCCCCGTTTGTAGAGAATAACTTATCGGAGCGGAGCGACCTGAGCAAACCTCCTGATCCAACAGAAAACAGTGCAAGTCACCGTTGACTTAGTTGCTACTCTTTTCAGACGGTGGGAGGCTTGTTCCAAGTTCATGCGATCAATAAATTGCTCGGAAACGAAGAGGAGCTTATCTGTATGTTTTGACATTTTCAACATATGTTCTAACATTATCATAAGAATGCATCTTAGAGTAAAAATACCACATCAATTACTTTCAGATGGCTGTATAGATACTGTTGGATTTTGGATTGACTCTCACAAAGTATAAGGGTGACAAATTCTCTTGCATCATGAGCAATATGTTCTGTCAAACTGTGTCATGTCCAGATATTTTTGCTTGTGCGCTTTTGGACTGTGTTCGTAATGTCACATTTGTGTTCCTTTACAGCTCATAATTCAATATTAAGCTTGTTCACGATTATTATCTAGGTTTTTTGTATTCATGTCACAATGTTTGATGTGCTAAATCTGTGCATGTTTCCTTGGGTTATTCACTATGATTTCTCCCATTACCACTCTCAGATGAATCCGACTTTATTGTTACATAGGTTATTTTGCCATGGCCATGATTTCTCCATTTACTTATTTGTGTTTAACATGTGAAGTTGTCAATCTCGTGTTGGTGATGAGCTTTAGTTCTCCGCATTTGGGTCTGTTATTTCATGCCTGGCCCCCCGCATCACCTCGTTGTTTGAGCATGCCAATTGTCTACCACTTGTACCAATTGGCACATGTCAATCTCTCGAGTGGTGCCACATTTCACCTATTTTCATGAGAGTTTAGGTTTCTCTAACATAGCTTCGGTAAACTGAATGAGTGCCCGCTTGAATATTGTCACATAATACTCGTTATTTGGATCGATGAGCATGTTCAATGGTTGGTTGATTCATAACCACCCATAAATCTCCCTTCCTTTCCAACAATAATAAAATAAAAAATTCTTTGACAGAGACAGAAGTTTCAATACTTTGAAAACAAACTTCATTCCCTTCTTAATAACTCAAAAAAACTATTACACTACTTCTCTCACCGAGAGAGGATTACAAAATTATGACTCCATACAAACATGGTATAAAACTAACTCATCAACCGTTCAAAACAAACATACTGTCTCTAAGACACTGCACAGTATTTTTCCTTTCGCACGTCCGTGCATACACACTTAAAAAGCTACACTTCCGCTTTTCACTTTTTACACACTCGCTATAATAAAAATTTACGATCGTCTATAAAAAAAAACTACCAAGCTTTTTCGACCTTTTATTTTTATATGTTTTAACATATAAAACATATTATAATAAACCCTCTTTTAAAAAAATAAAATTAAACTAAATTCTATGCTCCACCTTTCATTTCGCATATGATATATATATAACATATGTATATATTAAACTATCAAAACATTAAAGAACTTTCCGTCGACTAAAAGTTCAAATAGATTGAATTTCAAACCAAATTCGCGTTCCAAAATGTGGATGTCGATTGCCCCCATTTAATTTAACTCAATTCTCAATCCAATGCCCTATAAAAAAATTGGTCCTGTCAGAAAACATCTCTTCAATTTCATGCGATCCAATATTAATGCTCCACGTGTCCTCTCTTTTGAATTCTATAAACCTGCTTGCAATTGCTTGTTTACCTTCTGTTGGTGAATTGCGTTAATGTTGCAATTATTGTTGTGTTTAAATACAACTGCATGCAGCGATACGTGTCAGCCACAAAAAAAAATCATAGTGAATTTTAAATGCCGAATTAAATTTCGGGATGGTATGCAAGCAACCTCCAAAACATACGTCAAGATCCTGTCCTTTCTCGTCGGGCAGTTAGCCAGAAGTTAAAATTCAACAAAGACAGGTTTATAATAGTGTGAAGAAATCTTGTCGATGGTAATCGATTAAGATCATCTATTCATTTTTTGTAGGGTCTTATGGTGTTTGAGCCTTTTTAGTTTTGGGTTGTGTTTATTGAGTCTAAGGTAGTTTTGAGTGAAAATTGTTATCGTGTATTAAAATTTTGGTTCTTTTGTCAAAATTTATGAGCTTTGTTAGGAAACATAAACCCATAATGGTTGTATTCCAACTGTGGAAATAATTTGAAATGAAACCTTTTTTTAGGTTGTTGCAAAGCAGGCAAACCCCATTCAACATTAGCATTGACAAGGCAATAAAGGCCCTTTGTTTTAACTCAAAATTTTGTCAAAGGAGTAAACGCTTGCCTTTCGAGTAGGTCGTGTTTTTCACGATGGTTTGGTGTATCTAATCAATTAGTTGCCCAAGGTATTTTTGGTTGCAAACTCTTCATTTTTCACAATGCGCATCGTCTCAAGGAATACATTTGATTGTGTGGCCTTGTTATATCTACAACATTTTGTAGTTGTTTAGTCTTATGGCCGAGGTGCACTTTTATTATGGAAATAGTTGATGCAATATTGTCATTTAACTTTACTTGTGGTAGCATGTTGAGAAGTTGTGAAACATTTGGTATTCAAAATGACACTTGATCCTATACAAAGATTTGGCGGCACTCTGACTCTGTACCAGTATTCAAAGTGTGTGTTTACAATTCTTGCAAAATTTCAAATATTTAGGCTGTTTTAAACCATTATCTTTTCATGTATCAGATGGCCGAAAATGTGAAAAGACTGTATGAAACCAATCTGTGAATAATTTAAAGACAACAACACTTCCAAGACATGATTTAGAAGTAGAACAAATGTGCTTATGAAGCATAGAAAGATATCCTTGATGCATTGTCAATGTTTGCCAGGGTTATTTTTGGAGAAAATAACTCCTTATTCTGGTGAATAGTGATCTTCAATAGCAAATGCCTTGTGAGAAGAGAGATCATCGTGTGACGAACAAACTGAAATTGGACCCCCATGAGAAATGTGGTGTCTAAGCAATCGCCGGGCCGCATTTTCCCTTGGTGTACCCCTGCTTCTTTTCCTCCAAATTTCGAGTCTTAATTGCCAATTTCTCTTTTCTTCGGGTTTATTTATCAAATTCGTAGAATTTGATAAGCAAATACCATCCACAATGGTTGGACTTTAATTTATATTCTCGACTTATATTATCTCCAATCCTTATAACCAATGTTTAACTTTCAACACTTTTTATTTATACTCCACGTTTTTAAATAAATAACTCTATAGTGAACTTTCAAATTTATATTTCACCACCCAAACTTTACAACAATCACGCCCGCACTTATGCTAATTATCTACCAATCGCTTAATTAAACAATTTCATTATACTGCCCCACCTATATATATCAATAACCAATCAAACACTCGTATCGCACTGCCATCCTCCGCACACCTTAGTTAACCTCCGGCAAGTTCAACGTCCGACCACCGTCCGATGGCCCTTTCTCCAAATCAACGACTCTTGGCAATTTCGCTCGCTTCCAACGTCGGCTCTTTTTAACGTGCGATGGCGTAAGTTAAACGGTTGTTTTCCGGGTCACCACGTGTCGCATTCCCCATGGAATTGCTCGCGAATAGGAAATACCGCCTACTCCGCAAAGCTTGCGACATGGGAAACCCGCTTTTTGTGATTCCGCTCGTGAGCCTTGGCAGAGGCTTGATCATGGGTGCATGTCCGGTTCCGCTATCCTTTGTTTGTTAACCGGCGTCCAATCCCTCGGGTCGTTCCGAAAGCACAACAATTTTGTCTTTATTAAGCGGGATTTTAATATGTGTATTATCAAAGAAAACCAACACAAATTTTATAAGAAAATTGTTCAAAGTCGAGCCCGCCGACTTCAAACGGCGATAAACCTTAATTCAAACCAAATTGCCTGCAACAGCCTGGCCGATCGCCGGCCACGCAGACGCGAATTTCTTATCAAATTCGCCCTAATATTTTACGGGTCCGGATTTTCCACCGCGCGAGCGCCCAAACAAAGATCCGCTCCAATCAATTTTTTCCACGTGTCCTCAATAAAAACTTGGCTCCCCGCTCCCGGCCGGCGGTGCATTCGATGGCGGCTACAAGATGTATGCGAGTTACAGGATGCATATCATTCGCATTAACATTTAACGTCGTCTCTCAATTAAGTTTTCACATCAAATCTACATTAATTAATTTTTAACACTATTCAAGATCGACCTCCACCCTCCTCGTTTACTCCGCACGCTCCAATTTGATCCGCCTTCGCTCTCATTATTAATGATCGCAGATCCATTATGAAGGGCGTCCTTGATTGCATTGCGTACGGGTTGATGCTAAAAAATGGCGTTTAGCCATGGTTTTTCGTACTGAATTTCTGGCTACTGATTGACTGTCAAATCGTACGATAAGGAGAAGTGTCAGCACCGCGAGATCTTGTCGTATTACTTCATTTCTCTCGGTTCTCGTTCGTTCTGTTCTCCTCGTTAATTGGAATTCGCTTCTTCTTTGCCTCTTGTGCCCACCGCGTCGAGATCGCACCCATGCTCACGGCGTCATAGGATGCGTTGCCGCGGGGAGCACTGTAGTCAATCTCGGCATACAAGCTCTCCCTCCCGGACTCCATCGCAGATGACTTCCCATTGTACCAAAGGATTAATACTTAGGTCGATATCCAAATACTAGAGTGGGCTGGCCACTTTCTGTGTGCATCCGGCCACCGTATGGATTCCCCCCGGCTTCCCGTTCTGACCGCCAGTTCACCTTCTCTTCCCACGACGCGCACTCGCGCAATTTTCCTTTGATTGCACTCTCAACCGCCTCTCGCGAATCACAAAATTGCAGAATGGTCTTCTCCGTGAGAGGCCCAAATGGAGGAAGAATGCACTCCGTCCGTTGTCCGAGTTTCGAAAAGTCGCCGCATTCGGGCCTTCTCGTGAGGGGAGCCGTGGCATACATGTGGAGGTAGCACCGTAGCGATCCCGACCTTCCGAAGGATGGTGTCGAATCGTGAGGAACCAAAGGGAGGATTAGTTTGGTTAATTTGTTTTTCGCTAGCAGCCCGGCTAATTGGGTCGCTTTTAGTTTATTTTACCGTGCCGGACCTTTAAGTAATATTTTTGAATTCTCAGAAATTAAATGTTCCGTGAACGTTTCCCCATGAGGGCGCCTTCAATTTTTTGATTTTTTGATGACAAATTTGCCATGAGTATGGCCGTGCAATGTTTTTGACTTTGCAGTAATTTTTATTCGCAATGTTAATAGATTAACTTTACTTTGAATTCTCACATGATTAGCGTTTTTCTTGATCCGTTCAAGGATTTGGTACTTTAATTTGTATTTGGAACAATGGACGTCGCAGACTTATCCGTTGCTTTACCGTTCTACATACTACTATTTCACTTTCTTATAGATGCCCTAGCATATTTGAATGCTTTCTCGCATTGTCGATAATCTTCATGTGGACCGTTACCGGATTTTTATATCATGTCCCTCCCGTATGTGACACAACATTTTTCTATCATTGTCTGGGTGGACTTCCACTTTTTCCGGATGGATATTTGGGTTCCTAATCTTCGTACGTAAAATGTAATGACTTTCATGGACCGTTTTTACTTCATATAATATGGCTCAAAATAGCATTTTTTTCTTCTTCTCGAAAAAAAAAAATGATTAATTTTTATCATTCCTCGTCTTTCCAAAACTAGTGCGATGCCGGGTTCATGTTGCTTCGGTTTATTGATATGGTCTCGATGGTTTTTTTATATTTTTGGACATATCACACTCCTCACATGATGAAGTCGTCTTCCATGGATTTTGGGTACTTTAATTCTGTATTTGGAACAATGGACGTCGTACGTACTCTATCTCTGTTGCTTTACTATTCTACATACCGTTGGTTTCTCATACTTTCTTATAGATGCCTCGTTGGCTATTTGGATGCTTTCGCATTGTCGATAATCTCCATGTGGACCGTTATCGGGTTTTATATCAAGTCACCGTATGTGACATGGGGGTATTTTTTCGTCATTAATCGTAATGTACTTTTCTCGATGGATATTTGGGTTCCAATCTTAAGATGGGAAAATGTAACATCATGGATCGTTTACTTCATATACAATATATTGAAAACATCGTTTTTTTTCTTGTGAAAAAAAAAAAAATGATTAATGTTTATCACTCGTCTTTCAAAACTAGCGTATGCTTTCGTCTATGTTGCCTGTTTATTGATATGGTTCCGATGGTCTTTTTATATTTTGGACATATAACACTCCTCACATGATTAGCATTTTTCTCTGCTGGGCAAGATTTTGGGTACTTTAATTTCATTTAGAACAATGGACGTCGCATTTCCATCTGTTTACTATTCTACATACGTTTATTTCACTTTCTTATAGATGCCTCGGCATATTTGGATGCTTTCGCATTGTCGTATAATCTCCATGTGGACCGTTATCGGGTTTTATATCAAGTCCTTGCATGTGACATGGGGTATTTTTCTATCACCGTCCGGTGGGACTTCCACTTTTCCGGATGTATATTTGGGTTCCAATCTTCGCATGTGAAAATTGGCCGATTTCATGGACCTGCTTTACTTCATAATATATTCAAAACAACGTTTTTTCTCTTGTGAAAAAAAAAAAAACATTTACTTACGAATACTTCGCTTCAAAACTAGCGATGTCGGTCTATGTTGTCAGTTTATTGATATGGTCTCGATGGTTTTTTGTATTTTTGATATATTCACCACATGATTATGATTAGCGTTTTTCTCTGCTATGTGGTTTTGGTACTTAATTTGTATTTGGAACAATGGACGTCGGCACTTATCCGTTGCTTTACTATTCTACATCGCTATTTCACTTTCATGGACTGCTTTATCATATAATATCTTCACTTACGTTAGACTGTTTACTTTGATCGTTGTAGGGTCTTGGGTACTTTAATTTGTATTTTGAACAATGGACATCGGTACTCTATCTCGTTGCTTTACTATTCTACATCGCTATTTCACTTTCATGATCATGGCTTCACCGTTGTAGGGTTTTGGGTACTTTAATTTGTATTTGAACAATGGACGCGTATTTCATTCTTATTGCTTTACTATTATGTTATACCGGCTATTTCACTTTCATGGATCAAGCTTTACTTCATATAATATCTTCACTTTCATGGACTGCTTTACTTCATAATATCTTCACTTTCTATGGACCTGCTTTACCACCGTTGTAGGGTTTTGGGTACTTTAATTTGGTATTGGAACAATGGACGTCAGATTTATCCGTTGCTTCTTACTATTCTACATAATCGGCTATTTCACTTTCATGGACCGGTTTTACTTCATATAATATCTTCAAAACAACGTTTTCTCGTCTTTAAAATTTTAATTTTTTTTTTAAAAATTGAACCCTCCGTTTCGGTCTACCGACGCCTTGTAGACGTCGGAACCGCGACAACTCAAATAATGCTCGAAGAGAGACAGTATGAAAAAGCTAAGAGCGACGTTCCAAACGTCGACCACATATCGTCGACTACGACATCTTCCAGACAGTTTGAAGAGTGACATCCAAAACGTCGGACCACGTTTGGCCTGGATCAGGATAGTTTATGTTTTTCAAGAGCCGACGCCCAAACGTCGACCACAGCCACGGTCGGAACTCGTACGGTTTATAAGCGGTTAAGAACGACGTCCAAAACGTCGAACCACATTTCCACCGAGTGCGACACAAGTAATGCTGAGGCGCGACGGTCTCAGGAGAGACGTCGCAAGAGGATTGCTCGAACGACGAAGAAGTGTCGATAGTGCGACACTTTACTATGTCGAACGGCGACGCATGACAAACCACTGCCATTCGCTCGAATCGTCGCTCTGCGACGAATATAAACGCGATTAGGCGTCGAATCGTCATTTTAATTTCCGCCAATTCTCTAATGAGGGATGGCCTTCCTCCCCGGTGGCCCTAGGCTTCTTTTTCTTAAAAGTGACAAAAATACCTTTAGAGTTGTTTCTCCGCTCTCCAACCGTACTCATCGCATTCGTAGCATACCAATATGCTAGGAATGACTTCTTCTGAGCCAAAAATTGGTCGAAAATTGCTCAAAATATGGCTCATTTAATTTTCCTTGAAAATCTTCCAAATCCTTCGAGAAGACTCCTGTGTAAGTCCGCCAAAGTTAAAGTCCGTCAATTTGGTGGCGCCCCTAAAAATCCCATAATTAATCTATAGTTAATTAATTATTAAGCCGGAGTTATGGGCGTATAAGCATGGCTTTCTTAACCGCACACTAAGCACGTTTACATTAAACATGGTTTAAAGACTTAAACACCGCATTAAAATAATTAATCCATAATTAACTTTTAACTCTACTACTAAACTTTCCAATTTATCAGGTCGTCGTCGCATGGCTGTGCGGGGAGGGGCCGGCCCGTGGGGCTGGCCTCCAAACCCCACCATAGAATCCCGAAAATGATAAATATAACTCGTAGCTCATGGTGGAGCAGACTCAAGGTAGTAGTGTGGTGGTAATAAATTTTATTAGTGCTAGGGAGGTTGTGGGTTCGAAATTCTCGACTTCATTACAAGTTTTGGCTCCATAGGCCGGAAACTTTCACTAAATAAATATGCACACCAACATTTAATTCGACCTTGCGCACTTTGGTCAATATAATAATTCGACACGATATAAGATATTAACGCTACCAATGTTCACACTTTGCATAAATAAATATGCCACCATATAATTAAATTTTACCATAGGATAAATATGAAATTTGAACCTTGTAGTTGGAGAGGGTCCACACTGGGGCGGGCACGCAGTGCGCCCTTAGCCGCATTACACGTTATTTTACCTCTTTGTTGGCTACCCATCCACATATAAAAAAAAATTGAATTTAACCTTAGTGAAGATCCTTAAAAAAAAAAATCATTGTCCCCAAATTGGTGAATCCAGTTGTGACACTTGTCACAAAGGCTAATGGGAAAAAACTAAAAGAATATTCCCTGCATGTTGATTGCTGCTATGTCATCAACTTATCACTCATTTCATGAATTTTTATAAAAATTTGGTTGTTCTCAATAATAGTCAACGGTCAGAATCTCTTCATCCGAAGTCATTTTCAATGAAACGAAGTGCATTGGATTCCCTGGTGATGGGTTGATCGTTACCATTCAATTCCCAATCAATTCTTAGCACTTTCATTGTTGAGATTTTACACCGAGCACCTAATCATTCCTCCCCGATAGAAGCCTTTGACCCCAAAATATCTCCTCACACGTATCGCGTGGATGAGGGTAATCGTCTCTCACCCTTCCAATCTCTATCCACTAAAATTTTCCCATGTTCATCAAATCGATCTTTTCACAAAATTGATATTTTTCCTTGATTCTTTCCGACTTCCTCACTATTGACAACGCTATGCTACAATTCCTATGAATGGATAGCAAGCTGCTATTGCGTAAATCATCTTGTTCCTACCTCTCGTCATTAATTAAAGGAAGTACCTAAAATTATTCCACCTGGCACACCGTCGCTATGGAAATTCTACTGATCTTGCTTTGTACTTGTGTCAACCCTTGACCAAGTATCTTCAAGCTGCCATGTACCCTTTGGAAACCAAAAACAATAATTTTCGGAACCCATGCCTTCTTTGAAAAGTTTTTTTGTCGTGATTTTCTTTGACCTTTTAATTTCTCGCACCGGTATCTTGTTTCAACACTGCCTTCAACACCGATGTTGACTACCGTAAAATGTTTTACATCTTGTCTACCTTCTTTCAAAGGCAACCTATTAGAATTTGAAAATATCTCATTATAAGCATAAGCAACCTTAATGAAATCAACTTCTGTTTACTCGATGCATCTTTTTGAAAGGTTTGATCTAAAACATCTCTTTGCTTGATCATCAACAATGTCAAATTTTTACTGTGATTCACTATCCTCTTCATTTCTCCTCGCATGTATAAGAGAAAATTATCTCTTCTTTATGCGCTCTAATCCATGTACTCAATACCATATTTAAAACAAGTGATACTTATTCTCATGGTGATGAAATATTTTTTCCTATCATACAAATAAAATTCCACACAATACCTCCGATATCTCAAGCGTCACCACATCAAGTTCAACTTCATCAAGAAAGTTTGAATTGGGATAAAAAATCTTAGCATGCACTTGCACCGTAAGTTTGAATTTCAGACATTCCACCCTAAAGGATAAGGTCTTGGATGTCTAATAGTTTCAAGGTCTAGCTACTTAACCAAGTGTTCAGAAAATCAACTTAGCTTGTGACCCACTATCAAAATGTATCAATCTTGGTATAATGTTTAGAAACAACTCTAATATGAAAAAGTTCTATTCTTTTATCTTCATCTTGAGTGACATTGGAACAACTTGAAGGTCTAGTGCTTGCCATATGCTTACTCTTTCAAACCCATGGTCGTAATGTTTGTCTCATCTCCTAAATATGACCCTAAGTCATGTTCAACTATAGTAACAATTTTCTCCTTTTCTTTGGCTTTAAATTTATTTCCGTTCAACTATGGATGAAGTTGCCAACAAAGGGTCTTCATCAAGGCAGATGTTTGAACAGTTTTTGCATGTGAGTTTTTGTTTCTCCTTTGAGAGAGCTATTTCTCTTCCTCTTCCATAAAACTTTCCCTTTCCTTTACTCCTCACTTTCACTTTCTCATCTATGTTCGTTCCCTCATGCTTCTAAGTTTGTGGTCAGTCACGTCTCATCTTACAAGCCCAGGATTAAACATGAGAATATAGCTCTAAGGGTCATCAGCAAACCTCACATACTTTAACAAAATTTCTTGAGAATATAAATTAATAACCAAAATAAGAGCTCTCTCCTAAATTCATGAGTGCATAATCTCGTACACTTTTCCCTTTCAATTGTCTAAAAAATTTTTCCAATTTAGTTGTAGCATAATTTGATTGAGCTAAAATCCAAGAGAGAGGTTCTGAGTAATTCAAGGTTGTTGAGAAAAAAATTATTAAAATTAAAAAAGAGTCACACATATCCATAAGAAGATGACCACACACTCAAGAGGAATTCATCATCAAGTATGTCAGTGTGACATAATTTTGCTAAGGGAGCTCAGAACAAGCACGACATCCTTCTCCAAGATTTTGTTGCATCCGATTTCAAGGAGACTGGTCCATTGGGTTTAACGATGAAGAAAACACCTTTTCATGGAATTCATTCAAATGCATCTTTCCTCAAGGCACTCACCCCCCTTAGCTATAAATACCCACTCTTGGAGGTGGTGATAAATAAGGAATCAAAAGTATGCACTAAGGATGGCTATTAATGCATAAGCACAAAACTCAAATTTCAAATTTTGTTTTGATAATTGGTTCCTGGAGTGCATTTTAAAAATATGAAGAAGACTTGAGAGATATCATGAGAAAATTTTACAATGTGAACATCGCTTAAACTTGCTAAGGAAGGAAGGCATCATGAGTGGGTATTGCTCGTATTTTTATTTCTAGTGGTGAAGCATTTCAAGATCAAAATGAAGATAACTATTATAGGTGCAACACACGAGAAAATCTTAGTTATTTCTCGGGAGTCCGATCAATTAAAAAATAGTTATTTTCAACCTTTCTCGAGTATTCAGACAAAATATCTATGAGTATACAAAGGTTAGATGGGGCTTCATATGAACTGACAATAAGCTCGGAGAGATAGGCACATTAAACTACGAAAAGCTCAAGAGGGAGTCATGCGGAAGAATGTCCAACACAGAGAAGCATCGAACTATTAATCATTGAAGAGAAGCAAGGAATGAAGAGGTAAAGAAGCGCTCACACAACAGATCAATGAACAAGATTAAGGGAGACAACGGTACAGATTAAGTCACAGAGATTACAGTAATGGTAAGGACGTGTTCAAGAATGGGTTTCTGAAAACTAGCAAATGGTTTTCGCGTGGGTGCAACCTGCAAGTGGTACTGTCAGAGAACACGATAGCATTTAGAAGCCAAACATTGTGGCACTTAAAAACTATTAATTTCACGTAAGTTCGAAAAGTTTTAACCATCGTGATAGTTGAGCGTGATATCAAGCGATGTCCTGGCTCGATCCGGCGGCGAAATGATCTAAAAAGATTGATTGCAGAAATGGATGGGTACAGAATGCTTAGATTCTGGTGAAATATTATTTGCGCGGTTTTAACCGAAGTCGAAATTTTTGAATCAAATGAAATGTTAAGCGTGATAGTTGACAGCCAGGGCCAAGGTTAATACATGTTGGTACTTTGGTATTTATCCAAAGTCGTTTTGGTATACTCGAATTTAAATGAACGGCTTTTTAATTATGGTTTATAACCACAATATCATGAAATGGGACAACTTCTACATATGGTTATTATTGTTGGATTTGGCAATCATGGGTTAAAAGTGAGGAAATCTTCTTTTGAAGATTAAATAAGAAGTTTCCACGCCATGATTATTGGATTATATGCATGTGGGTATGCATTTTTAAATTTTACATGCACATGTGGGTAAACGTAGCTAAGGTCGCATCACATAAGAATGCGTAGACATAGTCAGAAGGGATGTAAGTTTCATGATATGTCTTTCAAGATTGCATATGAACATTCAACTATAGCACAAGAATCTATTTGATAAAAGATTAAGCACATTACATCCCATAGTGAAGTAGACGTCGAACCTTGTTCGGGAAGTGCTTTGTGAAGATTCACAATGTAAAATATAACGTCAGACATCTCATTCTTATTTCTACAACAGTTTTGGAGCTTTAATTTTCTCTGTTGTCGACTTATATGTCCACAAGTGAGAATAAATTAAATTTCGTTGCTACTCAACAAATCTACGGTTCATACTGAATCTTTCCACATCAATGAAATTACGATATCACAACTACTTCAAGGTTTAAGGAAAATGAGTGGCCTGTAAAGTGGTTTCTCATACTTCTTAATCAAATTGTATTCTAACGGAACAGTTTTTGTCAGGGCATCACCTGCCTCTCCCAAGAAAATGCTATAGGTGCTTCCGTAGCAGTATCAGTTTTCAAAAACTATGTGTGGTTTTTTCAATAACATACACATTTATAATGTGGTGGGACCCAAAATGTACTATTTTTTCCTTCTTAAATTGTATGTAGAGGTTCACATTTTGGGTTTTGTATTATATATTATATATATGATATTAAAAAACTGTATTAAACTTTAACACTGTAATTTCCTAAACTACTTCACAGAATCATGAAACTAATTAGACAGAAGTCATATTAGATGACAGATATAAATGCAAAGAGATCATAAAAGAGAGAGGGGTTCGAGTTTTGGACCTCCAGCAAGAATTTTTGCACTCGTATTTCAAATTATTAATGAATGAAAAGCAAGCTTATGGCATTTGTTGATATCGATGTGTCTTCCAAGCTTTTGTTATGTGTTTTGGGCTTCTCTGAATAAAATGAAGTAATGAAGTCAGAGGGTTCCTTATTTGTAAATAATAGTTAAAACCTTAATATGCGCCCTTCATTTTAACTATTCCTTTTCTTATACTCCTTTCCGAAGTTTGAGTAAGATAGATCCCGTACAACAACATATCAATTTGGACTTTCCTTTCATGTTCTTATGATCATTTCATTCTATAATGCTAGATAATAGCATTAGATATTCGTTGTATTTGATTTTTTGAGGGTTTAATGATAAATAGTTGAGGTGTTTAACAAAGACGCAGTATTTGGTACATACTATAAATGTCTAAGCACGATCTTTATCAACTATGAATTGTTCTAAGGTACAATATTTTTTTGCACTGCTGTTGATCAAATAGTAGCGTTCATTTCCGGGTTTTCTTCAATTTCCTCTGTTGTTCCGTTGAGGAGGAAATATTCTAAATTGCTTTTACTTTTGGTTAATTCTCATTTTCAAAAATCCATGTACGAGGTCAAATACCTTGGCAAGAGAAGGTCTCATAACCTTTATTTTCGAGGAACAAGATTTATATTTCAGTTTGGTTGTTTATTATTCACCTGGCGACCCATTGATGAAGGTTTCATTAGATGAAGAATTTTGTTGGTGAGAAAATGAGGAAGCATCGTGAAAAAAAATGTATCAATTCCCGCTTTTTTATAAGAGATTCTATTTTTTACACCGCTTAGTAGTCTATTTTCCCTTATATATCAAGAAGATTGTTTCCAATTTATTTTCCTCAGAAGATTATATGGCTCAAAAGTACATTCTTTATTGGGAAAAGATGATTTTTTCTTCTCGCTTGTACCATAGATCTTGACACAACTTTATCTTCTAAATATGAGAGAGATGATCGTTGGTCATACCCCACAGATAATTAGCCGCGCTTATATAGGTGATGATTCATCATCTTGAGGATAATATTTTTCCTAACAAGAAATTGACTATTTTTTCACTCAAAAACAAGGAAATATTTAAACCCTGAAGTCGCCCACAATTTTCCACGCATCCTTCAAAAGGATTCAAATTTTTGCCAAGATTCTCCAGAGAGGAGGAGTATATTTCAACTAAACAACATATGTTGGAATTTGGAGGTTTCTGGACAAACTTCAAATATTATGGAAGATGAAGGGTTTTAAGGAGGCTCTCATTATTCATTAAAGCAGAAAGCCCAACAATGGTTCCAAAGGTTTTGAAGCAAGTCTTAACTTGTTCATGGTGTTAATAAGATATCTTCTTAGATATTGGGGTGAGTATGTCATATGAAAAATACCTCTTTGGAATTACATTATATCCGTAGGCAGAAAGCAATGAATCAATCACTAAGCTTAATAGAGATTTCAAAAATATTTATTTCAGCATGCCAAAAGAAATTCGACCTCCTAAAGCAATAGCTATGGTTTATTATTTGAGGCTATTTCTCGTTGTCTCGCTTTTTATCTCATGAGAAAGCCTTACCCTCGAAATTGATGTTTCTTTATGCACAGGAAATCGAAGATAATGTGGGCTTGTGCAGAAATTCTTTCCGTCATGTTGAAAGAACAAGTTTTGTCAAGGCAGAGGGCTCCGTCAAGAAAACATTGGAATTCTTTTACAAGGAATGCAAATCTAGAGGCGAACAAGGAATTTCAAAAAGTGTCAAAGACTTTATCAAGCACAAGAATCTAAGCGGTTTGAAGATTCGGTCAAACTACGTTGCAAAAACTGAACTACATGACGTTGCATCCTTAAAGATCATTACAATTTTCATAATTTTAATGATTGCTAATAGAGGGAAACTAGTGGATCAGATATGTTTGTAGGAGGAGGAAGATTTTTGTCAAGAATGACATTATATGAAGAATAACAAGATTATGGGGAACAAACCTGGGTTTCTTTTTTTCTCTTTCCCAAATTCCTACCTGCTTAAAATGGCAAAATCAAGTCTTCGCACACACCAAAAACTAAGGAGTCAAATACTTCATATAGCATTCGTTCAAAGAAGGCTACATCAGCAAAATGTTCAAGAAAAAGGAGGCAACCGAAATTTTGTCTCATCGCTCTATGATCCAAAGGGCTATGCATATGACAAATTACTTAATTTAAACAAGCTTTTATGCAAGGCATGTACAAATTCTTTGTATATGGAAAACATTCATACATTCTCATGATTTTTAATTTCAGTAAAGATGTATGTATTAAGTCTAACATACAGATGTTAGGCTGGTGCCATTGGAAGGCTGACTTCACCCGATTGCTCACCGCATATATATATATATATATATATTATTTTTACATAAATAAGCTCGTGAGTTTAGCATTTCAGCTATGTAGATTTCTTAGTTTAGCATTTTTCAGCTCAAGAATAAAGATCCCGGAAGAGAGAGGTTTCAAGAAGTTTTAAATTTTTAGAGATTTTGGATTGGGATAAGATTCAGCTTTGACTTGACCCCATGCCAAATAAAGACTACTAGTCTAAAGTTCTAGCACTTACTCACCAAAGCGATGTCCCCTAATTGGAGCCGCATGTTGTAAAATAATTTGATTGAGCTAAAATCCAAGAGAGGTTCTAGTAATTCAAGGTTGTTGAGAAATAGTTATTAAAATTAAAAAATAGCCGCAACATGTTCAAGAAGAAGATCACAAAACTAACAAAGAATTCATCATCATATGCTATGGCATTATTCTCGTATATGAGCTCAGAATAAGCACGACATCCTCCTCCAAGATTTTGTTGCATCAATTGCAGACTGTCCATTGGGTTTAACGAAGAAAACACCTTATTCATGGAATTTATCTGGGTTCACCTTTTCTCTGAAACCTAATAACTTCCTTAGCTATAAATAATTCTACCCTCGAGGTGGTGATAAAATAAGGAATCAAAGTATGCACCAAGAATGGCTATTGTTGACAAGTAACCTCAAATTTCCTCAAATTTTGGTTTTGATAATTGGTTCTTAGAGCATGTTTTAAAATATGAAGAAGACTTTGTAGATATCATGAGAAATTACAATGTGAACATCGCTAAATCCCATACAAGGAAGGCATCATGAGTGCTGATGCTCATATTTTTATTTCTAGTGGTGAAGCATTCTCCAAGATCAAAATGAAGATAGCTATTATAGGTGCAACACATGAGAAAAAACCCGCTATTTTTGGAGTCCAATCAATTAACAAATAGTTATTTTCAACCTTTTCTTGAGTATTCCGTATAGAATATCTATGAGTATGTTAGTAGTTGATAGTTCTACATATGAAATGACAATAATATCAGAGAGATAGGTGCATTAAAATACACAGTAAAGCCTGTGAGGACTCATGCGGGAGAAGAATGTCCAAATACGTAGAAGCGTATAACCACACCTGAAGAGAAGCATGTAAAGGAATGAAGAGGTAAAGTACAACCATTGGCCAAGGAGATCAACGAACAAGATTAAGGGAGACAGATACTAGGATTAAGTCACGTAGATTAAGGTCAATGGAAGGACGAAACCAAGGAGATTGGAGCCAAAACCAGCAAATGGTTTTCACGTGGGTGCAACCTGCTAAGCGGCATCAGGAGAGAACGCGATAGCGTTTATAGCCAACGTGGCACCAAAACCACCGATTTCACGTGTTCAAAAGTTTTAACCATCGTTCTAGCTGGAGCGCGATATCAAGCGATGTTCGTCGGATTCTGGGCGTTTAAATGGACGATGGAGATTGGATTGTAGAAATGGATGGGTAAGTTGTAAAATGTCAGGATCCTGACATAATGTTATTTTGTGTCATTTTGGTAACCAGTAGAACTTTTGTATCAAATGAAATTTTAAGTGTGATAGTTGACAGCTTGTGGGCGAAGGGTTAATGCATGTTGGTACTTGGCATATTTATCCAAAGTCGTTTTGGTATACCTAATTTAAATAAACAAGTTTTAATTATGGTTTATAACCACAATATCATGAAATGGGACAACTTCCGCATATGAAGTTATTATTGTTGGGTTTTATAACCATGGGTTAAAAAGTGATGGAAATATTCTTTGAAGATTAAATAAGAAGATTTCGCTACGATTATTGATTATATGCATGTGGGTATGCATTTTTAAATTTTACATGCACATGGGTAAACATACCAAGGAGCATCACAAGAATGCAAGAGATATCACTGAAGCGATGTAGGTTTCATACATGTATTCAAGATCGTATTATGAACATTCAACACAAGACAAGAATTGTCGATTTAAAGGTGAAGTTAATATTGCATCCTATAGTGAAGTAGATGTCGAATCGTATGCCCGGAAGCATGAAGATTCACAATGTAAAACATAATGTTGTACATCTCATTTTATTTCTAATAATGTTTTCTGAGCATTTAATGTTTCTCGTTGCCGACAAGGTATGTCCACAAGTTATAATAATTAAATTTCTGCTAAGTACTCAAAAATTTACGGTTCACAACGTAGTTCCTTCACATCAATGAAATCATGGTATCACAAACTACTCGAGGTTCATGAAAATGAGTGGCCCCGCAGAGTTGTTTCTCATAATTGCCATCAAACAAGATCAACGATCGCATTTATTGCGACTACCTATTCCCTTCTCAAGAAATTTCTATAGGTGCTTCCGTATGCGTAATTGGTTTTCAAAACCATGTGTGGTTTTGTCATTAATAATACATACGAATATAACTATGGACCCAAAATGTACTATTCGTCCTTCTTTAACTTTAGCAAAAGTGAGGTTCTACTTTGGTTTTATATTATATATTATATATATATATATAATATTAAAACTATTTTTTAAACTTAATTACCTGTAAATTTCCTAAATCATTTCAAGAATCAGCTTTTAAAACTGATCGTAGTAGTTAGGAAGTCGATTAGATGATGATATAAAAACAGTAGATCATAAGAGAGAGAGGGGTTCCAGTTTTGGAACTCGACAACAATTTTGTACTCGCATTTCAAATTAGTAATGAATGAAAAGCAAGCTTCTAGCATTTGTTGATATTGATGTGTCTTCTAGCCTTACATATGTGGTGTTTTTTCTGTTTCTAAATAAAATGAAGTAATGAAGTTACATACCCTTTTATGTGTGTAAATAAGAGTTAAAACCCTTAATATGCACTTTTGGATTTTAACTATTCCTTTTCTCTATAATTCTTCCGGTTTTATGAGATAGATCCCTGCATTAAAAACATATTAGTTTGGGCTTCTTCCTTTCATGTTCTTCTCGATCATTTCATTCTATATATCAAAGATATAATAAAGGCATTGTGGGACATTCGTTGTATTTGATTTTTGAGGGTTTAATGATAAATATTTTAGAGGTGTTTTAACAAAGACCAATATCTCGTGACATAGTTATAAATGTTCAAGCATGTATTCCTTATTGCTGTACCTAAGGAATTTGTCTTCAAGTGCACAACACAATCCATTATTTCCTTTTTCCATGTAAGATAAGGGATATAATTTCCTTTTAATGGCAACAATAAACATGACCAAGACATAGAGATATCGTATTTTTATTCTTCTCGAGTCCTTGCTTCCCACCGTACGCGGTGATCCTTCCATCTCGTCGGTAGTTTTATTTTGGTCTGCAATGGCCTTTCATTTGCTGTTCTAAATTATGCAATACAACTCCAATTAACGTATCCAATTGTCCAATATTTATGCATTTATCTCACTTTTTATACATTGGAAGCTCAAATTCTGACACTTGAACAGTAATGGTTTTTTTCCTTTGTACGTGAGTGTCATGGGTAGTTTTCGTGGTGGAAGTGGAAGATGATGCTTATGGAGATGATGAATATGGTGAGATGCAGGTGGTTTTCCTCCAATTACCCTTTGAAATCTTCTCTTCATCCTTCTTATCATCTAAAGTTCCTTTTCCCTAAAACGTGAGGCTCGTAACCTTATCCTATCATCCCAACAAGAATGGCATCAAACATAATTTAACCATCCTCTTTATGTACTGAAGTCTCTCTTGACATCGTCCTCTTTTGAATGACCTTCTCGCTTTCTCCAACACCCGACATGATGGCTATGATTCAAGCTCGCCTTCCGATGCTTGTACCGCTTCAATCAACTCGCATTCTTGCACAACTTGTACCTCTTCAATCTAAACTTATTAACGAAACTTGAGGTGCCTCAAGCTCATATTTGAGTGGGAATTTTTGGTGACGATGGTGCTCTTGCATTCTCCTTCTTTTTGATCCTAATCTCAAGACTCACAGCCCAACAATTTCCCCTTCACCTTATGCAACTTTAACCTTGTTAGCATCACAAATCTTCAACCATTAAACTTGCACAAAACTCAAGAAACTGATACAAATAACCTTGTGTTTCAACCCAAGCTGAGACTAACCTGATCCGAGTATGAATGCTATTTTTCTCTCGAGCCATTTCATCTTCGTATTTAAAATTTATTTGTTGGTCTTATGCTTTTTGTACAAAGGTTTCCTCGTTGCTTATTTGTGTTAAACTGTGTAATTAAGTGAAGCTTTATGAGTGAATTCAAGAGAATAAAGTATGAAATTAAAATAATTATCAGTAGCAACAACAACCGAAAACCATCACAATTGATCCGAACACAAAGTTTTGATGAAGGATTTCACCCTCCCGGGATATATTCCCCTGGTCGAGTTTCCATGGCTCGTCTCCGTATTAGCCTGCAAGTGAAAAAATGTTGTTGAGACATTCACCTGCATCTCTTGAAACATACTCCACTAGTCCATACTGCCAAAATTCCACGAAATGACTATTCATTCTCTCAATTTTGCTTCACCGATCTAGGCATGGATTTCCCCCCTGCGGCCCTTGGCCCCTTTTCTTCAAAGTGAGAAAACACATTTAAAATTGTTCCTTTGCCTATGAAACCTGTGCCAATGTATTCATAGCATGCCAATCTAATAGGAATGACTCTTCATGAGCCAAAATTGATCGAATATTTCTCAAGATATGGCTCATTTAATTTTCCTAGGAATTCTCCTCCAAATCGAGAAGACTCCAAATAAGTCCGCCAAAGTTGGAAGTCCCGCCGAATTTGGTGTTCCTAAAAATTTGCCAAGTGAATCTATAGTTAGTTAATTATTAAGTTGGAGTTATGCGCATAAGTATGCTTAATCGTGCACTAAGCACGTTTACGTTAAACATGGTTTAAATACTTAAACATAGGATTAAAAAATAATCCGTAATTAACTTTTTAACTCATTAAAATTTCCACTCACTTGTGGTCGTCATTGCATGGCTATATGGGGAGGGGGTTGGATCCCTCCAAACCCCCACCATAGAATCTCGACTGGAAAATATAACTCGAAGCCTTATTTGCCATGAATCACAAGGAGGCAGGGTGGTAAGGTGGTTGGATGAAAGGAGGTCGTGGGTTTGACCCTGACCCCCGTACATAATTTTTTCTTCATAGGACATCACCAAATCCAAGGTTGGAAACATTACAAATAAATATGTGCCCCACTATTTAATTTGACCCCCGGCAGACTTTGCTTCATTATAATAATTCGGCTCGATATGATATGAATGCCACCAATCTTCTCGATCAGATAAATAACATGCCACCATATAATTAAATTTTACCATAGGATAAGTATTAAATTTAAACTTTGGCGTTGGAGTGGGTCCACTAGGGGGGAACATGGTAACTTCCCTACTTGTATCACGCGTCACCTTTAGTTTGCTACCCATCCATATATATATAAAAATTGAATTCAACCTTAGGAGAAGATCCTTAAAAAAAATCAAGATTTCATGATGCTTCACACCTCCTCCTATCCTTAATATAATCCTCATTAAAACCTCCTATCACTCCTATCCCTCAAACTCATCATTTTTCTACAAAACTTAGCTCATTAAGCAATTTGACACTTTTCGAGACTAGGCCCGTGTTTCTTCCCTTTTGGACCCTTTTCCCTCACTCAATCCTTGAAATCTCCACTTTTCCCCTACTCTCTAACATCCGTCCCTATTCCCTGTAAATTTTCCCCAAGAATTTAGACAACCCTTAACCTCTTCATCTCTCCTCTACAAGGGCCCTAATTTGCCTTACACCAAACCCTAATTTCCTCCTTCCAACTAAGCTAGCTTTCCATGGAAAAGAGGGAACGGAAGAATATCCATGGTAGGTCATATCAGAAATCATTGAAGCCATACCAATGCATTAACATCATGCCTCCATCATTTTCCAAGAAATCATTCCAAGGGCCATGTCATTTGCCACACCTAGGGCCCGTTTCAAAAATATGTTTTTGGACAAAAAATATGAATTTAGAAAATGAGAGAGGCTTTTATCTACCATATGACATGAAGAAATTATCCTTCCGCTTAATATTGTGCATCATGGTTTTGGAGCAATGTCAAAAATATAGGTGTCACCAAGAGAATTCTCTGCAGACCGACGTGAGTGACCTTGGAAAATCCATTTTTTTCATAGTCAGAGTGTCCAAATGACTTAATTTTATGAGTCAAATGAAAACCATAATTGAAGGCATTTCATCAGAGCCATCATGGAGCCAACCGACATCAAGAAGGAGGTCAAAAATGGTCAATCGCGAGTACACCTATTGTTTTGCTGAAGTGGCACTACGCATAGAAATGCTGATTTTGGCTTTTTGACTAGGCTAAAGGAGATGGATCAAGGAAAAAAAAGAATCTTATAGGGAATGGTACTCATCAAGCTTTCCAACGAGCCACGGCCCAATTTCCGACACCGAGAAGGCCTCCAAATTCTCTTCAAAATGAGAAGGGTCACATGACAGGAGTAAGTTTGCCGTAATTGCCACATAGAGATTAAAAACCTTAAAGATGAAAAAAAATAGACAACCTTGGATTTTTGGCTGAGGCTTCTCAACAGTGTCCAAAACTCCTCAAGGACCATTCCACCAATTTTGGGCAAAATCGAATAAATTTTTTTGTTTTTTTGAAATTTTGAGGCCTTCCGTGTTTACACCCTAGGTGCTACATAAATTTTGGCATCCTCAGCTTGAAAAACTTTGCATTTTGGCATCTTCATCCCTAGAGTCTTCTCACCAAATTTCAAATCATTTGGGAGCATTTTATTCCCCTCAAAAGTTCACAAAAACATCAAACTTTCAATTATCTCCGCCTCATTTTCGCACTAGGTGCCTTTACGGCGTTGCTGGGAGAATTGGTTCTTGGAATATGCAATAGCACCCAATCAGGACAACTCAAGCATTTAGAAAATAGACTCATCAAAGCCTCTTCTAAACGAGCCATCACAGATCCAAATTCCAGCATCGTGGAAGGGGTCCCAAACTCAAATTACAAGAGACCCTATTTTCTTTTCTAAAATGAAAATGCTAAGACAGAGATCGCCTAGTGTGCTTTGGACCAAACACACTCATTTAATGCAAATAGATATTTTTGAGTTTTTTGAGGCTAATTATCCCTCTATAATTAGTGAAAATAGTTATTTTGTGATTATTTTTAGGATATTATCATACAGTTTTGGGCTCGGGATATCTCTGGCCATAAAATGACATTTATGGTTGAATTTGACATTTTCTACCATATTTAGGATAAATGACATTTGCGGTTGAATGGACATTTTCCTACCATATTTAGGGTTTTAGTCCTCTGTTCACAAATAGAGCATGAGGCCCTCACAGTATTTTTGGAATTTTAGAGCTTGAAGAGCAAAATAGCATGTTTCATGAGTCAGAGAAGGAAATTGGTTTGTGAAGTGTGTGATGTGAAAGGCTTGTTTGGCTTCGATGATGGAGAAGCCCGTCGGCAGGATTCCATAGCTTGGCAGTGAATGGTATATCTTCACTTTTTCTATTGTTTCCTTTGTTATCATTATGTTTCATATGTTTCTTGTTGCTATTAAACATAAAACATAGGTTGAGACATGTCTTTCAGGCACCTCCTACCCTCCCCGTTTGTTGGTAGCTTTGATGTTTTTTTCATTACCTTAAGGAATCTTTAGATCAGCCCTTAGGTCCACCAAAATTTGTTTTGTTTCATAGTATGGTTAGTATGCTAGCTAAAATTATGGATTCATGTGGTATTCCCTACTTATTTGAAGTTTTTAAACCCTATCTTGAGCCTTTCATGAAATATTGATTGTTAGAGTAAGTCAAAGAGGTTCTGTGTGATCTGCCCTTTGTCTCGCTTACAAACTTCATGTTTCAAAGTTCCTGCAACTCGACATATATGCCGTTTAAGAGCTCCTCTCCATAAAATTGAGCTAATTATATTGTCTGTGCTTTCCAAAATCAAGGTGAATTTTGTGCCAGGTAGCTCTTATGCTTATGTTTCAATCGGGAGTGTTTCTCTTGATGTTTATTAGTTTAGGTTTTTTTTTGTTTGTTTCTAATGGTTTCTACTACAATCAGAATCCTTTAAACTATATATGTTTAAGACCTCTTAGTATTTCTCAAACTTAATGTTCACCGCACCCTCATACATCACCTCTAAGAATCCATTAATCACACAATCTGCCTTAATAATTTCCCCGTTTCATCATTTAGACACCTTGACTTTCATTTGACTCACAGCTTCCAATGGATTTGACATACTTACCCACTCCTATTCCATTTTGACCATTTTACCCAACCAAAACAATCAACAAACTCCTACACCCAACAGCTAGCCTAAAATCAAACCCTAGAGAAAAAAGAACACACCTTTTGCACCCAATAGAGAGATCCCTCCCTAAATCCAGAAGGCTAGGTCCTAGGACTCAAAGCTTGTCTCCATGTTACCTCGTCATTTTGTTCTCACAATCTACCAAATCAAGGGACACTAACATTCGGCAATCACTATGGGACCTTTTCAGTAATTTCATGCTTAAAAAATTCCTTAAAAGATTTAGAAACCCCGCATCGATAGTATCCGGTGGTTTATATGCCACCTCATCGCTACCTCTAACATTTTCATAATCATGGTGGGACCTTTCCTATATATAGTTGCTCGAATACCTCTTAAGACTCATTTGACCTCAAGCTAAACTTAGAAAATCCAAAGGAATCGCCCACCTCATCGCCACACTAACATTCCGTCATGACTGCTGGGGTGGGGACATTCTAAGAACATAACATCTTATACATCCAGGAACTCGTAAAACTCCGCAAAATTTTAGATTCGTATTCGTATTGTTGATGGTGGACAACAAAAGAAACCCTTAAAATAGTAAGTATCCTCCACTCCGGCGACTCCACTAGTCTTCAAGAGTCCGTTGACCCCACTAGTTCTCATAGACTCCCCCCCGGGAATGCATTAAGCAAATCCAATCATGTCGATGGTGGATAGCAAAGTTGAAACCCTCTCTACCCGGCAACTCCATAACCCTCAATAGACCTAATGGACCCAATCGGTGAAATCTAGACCGGCTGAAAAACACAATGACCCTTTCTTATTAACAAAATGGATCCAAGGATACAAAGGAGAGCAGGCTCAGAGTAGAGATCATATCCCCGGACTTCTACACACAAAATGCCTCAAATAAATTGGATGAAAAGCCTACCTATATTTCAAGATGAAAAATTGGATGACCCTCGTTACACCTCATCCAATTTCACATACATGTGGTTAAAGGCTGAATGGCATGAGGAATGCCTGAAACAAGTCATGGAAACTCTAGAGGGTAAGGCAAGAGAATGGTATGAATGGCTAAATCGTAGCCTTGCTTTTCTTGAAAGCTCTGCACAAGGTGTTTTAAGAACATTATAAAGAATATTTTCCATCTTTATCATTGTTGAAAATTTTTTGTGATCAATCCGAAGATTTCATACAACACCTTGTAAACATTAATGAGGATTTAGAGAATTGGCATCCTCAAGATTTATTAGAAGAAATCAATGCATTCCATTTTCAAGATAGCTATCATGACAAACTAGAGGAGTTAGAACCCAATCAAGAAATAGAAGGAACCCACGTAATCTTCTCAAGGCACAAGTAATGATTCACCATCTCTTTTAGCCGAGGCTCAAGAAAACATCTAACCTAAAATCGTATCACAAGAGAGAGAACTTCATATTTCTCTATCTAAAGAAAGAGAAAATGCCTCCTCTTTTTTAACTCGCAAAGGAAATAAATCAAATTCTAAACATGTGGCCAAATTTCTATAAGCCTTTATGTGAATAAAAACATTTCTATTCATTCTCCTACCACTCCCATCTACCATACATCAGAAAGTGAACTCGTAGATCAACTCAAAGAAGAACAAATTGACAATCCAATATGTTGATTGGTGATGTTACTTTATGTTGATAATTTTCCAAAGTTTGATCACTAATAGATGATGTTCCAAAGAGAACCAATCTCCTTTGCAGTATAACTATCGCTGATTTGTGGGGATGAAGTTCAATATCATCATCTTGAAAAAGTGTTGTACCAATACAGTCACCTATGACACTAAGGAGGAAATCCTGAAAGTTTAGAAGTAAGTGACGAGTCTCGACCTTTGCCTCCACTTCACCTCGACCATCGAAATGGTTCCTGATAGTTGGAAACGCGAGCTTTTCTCAGCTTTGATGTCGAGATTGAGGAGGATGATAAGCTCGAGAAAGTTGTCAATGAGGAGCCTTTTCCGAAATGGTTGAGGAAATAATTTGGGACATGGAATTCCCCTTAACTCTAGATTTTCAGCCAACAAGTTCCTTTGGATTACAAATTGTAGATGAAGGCATGGAAATTTATGATCACAAGAAAGTTGTCGCACTTTTCCTCAAAAATATATGTTGCTAGTTGGTGTTCTCTTCTACCAATATGATGGCCTTCACACAAACATTTCAACCTACCTATCAAAGCACACTTCCGCTTTTAGAGGATAAAATTGCCACATATGATGAATCTACCAGCTCATATGATCATGAGGAAGAGGTGGAGTTTTCCAAAAGAGTCCCAAGCATAGCCAAGTGGAAGAAGGAGTAGTCCTAAATTAATCTTATATCTCAAATCCCTTTCTAGATCAGGGTATTATTCCAAGATCCATTTGTTGTTTTCCTTGAGAAATATGAAGGAGAAGTGTGTTCTACCAAGAACAAATTCCGTCGTAAAGTGTGAGAAAAATTTTAGGCACTATCAAGCTCGAAAACAAGTAAGGTGGAAGTGGCTCTTTTTATTTCTTCAAGACTTTCAAAGAGCTGAAACAAAATCCCTCATGGAATCATCTCATGGATTGGCCGTGTTTAAAAGGATTTCACCTTGTGAGCCTCTTTTGAAATGCATTGTTTGGAAAAAATGAAAAAACACAAAAACAAAGAAAGGAAAGAGGGTGCATTTGAAAGTATGGTAACCTATACCCAAAAATAGTGATGTTGAAAGTGTGTAAGCATAAATGCCACTACTCTGTGCCAAAATTTTGTCTACCATCTAGCCTAACCATGGCTAAACATGTTTTCTTCAATTATTATTTGATAAGCATGAAAGAGAACTTGTCAAATAATTCAAACTGACTTGTAAAAAATATAGATTAGGAATGAAAGATACTAGTTTCACATGCTCAAACAGAATCCAAAGAGGAAGATGAAGATGCATAACAAAATGATAGATCATGTTCTCTATATTTTTATTTTACTTTTATGCAAAATAATGTTTGTGTGCAAACTTTGTTCTTATGCCACAACTCATAAAGGATTGCCTAATCCCGATTTAAGCCATACTTTCAATTTCATGTTTATAGCTTAGAGAATGAAGTTTGTCAAACAACTTAATCTTGACAAATGATTAGGACTAGGTAGAGGAATAAGAGAGTTCATTAGCCTATTATGAACTCCTTGGAAGAAATAAGGGTACAATGAGATAGTTTGATTTGTGTTTTCAAAAAGAAAAATGTCGAGGGTTTGCAAATCCAAGTGCACCCAAGTGAAGAAAAAATGTTAGGCCAAGTAAGATGGGTAGGTAGGAAAGAGGCTGAAGCAAACATATCTTTTCAGATTTTGAGATCATAGTTTCAAAATAATATCAGCAAATGAAGAAAGAAAGATTTGCAAAGTGCAAGTAAGGGACTATTCCTCTCAAGCTCGAGATCCAACTCGAGGTTCCGGACACTCTCCCGAAAGGAGCTACCTCCCCAAGGGAGGCATAGTTTATCCATTATTTACTAGGTCAGATGACTATAGATTGGTTCTAGATTTCTAAAAACAACAAGCTTTAATATCGTGAGTTTTAGAAATCTCACTGCCTTCATTAGTCCTTAGACAAATTTTCACTATTTTACTATTTTTTCATTCCATGGTCAACCTACCACTTCTAAAAAACTCTCATGGGCTTATGCCACTCATTCACATCTTATTTTTCCCACCTATAACCTCATCACTCTTTTGCCTTCGACAATAACTCCATTTTCCACCTAGGGCTTCCTACAAGCTTAATTGATGCCCATGATCCCCAAGTCCCTGCCACTGATGGTCCCTAAACTATCTCTCAGAGAATCTTAGATAAATCAAGTACATTGGATTTTGGATCTTCAATACACCACTTTTTCAATACCGTTTTACACTTGAAGATTCCAAACCATTTTTTAGTCAAATAGAGGTCAAAGAACTTCCACCAGGTCAATTAGTGTTTCATGTATTTTCTGCTGTCATCATCTCCAAAAAGACTACCATTTATACTAAATTTTGCACATTTGCAATGGGCTATCTCGACACTTTTATGGTATAATAAGAGGCCAACCAATGTAGCTAAATTGGTAAGGTAAGAGGTCTGCTACTCAATGATGGCACTTTGGCAAATAAGGGAGACAATAAAACTAGGTTTTGGAGGGCAATTTTCTTTGGTTTCATGACCTCCATGGTTAAAACATCGACAAGGTTTGTATCTTTATGTTTTACACCTCCTCCTATCCTTAATATAACTTCACAAACACTTCCCATCACTCCTATCCCCTCAAAACTCATCATTTTTTCTACAAAACCTAGCCTATTGCTACAATTCTGACACTTTTCTATGACTAGGGCTCTGCTTTAATTCTTTGGACCCTTTCCCTCACTAACTTTTTGAAATTCCACTTTCCTCTACTCCTAACATCCAACCCTATTCTCAAAATTTCTAAAAATTTAGACAAAATTCCTTAACCCCTTTCATTTCCTCCTCTACAAGGAAGTCCCACTTCTACACCAAAACCCTAATTTCCTCTTCCAATTAAGCTAGGCTTGCTATGGAAAAGAGACATCGTGGAAATAAGATCCATATGGTAGGTCATATCAACAATCATGAAGCCATACCAATGCATAAACATCATGCCTGCTATCACCTAGATCGACTCCTCGCCAGGGCCGAAGGGGGAGGCAAGTAGGGTAACCATAAACCACGTTAACTTTGAAGCCAGCTCCCACAAGGCAGGGAGAGGCTCTCTCCATAAGGAATCCCACCACGATGATCAGTAAAAATGATTTTAGGCTAGGTATAAGAGTTCTAAATGTTTTTGATAGATTTTCCGATGCCGATCGCATGGAGCCGTTACTTAAGTTTGGGAAATTAAATCATAAATGCAAGGTATTCTATGTAAGCAAGGTAGGCATGGACTTTAACACCTTGATTTAATGATTGTGAAGTGTTTAAGATCGGGTGAGAAGTCGAGAAGGGCATATGAGATGAATCCTTTCAAACAAGAGAAAATACAAAATACATCAGATTTCCTGGCTGCAGAGCACCGTAAAAATGGATTCTACCTATCTAACTTGAAAACATTCAATAGAAATCAATGGAATGAATGAAGTCATATATAAAATTAACACAAATGATTACAAAAGAAATCATAAAGTAAAATTCCATACTGTGGATCCCATAAAAATAGCTTTCTCTAAATATTTATTAATTTCCACAAACTAGTTACAAATATGTACAATCAAGCTCGTAGCACCCCATATTGATTCCAATATTTTTCCACCCTACAACATCTAAAACATTAAATAGACAAGCTTCAAGGGGCGAATCCATAGAAAGAGGACAAGCCTACTTGCTCCCGAAACCAAAACTCCGAAGATAGAAAAACTCAACAATATGCCTCCCCCGAAAGAGAGTGAAATCGTATATCCGACCACTTGAAAATTTTTCCGTTACAATTTATTCCAACAAATGAAAGAAAGTTAACCCAGTTCCGTCTCTCTTTTATCGTTTATCGTCGTTTCATGGTCGACGCCGTACACCGTATTCACAATTACTTACAGCCTTACGACCGCCTTCTTAACGAGCAGCCCTTTTCCTTTGAAAAGAGCGGAACACCAGGACTCTGGACATCACAATCATAATCGTAAAGATAGTGATTACTTTGTAGAGGAACGTTGAGATGCTATATTTACGGAGTGATGCAACGTGATCGCATTGGAGAAATTCCGTGAGCGGGAGTTAAAATGCCACGGGAATGCAATGATCATGCGATACGATGAGTGGCCGAAATCACATCGGTGGAAGGAGATCGCGGTTCGGTGTCGGGGAGCGGACACACAAATATGAACACCAGACGCATCGGCCCGAAGGGAGAAGTGGTTCGCGTAGTGAATGCGATGATCACACGAGGCGGTGATGAGTGATGAGATCACACGTTGTATGCGTATGCAAAGTTAAACGTTGGGGGAAACTGCGATCACACGATGATGGAAGACTATCGTATCGTTGCAGGAAGAAATGGCGTAGTTAAGTGTCAAGACGTAATGTTGTGATGCAATGGGATTGGGACGGCGATGAGCTATCGTATTCGGTTTTCGTGAGATGAAAATTTAAAACAAAAAGGACTTATGGCGACGGGAAAAAAATATAAAAAGGAAAAATGTAAAGTTAAGGGCTGAGTAATGAAAAAAATGTATAGTAGTTGTGCTTTTATGCCATTTATTCATTTGGGCATATTTTCCCATCCGCAGTGATTTTGGGAGTGGGGATATAAATGTTGGAAAGACTTTTCCAGCTCCCTTTGATGGAAAATTACAATATGTTTTTCACTAAATATCATGTGAAAAACACCTTGAAAAACCACAGCAAGAGAAAACTTCACACTTTCAGATCGCCACAAAAGACTACTTCATGGCTTTATGGAGATAGCACTTAAGTTCAATTATTACATATGGAGACATAAAAATGTTATAAGAAATGATAATCAAACAAAGCATTTCGTTTTCACCTCAAAACGTGTTTTGAGGTGAAAATCACATTCACTAAAAGAACAACTCTTTGATTTTTCTGTGACAATTATGCTTTTGAGTTTATTTTCAGTATCCTCATGTCCCTACTGATATTTATTGGAAATTTCATCTTTAATTTTGACCATGTAGGAACCCTAAAACTCCATTGAGACCAACCTCATGACCTAATAAATTTAATCCGTAGAGTGAAAATGAATCGTGATTGAAGACCAAGGAGGAGGGAGAACCAAGAAGTGTTTTTCATGAGCAAAATCAATGAAGTGACCTAACCACTGGCAGATCCATGACCTAATGGAGTGATAAAAAGTTATAGTATGAGACCAGGCCATGAAATGTAGTAACAGAATATTTTTATCACTTCCATGGCGTATTGACAAGATCGACATTAACACTCCACTATTTTCAAGACCATTCCAAGGGCCAAGCCATTTGCCACACCTAGGCCGCTTTTTTCAAAAATACTTTTTTGGTCAAACCGAGATGAATTTGGAAAATTTGAGAGAGTTTTTTGTCCACATAGAATTCAATAAGGAAAACCTCCCGCTTTTGCATAGGTATCATGGTTTGGGAGAAATGTCAAAAATACAGTGTCACCTGGAGAATTTCTCTCGCATCGCTGGAGTGACCTTCGAACAATCCATTTTTTTCATAGCCGGGAGTGTCCAAAATGACCTTTCCTTGATGCATCCAATGACAACTATACTTGAATATTTTTCCAACGAGCCATCCTTGAGCCAAATCCGACATTCAGAAGGAGGTCAAAACAACAGATCAGAATTACACCTATTTTTCTCGTTATGCAAGCTACTACTGGTAAAATGTTGGGATTGAATTTTTGACTAGGTTACAAGACCGGATCAAGAAAAAAAGCTATAGAAATTATACTCATCAATATTTCTAACGAGTCATCACCAGGAGCCAAATCAAAGACGGAAGGAGGTCAAAAACAGACTCAAAGGACAATTTCCATTTTTCTCGTTGAAGTGGCGCTTACCACAGAGTGTTGTTAGATTTTTGGATTTTTTACTATGCTATAGGAGATGATCAAGAAAAAAAGAATTTCTGGAAATTAGACTCATCAGGATTTCCAACGCAGGCCATCACAGAGCCAACCGAGCATCGTGGAAGTGGTCTAAAAATCACAAACACCCTATTTTTTTTGCCGAAGTGGCGCTACGTACGCAGCAATGTTGGGAATTTGGAATTTTTCCCTAAGCTACAAGAGATGGATCAAGGAATAAAAATAATTTATGGAAATTATACTTAATACGCTTTCCAACGAGCCATCACGAGCCCAATTTCCGAAACCGTGAAGGCCTCCACCCCTTTGCAAAAATGGCACCGTGCACAGGAGTAAAAGCCTGCCTAATCACAGCATAGAGATCAAAAAAATAAATCTAGGAAAAAAGCAGATGGCCTGGGAGTTTTGGTCGAGGGCTTTGCAGTGTCCAATACCTCTTTGAAGGACCATTCCACCAATTTTGGGCAAAATTGAACAAATTTTTGTTTTTTTGAAATTTGAGGCCTCTCCGTGCTCAACACCCTAGGCGGCCACGCAAAGTTTGGTGCATCCTCGGCACTTGAAACCTTTACATTTTTGGACTTTCTCATCACCAGAGTCTCAAGCCACAAATTTCAAATCATTTGAGCATTTTTGACCCCTCAAAAGGTCAAAAACATGTAATTTTGACCTTTTCTGGCCATTTTCGACTGTGTGCTACACATACATCAGTGTTACAATTTGTTTTTGAACAGGAAAATGGAACCCAATCAGACAACGCAAGTATTTCTATAGAAATTAGACTCATCAAATTTTCCAACGAGGCCACCACTAGCCAAATCCGATATCTAGAAGGGGTCCAAAACTTAGCCACAAGAGACCCTATTTTGCCGAAATGGCACCGGCGTTACGTAGATCGCCTAGTGTGTTTTGGACCAAAAAGTCAACAAAACACACTCATTTACTGCAAATAGATATTTTTGAGTTTTGAGGCTAATTACTCTAAAATTAGATGCAAATAGTTATTTTGGCATTTATTTCTAGATATTATGTGTCTTGGGTTTCGTATGGTCTCTTTTTGGCATAAATGACATTTATGGCTGAATTTGACATTTTCCTACCATATTTAGGGTTTTAGTCCTCATTTTCTCCTCCATAAATAGAGCATGAGGCCCCTATGTATTTTGTTGGCATTTCTTATGAGCTTGAAGAGAAATATACATGGTTTCCATGAGCTTGGAGAAGAAATTGGTTTTGTGAAGTGGATGAATGGCTTGTTTGGCTTGATGATGGAGAAGCTTGTTTGTAGGATTCCATAGTCAGTGAACAGATGTCTTTAATTTGTCTATTGTTTTGTTGTCATTATGTTTTATTTTTCTTTTGCTACTATTAAACAAAAAGTATAGGTTGAGACATGTTATTTGAAGCAATCTAGTCCTCCTCGTTTGTTATAGCTTTGATGTTTTTCTCTTAACATCTTAAGGAATTTTCGATTGCTCCTTAGGTCCACCAAAATTTGTTTTTGTTTCTATGCATGGTTAGTATGCTAGCTTACAAGTATGATTCATGGTATGCCCCCGCTTTATTTGAAGTTTTCAAAACCCTATCTTGAAGCCTTTCCGTGAAATATCGATTGTTAGGTTAAGTCAAAGAGGTCTCGTTCGACATTTCTTTGTCCATGCTTACAACTTATTTCAGAGTTCCCAATAACTTGATATATGTTGTTTAGGAGTTCCCTCTCCATAAATTGAGTTATTTGTATTATCTTGTTGTGTTTTCCCAAAATCGAAGGTGAATTTCTGTGTGTTAGAAGCTCTTATGCTTTGTTTCCATTGGAGTGTTTCTCTTAGATGTTTATTAGTTTAGATTATTATTGAGCTTAATGGTTTGGCCTTCTACCCTATGAATTGTAACTTCTAAACTATATATGTTTAATACCTTCTTAGTATTTACCAAACTTAATAAAATTAATACACCCCACACATCGCCTTAAGAATCCATTAACCTTGCTAAATCGTCCCCCGCAACACACTCGCTTCTTCATCATTTAGACACCTCCTTGACTTCATTTGACCTCCATAGCCCAATGGCTTTGACATACTCTCACCCACCTAATCCATTTGACCATCTTACCCAACCAAAACAATCAACAAACCCTACACCTAACAACCAGCCCAAAATCTCCAACCCCAGAGCGAAAAGAAACACACATCTTTTGCACCCAATAAAGGATCCCTCTTCAGAGTCCAAGAATAGGTCCTAGGACTCCAAAGCTTGGTTCCATGTTACCTCATCATTTGGTCTACCAATCTGCCAAATCACAGATACTAACATACAAATGTGGCTTCATGGATTTCCATCAAATTCTTTTTTCAATCACCTCGGGCGATCGAGGCTTAGTTACGGACCTCTATGGAGAAGCAAGTTCTCTCCACAAGGTTATCACGCTTGGTGAATATTTGGCACAATGATGTGTGTTCAGACCGATTCAATGCGTGGTCATCATATGTTCTCTACATGTAGGTAATGATGGGAAAAACTTAAAATTTTTTGTTTTTTTTTATATTTTTGATCATCGATTTCGGTTTTCCGGTAACATGATGTTGTGGTGTGAGCGAGATTGGAATGTTCTTTGTACATTGTGTCGCAAGACCCCTGTGCTTGTGGATTTTGCCTGGCACATGTAGAAATTTCTAGAGAAAATCTCTAGAGATCATAGGATAAATCGCTTCGTTTCTTGTCCGCTATTGAAATAGGAGACAACGAGTGATGGTGTTGCAACATAGAGATGTCATCATCCGATGGGAGACAATTGTTTACTTTGTGAATATTTATTGCCTTGGGGAGGCACTTTCCACACCCACTCCCTCCGGAGTGTGAGCACCCGATGATGGGCTAAGCATCATTGCGTTGATGATAAGTTTAAACAGGATGTGTTTGTATTGGAATTAGTGGCCTACTTAGCCAAGAGGTGTGCCCCAGAGATGATAGTTCGCATGACAGGCTATCTTCGTCCAATAGGCTACTAAGTCCTCACATTGGTGTCTTGTGTGTCGGCTATGGCCTGGCCACTTTACAACTGGGCACACCATTTCCTTTTATGATGGCATGGTCTCACATCTAGGAAGGCCTGGGCAAATGGAGTCTTCACATATGCTATAATTTTATTTAGTATTATTTTTGGAGAGGGTGATGATGCTTAGACCCTTTGTTCCAAAGGTTCCCTAGGTCTCCTAGGGCCCTTAGATGCGACGGTGGGCACCTATGAATCATGATGCCCCGTGGCGAAGTGTGGAGGTTGCTACTAGGGATGAAACCATTGAGTTGTGTCCTGTGAACCTCGGGGATGTTTTAGACTATCCCCACCGGGGGATGGACTTTCTGGGACCCGCATATGGGTCTTCCTCGGCCGGTTACGCATGGGGTCCCGGGGAAAGACATTTGATGTTTTTCTCCATTTTTTGAGTGTTTTTATGGATGTGTGTATATTTATATGTTTGTTATGGTGACACTAACATTCATTCTTGTTTTCATATGTGGGATCGACTCGGGATGTCCTCTTTTCCCTATTGGTGGGCATTAGCCATTGAGGAGGGGCTGGTGGCGTTGATCGTGCCCGTGTTGGGGGGCGGGGAGGAGTGGGTGTTTGCCTCTTCTGTGTGGCATGGAAGTGTTGTCGCCGAGGAGGGGATAGTGTTCTTCTTGCCGTGCTGCTGGCCGAGGCTCAAGCGATGGCGCTGGAGGAGTAGCAAGTCGCCGGGCCGAGGCTCTCAGTTCAGGATGTAAATGTTGTGCAACAAGTTTAGGCTGACCCACAGAGTCGACTAGAGAGGTTGACCTGGGTTTTTTGATGACTTGGACGACACATGGCTCGAGACACCGATGGACGGAGAGAGGCGCATCACCGACTTTATGTCATGTCGCCACTTGTAGTTTTGGTCGCCGCAACTATACTGTGTAATCGTATGCATCCAGGTCCAAAGGGCCCACCCTAGAGAGGCTCAACCCTTAGAGATTTTCATATGTTTAGGAAAAAGCCCTATATGAGGATGCTTCCTTATTTTTTAGATGACATGTAGACATATTTTGGATCGACATTATACGGTGATATTACTGATATCGTAACTCATATATTTTTGATGTATATATGTTGTGATGCATATTTTTTGTGGCTATGATGATGTGTCTATGGTTGTTTATATTTATTGATGGATGTTATGTGCCTATGATGGATATCTATGTTTTTATGTTTTTATTTTCTATGGATGATGGTTTATACGAGATTCATTCCAATCTAGTATGATTAATAAGATTTGATTTCTTGGTATATGTGTGAATGTAATATGATCAAACTCGATGACTTAATCTTTCAGGCATGAAAATAATTCCTAAATAGCGAATTCCGTACTTCAAAATCTTTTGCTTAAATGTGATACCACTAGCTAGGAATCAAGGTAGACATGTGATGGCGAATGCTTTGCTGGAGGCATCGCTCAATGTACCCCGATGACCGCATCATATTCTCGTTGATTATTGGTAAATCGATCCGATACATACTTCGTTGGTGAAGAATGGAGATCGTCACATATTATATGGCCCAAGCGACCGTCAAGTAAATTTTGTGGACCATCATGAGGCTCCATCAAATAACCCGCAAAGGAGGATTAAGAATAATTGACTTAGCGCCTTACAATTTTTTATAAACAAGTCCCTCGATGATTGTGATCATCTTAAAAAATTATGCTACATGCATATTATCTCTATGGCTAGACTCTCCTTTACGGGTGAAATTTTTTTGAGGTAGAGCCCATTGATGGGGTTAGCTAGGCATGTATTGTCCGGCTCGAATATATGTATGCCCCTGAGGAGGCAATGTCTAGCTAGCAGGCGAGATTTAAATGTTTAAAAACTTCTTGGGTCCTAGGGCCTCTTCGCACGCATCGTAGCTGAGACTGAATTTCCCGCAATGAACGAGAAGGATGTTGCGGCTAATGATGCTTTACCCATTTTTCATGTGCTCTCATTATGTTGGAGTGACTTCGTTGATTTTCATCGATGAGTTCTAAATGTACCAATAATTTTTTTCTAAAGGTTGGGTATCACCTGGTATACTGTATGGCCACATGTAAGTTGGAGATTTTGCGTTCGATAGGAATCATAACTTTACCTCGTACATTACTTGGAAAGGTGTGAACTCATGGAGTTTTAACCTGCTTTCTGTATATGCCTATTATGACAAGACCATATGGTTCCAGCTTTGTTTTATGGTTATTTACCATATGATGTAACATTTTTAAGACTTTGTTGGATAACTTCTACCGTCTCATTGGATTGAGGGTAGTATGGTGTATGCTAATCTGCGGGTGAATCCTAGGCGATGTGAAAACTACTAGAATATTTCTGTTTTGGAAATGCTTTCCGTGATCGGAGACTAACTCTTTGGGTACACCGAATCGTGATGACATGGTTGAAAAAACAAACCGTGCGACGGTTTTTGTTATAGTTGTCATATGTGGGCAAGCGGATTCGCCCCACTTGTAAATAGTAGAAGACTACAATGATGTATTTAGAAGCCGTGCGATGAAGCGTACTAATTCACAATTTGATTCTCACTGAAAATGGAGTACAATAATGACTGTAAAAAGAGGAGCGGGAGGTGCTCTTGCCTCTCGTGGGTGAAGTGTTGGGATCGCTCGTTATATTTTGATTGTTTGAATGCAACAGAATAAGCGGCCAAGAATAACTTGCCCGTAGGAATTTTTGGTTCGTAGCCATCGTGATGGCAGCAGCGGCCGCAAGCTCCACTCTAAGACATTCATTTAGGACTTGCTTCCGCCCTTGGTTTTCCATGAGGCATCAAATATAGGATAGTATCAATGCCTCAATAAAGGATGCCCCATGGAGGATACCAAGGGGGTTTGGTGGCATATGTGTTTTCGATCGTCATATGTGAGCCTGGGGATTGAAATTTTTGGTTCGTAAAAATAAAAGGATATCGTCGTAACAAGGATCCCTTTACCGTCACTAGAAATATGTTTGTTTGCAGTGAGTCATTTACTAGGGGATCCTTTAGTCCGACTTGGGAGGTCAAGTGATGAACTTAGCTAAGTAAAAGAATTTTTTCCTTTCTTTGGAGGAGTTGGTTTGTGAGGGCGAAGGATTTATTTGGGCCTAACAAAGTCGGGTTGAAAAACATGAATAGGATTCCATAGTTGATGTTGTGGAACAAGATGAGGTTGACAAAGTTGCAAACTAGTTGAGTTTTCACCGTCAATGGTACAACTACCGTTGTAGTTATAAAGAAGCCTGAAACAATTGGCGAGGAGCGCACAACAACATGAATCATGGTTCCCATACAGATGAGATGAATAATATGGGTGATGCAAGCTGACGTTGGGTGGTGGAGGAATTTTTGTGGTGGCTTGTGTGAGAGCAAGCTTATGTCTTCTACGTGGCGTATCGAGGGTACTCGTTATTTCCGGGATTTGGAAATTTGGAGAAGTAAGTGCAGAGGTGCCTAAATGTTTCTAAGGAAGGGGCACAACCTGTTTTGTGATTGCACTTGTGAAAATGGTGCATGGTGTCATGGTGCTTATCGAGTACATGGTGTGAGAACCAACGCTACTATTTGTGCCCGGCGGGATGCTCGAAGATGATTGGCCATTGAGGCACATTTTCACTCTTTCCATCTCCGAATATTTGGTTTTGGTCGTCCGGCTCTTGTAGGGAGTTTAGAGCCGCCATTGCCTTGTCGCTCTTAGCCTTTGCTGCACTACAATCCATCGTATGGTGGAATTTTGAGAAACTCGCAATGTAGCATGTGATATTCTTTATTGGAGAGATTGATCAAAGGGGATGGTGAGGACCATACAAATATTGGCCGTGAACTTTCTGGCCTTGAACACGAGAGTCACCCGTGGTCATTTCCGTCGCACAACCCGCATGCCGCATTGGGCTAATTTTGGGCCCCGCTAGGATGATTGGTCGTCTTAGTTTTCCTAATGTTTTGGTAACAATGGGGGGTAGGCTACCTTGGGGTAGGACTTTGCATTAGGCCGCCTTGGCTGTACCGCTTATATTCGGGTATTGGGTAACCAATGGCTGCATGTCATTTACCAAAGGTCGAAATCGAGCTGTGCAAATGTCGAGTCCGATGGCTGTTTAAAAACTAGGAAATATTTTTTTCCCGGTTCCCCATTCTCTTTGACCGCTCGGAGTGATTGGGTACTATTCTTTTAATGATCTTAAGTCTCGGCATTGGGTGACCAAGTGGTTACTTGGAGTCGCATAATGAACTATGTTGGGCTTATCCGTGGGCGATGCTTGGGGGTGGGCAATGTGCCCCTATGTCGTCTTGCTGACATGAAGAAAATGGCCCCGGTTGCCACATTTTCTTTGTGTTGCGAACTTTCCACGTATCTCCAAACTGACCGTCTAATGGGCGGCAAGGCATACTATGGCTTGGCATAAATCGTCATAGAACACCGACCTAAATTGAGGGATTTAGGGACAACGACAAACTAGGTGGCTCCTTGAACACACTTGGAACACATCGGATCGCTTGTAAGCTATCGTGGTATATGGGGTTGAATGGATACCATCTCCGAAAAATCTCTATGGTTGCACAATCGACGATGAAGTGATCGCGTTCATCACAAAGAGTGCGCAGACGGATAGAGCTCGAGGGGGATAACAGGAGGAGGTGGTCACTCAGCACGATTCTCCTTACACATAATATGGTCCTTGTTGTTTCCGTACCTTGGGTGGTAGTATTGTTTGGTGCATTCTATGTTCGAGCCAATCAAGTCGTAGTTTTCGCCGAGAAGCTCGCATGAAAACCCAACATGGACCGAAATCGATGGATGTGGGGACAACAATGCACATGGTGGTCAGTTTTAAAGAAATCTAACAAGTATGTCGTTGATGCCAAATTAATTTTCTTTGGGCAACGTGATGGATTTGGTACCAACGATAAAACACCCTTAATTTGGGACACTATGTGACTTAGTGGTCCGGCTCGTCACATAATGCACAACCGGGGCCGTGAGTGGCCTCCGTCATTGCCTTTTTGTCCGTTTTGGATGACCGTGTATGAGCATGATGTAGGCTCATCTCTTAGGTACAATATGTTTCTAGTATCTTCATCTATTTGTATGGGTGGATCCTGGGGGTCTCATCGTGGTTCTAGGCTCTAGGCCGTGTGCACTTCGCATCATGGCATCTTCCGAGCAACGATTTTTGTAGTGCAGATAGCCCACGCATATGGAATACGCATGGTTAGTTCGTAATGATTTCCCTTGGATTTTCATGGCATGTTCCTTTATGGAACTTCGAGGCCGGAAAAATTTCTTTCATCGCTTTAGAAGAGGTTTTAATTCATCTAACTCCGGGGAAAATATTGTTAGGATGGCCTATGATATCACATAATGTGCAAGGTTGTAATGCCCTAGGTATGTTGGGGTTTTTAGTTTTCTCCCTTTTGTTGGTTTTCTTTGTCGCATTAGTCAGGCGCTACTACGAGAGTTTCCTCGTTAATCAGCAGGCCTCCTCGAGGGGTGATAGGGGTTATCCTTGTAGAAATGATACCTCGTGACTTCCTGCAGATAGCCGATGGGACCAAATATTAGACAAGTATTGCGAAAGCCATGTTTGACAATGTAATATTTGCCAAGACTTTTGGCACAAAACTAGGTGGGGCATATAAAAATGGGGTTTAAATGACAGAAAGTCGTGTCGTTGGCTTCGATCTTCCGTACTACCGGTTTCCACTTCAAAGTTGGTCTCTCGTGTTTGATGATAGCATCATGTACACCAAAGGCCTCAGTGATTTAGGCCACTGCATGATAGGGATCTCCTAGAATGATCCTAGATCGATGATGGTTCGAATAGACTAGGGAAAAGTTCTTTATATCGCATGAGCGATTCTATAGCCGTGTCTATGTAAGGTAAAACAACATTGAGAGTCGACATGGGTTTCTTATCACAGTATGTAAGTTGGTCACCCGTGATGATTTGACTATGGGGGAACATCATCACCCGAAAGACAAAGGATGATATTGCAAATATGGCATACAAGAGCACCGCCGAGCAATATATTGTAGTCACGCTCGTGCACCCAAGACTTCAATGTCTATAAGTGACCATATTTCCGGCCAAGTTTACAAAAATATTTTGACATAGACCGACGAAGCTAAAGGTCAACCGTCAAGCTTTAAGCATGATATCGATGGTTTCGCTTAGGTGATATCAAATTCTGCCAAACATATTTGATGATGAATGTAGAGATGCTCCTTCAAGGAATGATGCATCGTTGTATGGTGATATTCTAGATCGACACTCGTATTTAGAAGGCGACCAAGAGAAGGGTTTAGGGTTTTACGAGCCCAGGTAAAAAAATCCATTAGGCACAAATCTATGGTCGTATACACCCAATGCGCAAAGGCTTTCCGTTGTTTTGGGTATGATTGTAGGAATTCTACAATACACGTGCAGCATTGTGCTAAACCATCCACAGTGTTGTAGTTATGGGTAGATTTTGAGTGGTATCCTACGGCCACTGGGTTGGCCCTTTAACCATATTTGAAAGGGGCTAATAGGTACTTTGATATGGTCAATTCCGTGCGTAGGTACACTCGTGCTCGTACCTCCCATGGCCAATCGGGGTGTGCATCATAGTTCCTTTCCTTGTCTAGAAGAACATTTCCTCGTCATTCATGTAGATTTCGTGGTCGCCACCCCCAAGATTACTTGGGTTGGTTGTTGTTGTTGTGTTAATTCACATTCCTTTGGTGGGGGAAAGGGTCGTCGTATCCCCCTTGTCCACTTCGGTTACCCCGAAGTTTTTTCAGTTTAGGGAGTTTTTGGATAAAAGGGTGAGCAGAATGGTTATACCCACCAAATATGGCACAAGGAATGGGTTTTCCTTAGAATGACCTCTTTTTTGGCCTTTGGAGTTGTTGTTCGTTCCTAGTTTTGATTTTGCCTGGGGTTTCCCCTCGTACTCAAGATCATGGGGGGCGTTGTCAAGTTACTCTCCTCACCCAAAAAAGAGTCTCCTTTGTTTATTCCTTAGCTTTTTTTTTCAGCATTTGGAGGATTTTTACGATTCTCCCGGGTCATAACTGGGTGTTGTTGAGCTGGGAAGGTCGTACTCAAGTTCACCAACATGTTATTTTGCTATGGTGGATTTTGTAGGAAAGGGGAATATTGGTTTCCTCTCGTCCTTGGTCAAAGGTACTGTCAAACTTTCCATCAACATTCCTAACCGAGCATCAAGTCCCTTAAGTAGGAGTAAAATAGCCTCTCATCATGGGTGATATGATGACACCCTATTTGTCATATTTTGCAAAGGTGCGTATTGAATTTGGTGGTAGCTGTGTCAAGGCCATGTTCTCGGGTAGAATCATACAAATAGCCTCGGGCACTAGATATCAAGTAGTAGGTGACCTCGTGGGTCAATGAACCGATCAACTAAGCCCATAGTATTCCGATGCGACTAGAAATTCTCTATAATTTTTAAGGTAAGCAGAGGTTTGGCAGACATTGCAGATATATCTCGATTGAGCAGGATGAGTTCAAGTTGTTGGCTTGCAATGGCATCCTCTCGAGGTAGGTCCTTGTGTCACCACATATTTTGAGATATCTCATGTGAGAGTTTTCAAAAACAAGTTCAGAAAACCGTATCGTCGAGTTTGGCTTTTCACAAACCACGTGCTGCTGTCGTCATTCGTGGAGATGGTATGAGATATGGACAACTGATTGCCAAATGAGTCATGATTCATCCCCGAATCACAGTGAATTATATGAAAATAAGTGAGGAACGGTAGCAAGGGTGCGTATGTTGCTCAACATACCATTTCACAAGAGTTCAAGAAAGAAATGGGCCTACCAATAGTATTGTCAATTGACAAATGACCATAGGGTGGAAAGTCATAATATTCTCTGTGGTATCTCCACCTGTTTCCTTCGAATTTTTTGTATGTTCAAGGGAGCTCGTGGGCATGGGAGGCAAATTAAGGCCATGTGCAATGGGTTCACAGTTAGCTTTGATAGATCTTCAAGGTTTAATGATGCCAAAAATTGTAACTAAGTATTGTCGCCATCATGACCAGGAAACATGTGTCCGAGTGTACTTGTTTATGGGGGCTCAGAATATTACCTCGGACATACCCTAATGTGTGTTCCGTTGCCTCCCCGAAGGCAGCACTTCCGCCCCCTCTAGGCCAGAGGTGTCGAGTGGTGACCCTATTGGGGGTTTCCACCGGTGTCATGTTGGGTGACCCCGGGGTTTCCCAATCAAGATGTTTCGACAAAGCATGAATGGACAATGGTGGCGTGGTGTCGTCTTTGACACCTAAATGACGAAAGACCCGGGAACTTCTTTCTAATGGGGAGGTCTAAAAAATGCCCAGATTGATGGGGAAATCGTTGGGTTCTGTTATGGTGTCGACTAGCTTAATCTTTTGGAAATATTTTTGGTTTACCGAGAGAAGGAAGATTATTATCAAATAAAATATGACCACATGCATAAAAACAAAGCAAAAAAATAAGAGGTAAGTTTTCCTTTAGATGAATGCTATGTGATCAAGTAAATGTAAAAAATATAGTTTGTTTGTTTTGCGTATGATACCCTCAAAAGCCTAAATAGACCTAATCATCCTTACAATCTCAAATGTGTAACTAGGCCTTGCAAAGATGTCTTACAGATGGACACTGCTAACGTTCCCCTCGAAAGAACTGTCCAGCGATGCTTCCGTGAGTCGAAAAATCGACCAAGGTAATGGTAAGAGGATTCATTGATGTCTCCAGACTATCACCCATAGGGAAGGATGCCTTCTAGAATTTTCCACTAGCACCGTCATCCCTCATGAGCTGCTCGAGTCTTGAGCTTTCTAAGCATTCAACTACCGCACGAGCACTAGATGGGTCGTAGCTCCAAAAGTACCGCACGCACTCGCCTAAGCTTAACCCCTGCGAAACGGGTTCTGTAACACTCTTCATATTTTTTCGTTAGGTGAATAGATTATTTCAAGCTCTCAAAAAGTCAACATTATCAGACCATGTTTCAACGTAGAATGAGATCACGACGACTTATTGGATGCTCACCCTCAATGGTCCTAACCCTAACTATAATTTCTTTTTTGTGGCCCCTGGGGTAGAGTTTAGTGAGTTCGATTAGTGATTTTTAGAGAGTCCAAATTTTCCTAGGGTGTGTTCTTTGGTGAAGTTAAATCGTAAGAAGAGGACAAAGGTCCTAACAACCGGGTGCCTTTTGGTCCAATGCTTACCGATGTTTCATGTGTGCTTGGAGTGTACAAGGATTATGGGCCGCTTACACCTTGCCTAGTTAGATTAAGTTTTTCACTATAGGGAGATGGAAATTGTACAGAAAGCGTTCATATGCATACCTGTGCTCACCGTGAGATGCAAGGGTGGCAAAGATTACTTTCTTTATGTTTAATAGTTTGTCCTCGTTTTAACTTAATGCAAAAATTAACCACCTAATGCAAAAATGAAAAACGTGAATTAGCTAAATATGTGTGGATGTATGTTTACTTACTGCCACTACTCTATGTGTTTGGTATCTTTTTCCAAAGAAATCGCTTTGTTCATATAGCATATGTGGATTGAAGGCCACTTACTTTCCCCTACTTAAACTATGTGTGATTTGTAACGATAAAAAACTAAAATTAAAAACAACTTATTTTCAGGTTAAACTCTAGCAAAAAGTGTCGTAACTGGCCATGAAATACGAGAACGCAATGATGGAAAATTTCTATGGGTTGCAAACACCTACAAATCGCAAAAAATTGAGAAAAACAAGTGAAAATTGAGCCATCGTCACCGTGTTGCTTATCTTCACATAGGCGTGAAGACCGTGCATTTGTCTAAATAGAATGTGTGTGATTTAGACACCGAAAACTTCGCCTTTATTCGAGCCAAGTTTCTCATTGAGGGTGACCGAAAAGTGCCGAGAGGAAGCATGAGTGATTTCCAGGTTAAAAGTCCGAGCAGAGAGAGGACCTCGCATCAACAAATTATTAGCTCAAAAGAAAGAATCTATGGAGTCACCATTTCACAAGGGTCGTGTATTTGACGCATGGGTACATGAAGGCATTGTGCTTAATAGGGAGAACGGCTTCGACAAGCAAGTCATGTGTCAAATTGGTTTGTTAAATGTTAGTGGAACAAGTTCAACATATAATAAGATAGTTAAATGGAAACATAACATGTTACATAAACAAAGAAACAAAAGCAAAACAACATGCACAAAAGAAACATGCTCAATGGAGTAAACACACTAATAACTCAACAATGGAGAGCTCTCTCCTTTAGTAGGTGTTGGTAGTAGAAGATAGAATACCAAACTTCCTTGTAGTGGATCCTTTGAGTCAATGAGTCACAATATCCAAGCAAGGGGTCTCTCTTCCTCTCAAGATTTTAGCAAGCCTTCCCTCTCAAAGGATGGTAGATTGACACACGTGGTGAACTCTTTCTTAGATCGAGGTGTTGAATGGCTAACAATCGAATCCTTCCAACTTTCTCGCTCGCCGGACAAGACAAATTGGTTTTCTTTGAGCAATTTGGGCCAACATAAATAATGTGTTCCTATGTTTCTCTTCCCATGGTCAGCTTTTATAGACACATTTAAAACTTTCCCTCCCTCTCTTGGCATGATGATATACCACAAGAGTGGGGTGCGGACTCTTTGTGCCGCACTAAAGCCTCAAGGTGGCTCCAATAGGTGGTTGGCCTTGGCTAGCTTGGAGGAGAATATTTTCTTTCAAGTGTGCCAAGTGGTTCTTAGATGGTGACTTTCCGCATCCTTAGGTTCACGTGACTATCTGGAGGAATAACCACGATGTTCCTTGTAGCTATCGAAGAAAAGTCAAGATCGCTAAGGGTCGTTGCTTTCAAAGCATCCAAAAATTTTTCGCTTGACCTTAGGAGAAGTTAAAATTTTCAAATTCTAATGTATTTCTTCCTCGTAGATCTTTATTTGTACTTTCTCGCTTGACATTTTTCTAAATGTCTTTTCGTTTGCACGGCCTTTCCAAAGCAGCACAACCAATAACCTTGGGCAACTATGGCCAACCGTGATCACGATGGTCAACGAAGTTTAACAGTGTAAACCAAGGTCATCCAAAATCAATATGGTTAGATCAAGTCAACCACGGTTTTCACCATGGTTTCCATCATGATCAACCATGGTAAACGATCATCAACCAAGGTAAACCAATATCAACCATTATCAACCCTAATGGTCAATTAAGATCTCTATGGTTAGAATGGCTTTCTAACATAGTTCAATCAATATCAACCATTAATCAGACCAACCATGGTCACCCAAGGTCAAGCAAGATCAACATGGTTAGAATACAATATGGTCAACCATAATGGCCAAACATGACAACTATGGCCAATCGATTTACGAATCAAGAGTCTTGAGTGTTTAACATTTATGTCGATGGCGAAGGCCAGATAAACTACAATACACGGTCAACCATGATCAATGAGGGCTAAAGGCGAAGAATATGGTCAACCAAGGTCAACCATAGTTAACCAAGATGAATATACAGAATGGTTAAACATGGTTAACTAACGCTTAACCATGATCAACCATGGTCAAACATGATGGAGCATGATTCGCCATGGTTAACCATGATCAACTATAATGGTTAATCAAGATTTGTATGGTTAGAATGTATTCAACATTATCAAATCAAGGTCAATGGTCATCTATAATGGTCAATCAAGTTCTCTATGGTCAACCAAGAAACCATGATCAATCATGACAATCATGGTCAAATATGGTTGAATTTTAATAACCATGGTTAACCATTATCAACCATGGTCGATGATGATCAACCATTGCTAACCGTGGAAAACAATATAATAACCATCATCAACCATGCTTGAATATTGTCAACCATGATAAATTGTGTCAACCATTATTAAGGTCTCTATGGTCATCCGTTGACTACATGGTCATTTTTGTCAACCATAGTCAACTTAGAATATTTCATGCTTCATCAATTATCGGCCAACTATGGTTAGAAAGGTCAACATGGTCAACCAAGGTCTCCATGATTGAATATGGTCAACCATAGAGAAGCCAGTCAAGATCTCTATAGTTGAATACTATAAATAATGGTCAACCTCTCAACCCTAGTAGTTAACCCTATCAACCATCTCAACCACACATAACAATTTTTGTACATTAGATATAACATTAACATTAACATTAAAATAAGCTGACCATGGTCAACTCATCAATCCTTGTCAGTAACTCATTTTAGTTTTGCATATTTCTTTACACAATATAGCAACCTAACTGTTTGAATAAGGCCTATGACAGTGAATCTAGTCTACTGCATAATTTGAATTTATCGTACCGAAGGTGTGTCCTCCCCAACATGAAGCAATGCTATTTTTCTCCTTAATGGTTAAAGCATCATCATGCATAGTATTGATTTCCTTCAGATCTACCTGCTGCAAGCTTCAATATCAACTTTCCCTTATTTGAGAGTTCGCGGCATTGGGCATTTCTACTCCCTTCTGGGATATTTCGCCAGTGATGATGATATTTACATTAAAAGAAACCGACGACGAATTTCTACTCTTTCCACGGTGGTGTGCACGCAGCAAGATTTGACAAGACGTTGCGCAAAAACAATCACCATGCCTTACCTGGTTATATCTTTGTCGAATATGCTTGGTCACATGGGCTAGTCACAGTTCCAGAAACATACTTTTATATGTACTTATTTTTTCGATTCAAAGCAACTTTGATAACTACCTCTTCGTTACGATTTTAGTTGTTGATTTGCACTTACTTCGATAGTTCCTAGTAGTGTGCTGGTCACATACGTTAACGGTCATAATCCATTATAGGTTTTTCTAAATAAGACAACGAGGCTCATTTTCAAAGGTAACCATGTAGAAGGACACTTCGTAACAAATATGAGATCCATAAAGATATTTTGACTTTTCCATAAGTTAAGCATAATCAATGTAAAAATGTACAAGTATTTTTGATTTTTTTGCTTTTTGTTTCTATTTTTTAATCAATAGCATAAATATTTGTCATATTGACTAGTGAGAGTTAGTGTTAGATTTATCATAATTAATGACTATTACCGATGTTTAGTAGGTTATTAATACGATTATTATTATTTAAAAAAAATAACATCATCTAAAATAATCTGTTGATAGTTGTAAGTAAGTAGTTTTTGTTTTTTTCTAAATGTCTTTGTATTTTCGAGTTGTTAATTTATTTTTGTAACCAGAAAAATAAATTTTATTGTACTTTTAATGAAATCATATTTTCAATTTTATCAGGTTTTCACTTTTTATTTAATATCTCTCATGCCCTATATATACACACACATATATATATTAATTAAAGTAATTATGTATTTTTAAACCTAAGTAACATTAATACTTAAAATAAGTAAAGATTTTATAATTTTTTTTAATATATATATGTATATATAACAAAACAATAATGCTTTTGCTTGAGTTTGAATTAATCCTCCCAAACTTGACTAAGGAATGTAAGTGAGCATTTAGACATTGTTGTTAGAGTTGATAAGTGGGTTATATTTTAATCAATTCCTAATGACTTTGTAGATATTTTTATGTTTTTTTTTTTTTAAGGGGTATAAATTACATTAGAAATTATTATTCAAATACTTGGAAAATGTGGGTGAGTTTTTTTGGTAAATAAAAGAAAGTATTCTTTATGAGTGAGTATCTAGAGGTGGGATGTAAGGTGGTAAATGGGTTTTGTGAGCAGGCTTTTATAGTTTATGATGTTAAAGAATATTAAATTTGATGGTTGAATTGTTAATTTTATGTTTTTTTTTATATTGAAATGGATTGTGTAAGGTTATTTAACAATTCACTATTATATTGACAAAATGAGCCAAAGGATGCAAAATCATACAAAGTTTTGAGTTAAAAGATGATGATCATTTGGATCTAGTTTCTTCGACTAGGCATACAATATCTCATGGAAATTTCCTATCAACTAAGAAATTTTATTCAATAAAATGGTTTATGAATTCATACTCGATATATGCTATTCTTTACTAATGTCTTCGAGGGCCTCCCAAGATCAATGGCTGCATTCAAATTTGATGTTGACCCATCTAATTTCTCAAATTTCTCCTTTGGAGTCATAAGGATTAGTTTCAATTATCCAATTCAAAATTCTTTTCCTTCAAATTGTAGAATGATGTTGATTGGACCTTCTAGTAGCAAGTTCTCCATCGAAGCCATGGTCCATTTAGAGTGAAGGAAAAATTTCAACATTGGCCATGGAATTTTCATATATTCTCCTATTTGGATTCAAACAAAGGCCTCTTATGCTTTCAATTTACATCTACACCAAGTTATTTCTAGCATAGGTGCTGCCACACATAAATATTGGGTATAATTATCTGAATAAAAGAGAAAAAGACAATTCATTTCTATGCCCATTAGATTTGGAAATTATGAAATTATCAAGAAAATCTATGTTATTTATGAATATGCTGCATATATTGAAAATTTTAAGTAATTAAAAGACCCAACCTCGTGAGGTGTTAGGTGGGGTGTAACTATATTGGTGATGGATGTGGTATGAGGTCTGAAGTATGTGATCCCAGTCTAAATCCCCATGATTAGCCCAAAGGAGCCATGTGTTGGGGTGTCATGTATTTCTACCTAGGATTATAGAGGTAGTGGTTGTAATCAACCCCATTTCATATGTATGCCCCCACCAAGTTGTCAATTCCTCCAAAGAAAAAGAAATTCAGTTAGTCAAGTGGTTTTACCTTGTAACTATTATGCAGTGATATCTCAATTCTATTGTGTATGGTGTGGTTTCTAGTAATATGCAATGAAGTCGGGTGGATACAATAACGTTTTTCTTGACACTCATTAAGATCTACATGAAGATCTCAATGCTCTACATAACACTAAAAAGACCCACAAAAAACATAGCAAACCTACTAGAAGTGGTGGTTACACCGCAAAATTCGCAAAAGAGCACCTCTACATGAAGGAGCCAATCTCAAAGGAAAGAGTTAGAGAAGAACACTAGTGACTCTACTAGAGGGGTTGCTATATAGATCACCAAAATTTAACCTAGAAAAGAATCACATTGTTAGGGAGGTGTCTAAGAGGAAAAGAAGTAACATCGACGACACACCAAAAGATAATATGTTGAGGTTATGAGACGATATATTGATGAAAACCATAGAATTTCAGTGGGTCGGGAAGGAAGGCACTAGGAAAAGGCAATGAATTATTGGAGAAATCAAATCAACATGAGCCAATTGATTTTTAGATTGATTCCATGACATTGCACTACATAGTTTGTAACTAAAATCTGTAAAAGAAAATATAGTTTCGAGAAGATGAATGTAAAAAATGATCAAGTTCTTTAACAAGGTTAATTTAGAAAAGACATTAAGGGAATAATACGTTCCATGTTGTTTAAATTATATCAAGAAAATAATGACACTACAGCATATCCATGAATTTCAAATAGAAGAAGAGAATGCAATGTTAAACAAAGAGTAAAATAACTGTAGATGGATTTCTCTACCAAAGCCATTATTTGCAGAACCTATATCTATAGTGATGCCAACCCAAGTCGTAGAAAACATCTTAGAAAGTGATTCAAGGATTATGGATGCATCAAATTTACTAGTCGGAATCCGCCAATATGTTGGTGACAATATTAATAAGAGAATTGATGCAAAAACTTGAAGTACTCCAAGTGGTCATGGCTTGAACTAACCTATCTCAGAGAATTGAATATTTACAAAGGAATTGAAAATGATGAAATTTTTTACAAATATGAACTGAATTAACATTTATTACGAAGGGTAACAGATATGAACATACTAATGGAAAGAACAAAATCTTCATTCTCAAGGGGAGAATCACAATTAAAGGCTCGTGGAAAGAACAAATTAAGAGGATTCTCATGAATTAAATTCCAAGTGCGACAATATAAAGACAAAAATTGCATGATTTATTTTCAAGTTAATCGAGGTGGAAAAAGAATTAGAGGGGCCTAGTTTAATTATGAATGCAATGCTTAAGACGAGTGAAATGAAGGAATGTGTGGATGTACTTGCAAGATCACAATTCCTAGAAATGAATTCAACAATATCTTTGATTTCAAAGAAAAAAATTGAAGTGGAAAATTGATTTCATCAACAAAATGAAGACCATAATGAAATAGTACATCAAGTTGGTTACAAATTAAAATATATTGAAGATGAGTTATTTGAGATACAAAAAGCAAGAAGTCACCATGGAAAATTTGTGGGATTACATTGAGAATTTGATCAAAAATATGTTAGAAAAGGTAATGGATTACAACAACCAATCACGCTCTGAAGTTAAGTTTTTTTTGTTCCCATCTAATAGCTTAAATTGGTAGTAATCTTCACTAAAATAGGATTTTTCCAACATTGTAAGTAAATTGTCTAATTTGGTCCCTTTTCCTTTCCTTCTTACCTAGTAATCATTTAACCTTATCGATTGTGAGCTTTCGCAGTATTAAGTACATCTATAATTGAAATTTCTTTTCTCTTCAAGGCATTTTCCTTATTATATGGTTCGCATGAGCCTAACTCATAACCTGCAAATGGATAAATGCATTTCAAATTTCTTAAATATTACAAACTTATTTAATTAATTTTATTTTTAAAAGGTTCCATTCCAAAATATAAATAGTTAATGTTTAGTCTAATCTTAGGACATTGAGTTTAAAGCTAGAGATTGCAAGGGTGTAACTCTTTCACCCAAATGAGATTAATTGAAACGATATTTTAAAGTTCTTTGCAAATGAATTCTTAATCTCATTTCTACTTATCCAAATGTGTGATTCTGACTTATGATAATGCCAAAAAAATCATGGTTTACAATTTATTTTTTTGTGTAATAATGTACTATATTATTGTAAATATTTCTGAGGCATGGTCCTATTTTAAGCCCTTTAGAAAGTTTAAACTTTGCACGCTTAATTGTTGTAAACAAATTTAAATAAAAACAAAATTGATGGAATGAAAATACACATATTAACAAACTATATTTTGCCCTCAAATCCCAAATTAGAAAAATGAAAAGGTTTTTCAACATATTTCTTTACAATATTACAAAATAGTACATATATCACAACACCTATAAATTGTTAATTCATTTGTCCTATATTAAAATAGAACCATATTTCCTTAAAAAACTATAGCAATCCATGAATAAAACCAACTACAGTAACTACAAAATCACTAAACTATCCATAAATTACCATGGATATTCCACCGGACAATTTATCACAATAGATTTGATGTAGTTATACTTAAAATATGAAATCTACACTATAAAGATAAACTTATTCTTGCATTCACCAGACTTATTAATTATTATTATGTTATACTTACGCATGCAATAGATAAAATATGGTAAAATATAGAATATTTGTTGTTCTGTAACAAAAAGAGGTTTTTAATTTAATTTTCCTCAATTAAATTAGAAGGAAATTGTAATTCCAAAGCATGAAGGATAGGCTCGCACTTGTTAACCGAGTTGGGATGACTTAATTAGTCACCAATTCGAGTTGGGGGTCAACCGAGGTAAGGTGAGTCTAATTTCTAAGTTTTAGGGCCTAGTGGTAGTTGATTTTGAGTTGTGCTTGCTGAACTTAATTATTTCAGTTTAAAAATCGGGCTTAATTAGTTCTAACCGATGATGGAGTTAGTGAGATGTCCAGAATTAAATCGATTTCTTAATTCACATGTAGTGATCAATCGTATAATCGAAAATTCACAAAAATAGTTTTTTGTGATGTCGGCTTCTAAGGAAGACCCGCTTGAAATTGAAGTTAAAGGAAGTAACTATCATTGTATAATTAGAAAATTATAGAGTCATGTACAGGTCATCGTGATGGATTGGATGTATTTGAAATCAATTAATGGTAATTTTAATTAATGGGGCTCAATTCCTCAAGAATGCGGTAAGACCAAGGTCAAGTCTGACAGAGGCAAGTGAATTACAAGACAGGGACCTCAAACTTACTTGGATAAGAGTGAGACAAATAGAGATGGTGTTTAGAGCTCTCAAGTCCAGAAGAATGTATTGCTCATATTCTTTACTTAATGCAATATAAGCATAGTTTGGTTTTTAACCGAGGGCTTACCAGATACATATTTGTGTTGTGTAATGAAATTTTCCTTTCGTCTATGTGATTGTGTCATCATAATTGGTTTCCAATTTGTAGAATAGATTCAAGTATTTTTTTTAGCATATTACAAGATTAGTTGAATTCATGTGTATTTTATTCATGGTATCAATGCATAAGAATAACTATAGATGAGAAGAATACAATTTTTTTTTTGAACATAAAGCGGTGGAATCAAATTTGTAGATTTATTCTTTGGACCAACAATGACAGATATTTTTCTGTGATTAAGATTCAAATAGCCCTTTTGAGGGTAGTTTAAATTACATAGCTTGGAAGGACCATATGGAGGCAATGTTGGAGGAAACATAATTAAAAGAGTCCATAGACAATGATATTCTAAGCCCACAACAACATATGGTCAAAATATTGATGCATGGGAGAAGAATGCAGCAAAGGTGAGAAGGATTTTGTTAGAAGGAGTTTGAGATCATATTGTCTCGAACCTCCATGTAAAGCAACCCATATGCTAAGTGTATAAAGCTCCTAACATATTTGTTCGAGAATAATAAGAACCAAGGAAGAACCCTGCACTGAAGGACAAACTCAAAAGTGATCAAGATGGGAGAAGGACATCAAGATACTAAAATACTTGACGAAGTTCACTCAATGTTGAGATGAGCTTGGAATTGTTACGTATAGGTGTCGAGGATGATTTGGGAGCTCTAGCACTTCTAGGCCTTCCCAAGAGCCGACACAACTACTAGGATTTGGTGAATGGGAGGAGAAGTTACCAGAGTGGGAGCGATTATGAAGAATTGGCACAATAAGAGATTCAACAGAACACTGTGAGATGGATCCTCATCAAAGATCAGATGTTGAGGAGAATCATAAGCCATGAAGGCGAAAAAGGGAAGGGAAGGTGTCCCATTCCAAATCGCATTTTGGTCGATGTTACACCGCAATTTGTCATCGTCCTTGTACTCCCCATTCCTTGATCCTAGAGAGGACCCACATGGTGCTGACCTCTTTATGTACTTTCACATGGCATACATACCCAATAAACCACACTTTCTCTCGCCAAATCATCTCCCTTTACAATTTTTTTGAGGATCCTTATAAAAACCTCGGTTTTCAAGGTCCGCGCTTTGTCTCGTTGTTTGAGCCGCGCCGATAGCAAAGATTTGCAATGAGACCGCACCGATCAATGTTCTATCTTAATTTCGACCACACCAATCTCATTTTTGGAAGTTTTTTTGTAACAGAAAACGACGCTTCGGTGACTAGAAGCTTCGCGAGGTAGCGAGATGCGGAAGTTTATTTTCAGATATGGCAGAGGAATTTCACTTTGGGCTTGTTCCCTAAGAAATAGAAGTAATCCAAATGATGTTTTTCCCATCATTTTAGGGGTCTTCTTTAAACTCCTCCTTCATTTTTATATAGAGACCTCCTTTCCACCTTTTCTCGCCTTAGGTAGCATAGAGAGAAGAAGAAATCATAATCATGAGAATAGAGCAGAGTGTGATTATTTTTGTGTGTTAAGAACATGTGATCTTTGAATCTTTGTGTATGAGGGTGTTGCAAATGTGTCACATACATACTCGCCGAAGGAGAGGCTCAACATCAAGGGCTAGCTGTAAACTCCCCTGTCTTTATCAGCAATAAAATGCAACCGATGTTTATCTTCCACTTTCTCTTACATTTATAATGAGATTTCTAACATTCCTCGATCGTCAGAGCAGGTTGTAATTGTTTTATGTTTGTCGTGATTTACGCTTGTCGTGGTGTCTGACCTGCCCCGTACAAGTACAGAAAGTTGGCAAAAACGTGTGTCGAAGCTTGAGAAGAGAGATAGATCAAGACGCTTTGATGGAAGACGACAACATAGCATCAAAACAAGGTAGGTCATCTTCCTTGCTCTGAATTTCATTTACAATCTAGGAAGGTAGATGTTAGTATGTACTGGGGCTGTGGGTCCACTTGGCCAGAGGGATCTATCATCCGCAGAGGGGATTTACTCGGACAAGAAGCCCATGCAAGAAGCGAGACTTTTCAAAGATAAAAATGTTTTCACTGTCACGAGCTTGAACACTTTGGCTACAAAGTGTCCGCATAAGAATACCGACAAGAAGCTCCTCGTGAGGAGCGGTAGGTGAAGCACTTGCTTCACAACAGTTGGATTTCACTTTATCGCATGTGCATGTTGTCATTGGTAATGGGTTTGGTGTGTTACTTAGATAGTGTAGCTTCATCCCATATGACCGGACACAAAGAATTCTTCAATAACTTGAGAAGAAGGACTTAGGATGCACATCGAGATGGGAGATGACGGGAGGTATTATGCGACCGACATATGTACAATTACCTTCGATGGAGTCTAGTACCCCTATCACATTAAATATGTTTTATGTATGTTCTTTGTTTAAGAAGAATTTAGTTTCACTTGTGTTGGAAGACCGCGGCTATGATGTGATATTTAGGAAAGGAAAGGTGTTCCTTTGTCATAAAGCCATGGACAGGAAGAATATTTTGAATTCAAGTAAAGAACCTATACAAATTGGATGTAGAATACTATGTTTCCTTGGAGCACGAAAAGGGCAGGAAGACGTGTAGCCAAGACATTCAGAGTTATGGCATAAAATATTGGGCCATCTACACCATGGCGCTTGAAGATCATGCTAACATTTTGATGGTGAATTCCAAGGGTGTACTTGGGAAGCGAGATACATGCAAAGGGTGTACATCGAAGCATGACTAAAGCTACCTTTCACGATAAGGAAAGTCGTAGCAAAATGATCCTTGAGAGAGGTCACCCAAATGTGTAAGGACTATTGACGAAAGCATCCATAGAAAAAAACATGTATTATGATTTGGTAGATGATTTTTCATGGGTGCTGGATTTTCTTCATGTAATAACATTGTCAAAGTTTTGTGAGTTAAAAGCATCTATTGGAGAAAAAAATAGGGAAGAAGGTGAAGGCACTTAGAAGCAACAATGGTGGGAGAATATTTAAACTAATTCAAGAAATTTTGTGCTTCGTAAGGAATTCGATGAGAATTCGAAAAACACCTCTACATAAATCATAGCATAAATGGTCAGAAAGAAGAAAAGAACTATTGTAGAAAAATGAGAAATGCTGTATGATCAGTGGCCTACTATTGCATCTTTGGGCTGAATCATGCAATGCAACAATATTTGTGGCAAACAGACGTCCTCATTAGATACTTGGGATGACTACCCAGAGGAAGAATTTTCAAGTAAGAAACTGACATGGTACATTTTAAATTTTTGGTTCATCAATTTATTTGCAACCAAAGATGCTAGGAAGAAGCTAGAGCCAACGATTGAGTTGGGAATATTTTTTGGGACATCGATACACCTCACAACTATCGGTGTACTTTCCAGCACACAAGATGACATCGTGATAAGAGATGTGAAATTCGATGAAGATAAGGCCATCTAAATTTCCCTTGAGTGTGAGCTTCGGGGGCCAGGACATGCTGAGGAGCTCTTGGATCTAAAAGAAGAACTCTAGATGTGGAGCAACCATAAGAAGAGGAATAAAGAGTGGGTTGTTCTAAGATGCAGCAGTGCCATCTAAAGATGGAAGGAAGGTACCGTAGAGTAATAATAGGTTGTCGCATGATGCCAGAGAGAATGTGGGAGCACCCACATTGCAATGTAAAAGAAGAGAACTTTATACCACAAGTACGATGGACTCTTATGAGCGAGATTATAGAGATAGAGACATCCCTCTTCAGGCGTAAAAAAGTAACAAATCAGCTTTGGGTCGATGCCATGGTTAATGAGTATCACTCCATTATTAGAAATAATTCATGGGAAGTTGGTCCGGTGACCCAAGGATAAGTCAGCTTGTAGGATCCATGGATCTACAAGGTGGGGTCGACAACGGATGGGAGGTGGATAAACACAAGGTGAGATTTGTGGCCAGAGGGTTCTCTTAGGTGGAGGGATTGATTATGATGAGATCTTTGCACTGCCTACAATGTACTCATCAATCAACCACCTTTGCACTTTCAAATAAAGAGGGTATGGGAAGACATGACCAGATGGATGTAATTCAACCCTCAATTGAGTGATTGATAGAGTACATTGAGTATTCGAAAGGCTTTGATACCTTGGAAAGAGAGTCACATGTTTGCAAAATCAAGAGAGGAATATATGGGATGAAATAATCAGCTCCTCGTTCTGGTACACCAGGATTGAAAAATACTTCCCTAGGTCGGGCTTCACCATGAAGTGACAGAACCCTTACTATATTGTGGGTAGGCTGTAAAATTTTGATCATTGTACTTTATGTAGATGATTTGATATTGATAAAATGCAGAGTAGTTTATCAAGTTTGCAAAAGAGGATCTTGCAAGATAATTTGAGAATAAGGACATGGGCTCTTACATTATTTCCTAGGATTGGAAATTCGACAAAGAGATGGGGAGCTATTTTTATCTCGTGTGAAAAGTATGCCAATGATATTCTCAAGAAGTTCTGCATATGGAGGAAACAAAAACCCATGGAGATTTCTTTGGCAGAAACTAGATGAAGGAGGATGCTACTTCAGGAAAATTAGTAGATGCTACCATATCTACATGAAACTTGTGGGAGCCCACTCATGTATTTGTGAACACACAAACTTAAATATGCCACACTTGTTAACCAATCCTAGTCAAGCTATGGTTAATCCTACCAAGCTCTTTTGGAAGACATGAAAGCATATGTTGAGATACCTTATAGGCACTACAAAGTTTGGGCTATGGTATATGAAGATGTAGGAGTGAAGCTTCAAGGCTTCACAACAAAGACAAGGTGGAATTATCCAGACAGAAGAGCACACTGGGGGCATTCCATGATTGGATCAACAACAATTTCGTAGTACAACAGAAAAGAGAGATCACTTACACTATTTCTCTGGGCTTGGAGGTGAGTACATATGGCGACCAATAAGGAAACATGTGAGGCCATCTCTGGATGAGGAATATACTTGCTGTTTTTTTGAAGCACAGAGATCTCGACGATGATTTATTGTGATAACCCGAGTTGCATCAAACTCTCTGCTAATCCATTTCTTGCAATAGGTCCAAGCATATTGATATTCAATATCACCATGTCAAATATTGTGTGTTAAGAGTAGATTATGTCATTAGAGTACATTCCCACAGAGGAGCCGCCGTATGAAAACATCTTGATGAAGGAACTATTAAGAGGAAATTTTGAGTTCCATAGAGGAGTGACCTGTGGGTAGCAAACAATCCCTTTCTTGTTTTGAGGGAGTATTGAAATTGGAACAAGAAGAGGTTTTACTAATTTTGCTCTAATTAAATTAGAAGGAAATTGCACCTAACATCACATGACAATCTGTACGAGTTAACCGAGTTGGTAAGACTTGGGCTTATCTCAAGAATCGGGTTGTGGGGTCAAATTGAAGACATGTAGAGTTCACTTAAATGAAATGACAGTTATTTTGAGTTTTAATTGTTTAATGTAATTATTTGAGTTAAAATTAGTTTAACTAGTTCCGACCGATAGTGACATAGTGAGAGGTCCATTGAGTTAAATATGATTTAATTCACATGCAAAAATCAATCGTATAACCGATAATTCACTACAAATATTAAAAAGGTTCTAAACAATACCTAGTTGAGATTGGAGCGAAAGGGAAGTAACTATTAGTTGTATAATTAGAAAATTATAGCAAGGTTGCGAAGGAGGTCATCGTAGATGCCTTAGATGTATTGAGTAACAATGAAGGGATTTACTATTATTAGCTCAATTCCCTTAATAATATATGATCAAGTCTCGTCGACAGAGGAAAGGAATTGGTTAAGTATTGGACCAAACTTGCTTGACCTTAGGAGATAGTTAGAGATAGTGCATAGAGCTCTCAAGCCCGAGAGAAGTATCTATTGTTTACATTTTTGACTTAATAATGAAATATAAAAATAGTGGGGTTTCTAGCCGAGGCTTTCCCGAGATATATATTTTTTTGTGCGATTGAAATTTTTCTCTTTCTTGTTCATGTAATTGTGTGATCGTAATTGGTTTCCACAATTTGTATTATAGATTCAAGTATTTTGTTTTACATATTTCAAGACAGATGAATCTTATGCATATTTTATTCATATTTAAATAAAACTCATAAACCATAATGGGAAAAATGTATGACTTGGGAAACCCTTTAGATAGAAAGCTTAGTTAGATGGTGAGGTTTCTCCACTCTCATTTTTCGAATGGAAATGGATGCAAGCACAAAGGTTGAAAAATATGTCCCTTGTGATACTATAATATACAAATCGTCTTCGTTGTATCTCTTTCTCTCTATCCACTCTCGCATAGTCTTCTTATTTATAAAAAAACAATGCTCAAATACAATGGAACCCCTTTCCTCCTAGTGGCCCAATTATAACATGACACGATAGAATATTAGTGGTTAAGTTTGAATCCTTTAACCTTCAACTAGAGTTACAAGATTGACTTTCTAGAGTCTTATTCATCACATTATTTTATTAGCTCTTTTCATGAATAAGGATGTTGAAATGGCATCCCCTTGAATCATGGTGGTCAAAATAGGAAGGTCAACTTTTGGGTGTGGGAGGAAAGTTTTGCATACAGTATCACATGATTAGTTGGATTCTTGCACTATTGAAACATTCATTTATATAATAACACTGTCATGGTGTGGCACTGTCTTAAAAAAATTTACCCCTAGAAAAAAATTATTTAATGCTTCAAACTACTTATAAGGTTTCACACCCCATTTTTCCAAATTGGGACCCATAGGTAAACATTTCATGAACTAGATTACTTTTCCACAAGCATCAATATGGATGAGAAATAATATAACTATAAATATGGATCATACCTCCTATCAAAGGATTTTGGTCGCTAAAATATTTTACCGAATCAAGTGAGGAATTTTTTCTGCCACCTTTCAGGGCAGTACCAATTAGTCCGAAGTTGTCCTTTGAGCATCAATCAGCTTTCAAAGTTCATGCTACCCTTGCCTTGTAGTTCTTAACCTCTCTTTGAAAGTTGTGTCCGTCAAATATTCCTACATTTGTGCCAAACCTTATTTAAAGGTATAACCTATTCCTTCCTAATCTAAAGTACAAAATTTCCTAGGGTTTTAAATTATCTACATTCACCTCTAAGTAAATGAGCATGCACTGGGTAGAATAAATCTATAGGTGTTATCTCCCACCTTTTTCCAATATATCGAAGGGACTATTTTATGTATCCCCGATTTTCTTACCAGGACTCTGCTGGTGTCTCTTCTCTTGTTCAAATGTAACCATACTCATCTCCCACGTTGAATAACCTTCTATTTTATCCTAGTCATTCCTGTTTCGTATTTTTCCTACGACTTCTTTAGTGTCCATTGTACTTGTAAATGGATCTACCTCATCTTCGAACAATTTTTTCTACCTTTTAAGTCATCCCTTATAAGATTCTACTCTCACTCCTCCTTGTTTTCCATGCAATATAGAAAGGTGAAGGTGGAAAATATCTAAAACAAGTTTCAAAATGGGGAATTTATAGTAGAAGTGTGGGTTTATATTATAAGAGTGTTGTATATATCATATATTTTGTCCCAAGACTCGAATTACTATGATTTTAACCCCTCAATATCTACACTAAATCCTTTTGATCATTTCTATTTTCCCATCTATCTATAGATGGAATGTTGTAAACCTCTTTAACTTGTTTTTTACCATCTCCCACAATGTAGTCCAAAATGGGTTGAATAATATTGTATCCTCTTTGAAGTGATGCTCCTTGGTATCCTAAATTGCACCTAGACATATCCAAAGAATGATTGTTAAATATTTAAGTTTAGAAGATATTTTTATAGGGAATTATTAAAACACACCTTGCTAAACCTATTGATTATCGTGAAGAGGTATCTATGTCCCTTTGGTGATTATTGTAAACCTTCCACAAATTCCATGGAAATGATTTCTCAAGGATGATTGTACATGAATGGGATGGTATATGCCATGTTTCCTATTACTAGGTTTTATTAAAACAAAGGCATGTATCCTCTATAAACCTAGCTACCTCTTCTATCTTTGTGCTAAGACACATACTCGTAGAAGTTTTCTCGTTGTATTCCCAAACCAAAGTTCCCTACAACATTGAGGGAGTCAATCAATTTACTTTCTCTCATTTAGAACACATAACTTAAGCATCATGTAGAGTATCATGTCCTAGAAATGGTAGTTGTACTGCCACCATTGTGCACATGGCTCGGTTTTGAAATTGTTGAAACACTTCCCTGAAGTCCTCATCCTATATCTCTTAAGTGCATCTTTTTAAGTATCATGGGCAGAATGATCCATGTGCATAAGAGCTCCCAAAGTTATGATCTGATGTAGGTGGCCTTGAAAGCATGAAATCATCCAAATTGTTTGTGCTACCCTTATTTTACTTGACTGGCTAAATGAAATTATTGTAGAAACTCCTATCGACTTGTAATTCCTAGTTTGTTGTAGTTTACTCTAGGCGTATAGGTACTATAGTGGCCGATGATTAATATAATACTATTTAGTTTTAAGAAAAAACTAATAGAGTATAAATGTGGGAGTTATAGGGATATCATTATATGTCACGATCATAATTTCTTGTAGTTAGAACTTCAGGTCATCCCGTACAGAAGCAGCAATACTGAACACAATAATGAAAGAGTATGACACATCAACACATAAAATGTAAGAAGATATAATTAGCCATAATATTAAGATCTTAGCAGCAAATAGATATAAGATCTCGAGGAAATAATCACCTAAGATAGGCAAAATCAACCTCAAGAAACATGTACATAAAATATAATAACACCGCTACACAAAGAATTCCAAGGTTATGACAATGTAAATAAAGGAGAGACAACTCGGCTATCGAGTATGTCAATACATGGATATGGACATATACAACTCATAATTTTTGAGTGAATATCTAGACTCCCAAACTCAATTTCAAGACAATCCTCGGGAAGTGACTTTCAAAATATGCAAATGGAAAATCGCAGCTGTAGTCCTAGGATCAATAGCACTACAACTATAGAACTCGGATGGATATGGCTGAAGATGATGCTAAGCTAAAAACCTCCTCCAATGGATCTTCCAAGTGAAATGCTGATCCTAACGCTGAAGATCTCACCCTCCAAACAATCGCAAAACCTCAAGAAAGGAGAAGGAATTCCTAAACAGAATTCCTTATTCTAAGTAAAGACATCATTCAACTAAATGTAGGGCTGAAGAAAGTGGGCTGTAAGTCATACACCATAAAATTCAATATTCAATAACAGTGCCTGCTATTATGGATGTCTGCCTGCTTTATAAAATTAGAAGCCCCCCACCTGGGTCCCACTCATTAGGGTTTCTTCCACCAAGGAATCTTCTCCCACTATCCCTCACTGCCTCCAAAGATGATTCCACTCTATCCTGGGTCATGTTTACTTGGTCAAACTTGACTCCTTGTCCACATGAAAGCCCTCACACATGAGTGTGTGAAATACAACTCCTATGATATCTCACCAGGAGGGATTTTATTCATAAAATGAAATGTATGGGCCTCCGCACCCATTTATTCATCTTCTATGCAAATAACAAAAGTCAATATTCCAATTAGCTACATACACTTTTGGAATATGCTACTCTCCCTCCCAAATTTTGCTTATTCCTAAGAAACTGCAAGGATAGAACCGAGCCTCCTCTTCCGCCCTCGTAGCATCCTCATAAGATAAAATCCTCCAAGGATGAATATGTTGTCTCATCAATACATCTCCAAGTTTCCCTCCTGGGTGAAAGCTAGCTTTGGTGTGCATCCCAAATAGCTATCATCACAAAAGGAAAATATCCATGGAGGTGCCATGTCGTCGCAAAGGCCTTCTTGAGGCATGAGTAACTGACATAGATTGGGGATCTACCATCCCCACATGAATCTCCATCCCTAGGTTATCATCCATACAAGATGAGTCACCTCCACATGGCAACTCCCCGAAAATCCCTCCACCTTTGGCTCTCGCAAAGTAGGTGGGCTAAATAACCGAACACTATGTAGACAAAATAGCCTACCCTACACCATCTGGCCACTCAACTTAGAATAAGTGTAGAGCATCGCTAATCTTGTCATTAACAGTTACAAGTCTTCAAGTGGCAAGAAGAATATTAGATACTCAAAGATCTCCTCTCCAACATTGTGAATCAAGTCGCTCTGCAAACCATCCCATATGTGATAAATAGACATGATCAAAGACACAGCATCCAAATGAGAAGAATACCGAAGGTTTTACAGTCGTAGTGTACCATTTTCCAAGTGGTCACAATGTAGTTTTCCTCAAACTGCCTTAAAATAAAGTATTGCAAGTTGTTTCTTGACAAATTGATGTTTATGTATGTCATCACATCTACTAGTGAATAGTAAAACACTGGTACATCAACTTAGCATACATGAAATAATATAACATCATTAAGTCCACACAAAATATGGCTACCCACTATATAATTTGGCCCAAAATCGACCATGGAGCCCAAAGAAAGCTTGCCGTCTTCAGGAGCAACAAGACCGAATAAGAATGGTAAGAGTATGCAACATCATGTTAGACAATCAATAAATGAAAATAAATATTCTTACCCATGGGTTTTAGAAAATAAGATGATGATAGGATCCATGAAAATCTCTCCATAGTGGTATTACACACTCTCATGAAGAGAAATGATCATATGTCACATGGGGATCCTCCTTCTATGCTTGAACCAAGTCAAGAAGAACATATCACAAGAATAGGACAGTTTCCGTCCCCACCTACCCTCATTCTCACCTTTACACCAAGTGCATCAAATGTGAAGTGATCCTAGGACACTCCATCAATAAGTCCAAGTCTTTAGAGTGACAACGTTGTTGGCCTATGCAAATAGGCTCCTCGCCTACTCATAGCTCCGTTCGACATGTTCCTTTATCAAAGACATCTCGCATAATGTCGCTATATATAAGAAGTTCCTTCCAAAGTGGAAGTACCTCCCGATCATCAAGGCTAAGGATTAGCCCCTTTGCACCATGATAGTGCCATCTCCTACCCCCCCGCAACATCATGCAAAGTGTGGGAGCACCGCCCTCGCTCTCCCAAGAACAACCAAAGCAACAAAATTTTTTGCCGCTCCTCATACCCCCATCATACAAATAATGTGGTGAAAACACAATGTTTGATATGAAGAATGTCTTATCAACACAATGTATCCACACTCCTTGCTTACTTTATGATGTGTAAGTATCCTCGCCAAACTTTTCTTCCCTTCCTCACATACCCTTTGAAAGAGGATATGTCACATGATGGCCAAACTCCTTCAAGAGTAGCCAACGCAGCCGTTTCCGCTTCCCAAATAATACATATTTTGGCAGCTCAAATTTTCTTTTCTCACCATCCACACCCATTCATCCAAATGTGGTGCCTCACCATGCTCCATCTTGGTATTCTCTCCAAATGAAGACTACCATCCTTCCAAAACGTATTTCTTTCTTTGCATTTCATGGGATGTTGAAATGCACCCTTGGAGATCTCCTAGAGAAGATCTCACACCTACGACCAACTTGAATCCATATGATCTACTTAGGCATGAAGTAAAACCTCCTCATCGCTATTGATTGACAACCTCCGTTAATCTCTCTCCAATGATGTAGTGGCTATCTCATACTCCAACATAAATATGAACACAGTTATTTTTTCCTTGTATAAGAGTGTTTTCGTATTGTAGTTCATCTTATCCTTAAAAGTTCACACCCCAACCTCAAGTGTTGTATGCAACTCAACAGTCATAATATGAGGATGATGTGGTTCATTCTCCCTGATCAATTCAAGGTTGCACACCATGCTGAAATCCTACCTAAATCAAGAAAAGATGTGTCGACTCCTGGTCATGCAAAGGGAAAATATCCACAATCCTCTAAAATATTTGTCGCAATAATAAAAAGTGGAAATTCATTCATACCTTGATGGAACTTGGGAACTCCTTGTGGTGGCCACAATATTTCCTCCCACTTTTTGGCTCCCCCAACCGCCGGTAATGATGGTTGCTCCCCCAAGGTTGTGACAAAGACTAGCACAAGTCTCCTCTAATGGCGGTAGCCTCCTCCGGTTTCTTCTTTGTCAAATTCTCTAATCAACCTTTGAGTAAACTTACCAAAGTATTCACTCTTGCATGAATCAAATGGCTGAACCACCAAATGTTGGCTTCACCTCAAGGTGCAAAGGTCAGTAATTCTCTAGAATCCTCTCTACCATTGGATGTAGTAGGAAGAATGCATCAAAAGTTTTCTTGCCCAATATTTTGCTATAGATGACCCATAAAAGGTGGAAATAGAAACCTATTTCTCTTGATTCCCCCCTTTCCATAAGGTCTCCTTGCTCTCTTCAAATGAATGAACCTATGGGAACGATAGAGTCTCCTTGAAGGCTCTAGGTTGAGATTTGTACTCAACAAGGTAGTCACCTAGAATTTTGTGATCCAAGTGTCCTCTAACCCCTTGCTTCTTGTCTTCTTCAAAAGAAAGGGGCATATTGAAATGCTTTGGAGATCTCTATAGCACTAGTTTTCTTCCCCGATCACAGGAAGTGCATGGGCCTTCCTCCCTTGAAACCTTCTAGGTCTCACTTCAACTTCTGTCTTTCATTTGCTTATCCTCCTTGGAGAGGTTCTTCATGATCCGAAAAATGATGAGACAAAGCTCATTTTATTCATCATCTTCACTTCTTCTCTTTCTTCTTCTATCTCTTTGATAGCATAATGGCCGAGATCCAGAGGTTGAGCCAAGATTATGATCCTCGATACCACCGTATTCCAAAAGGGAGAAGCAAAGCACATTTGAACACAATAATGAAAGAGCAAGTGATACATCAACACATAAAATGTAATAAGATATAAATAGCCATCATATTAAGATCTTAGCAGCAAATAGATACAATATCTTGAGGAAATAATCACTCAATACATAGGCAAAATCAAATTTCTCGAGAAAACATAAAGTATAAATATAAGAACAATGCTACACAAAGAATGCCCAAGGCTATGACAACGTAGTTTTATTAGAGACAATCGCTTTCCGGAGTTTTTCAATACACGGATATGGAAATATACAGCTCATATAATGTTTGACTAGATTCTCAAATTCAATTTCAAGAGTCAACTCGGGAAGGATTTCCCCCGAAATATGCAAATAATAAAAATGTTTTCGAGCGTACTAGGACTAACAATAACCGCAACTCTAGAACTCGGATGGAGATGGCGAAATATGATGCATAAGCTGAAAACCCTCCTCCAATGTGTCTTCCAAGCAAACATTGATCCTAACACCGAATATCTCACCCTCCAAACAATCTCGCAAACCCTCACCTAAATGCTCTCCTCACCGAAATATAGTCATTGAGGGATACTATGTCAGAGGGTGAAAGAAATGGGTTGGCCAAGTGCCAAGGTATGAAATCTACCCAAGGGCTTCCCCAATGATCTCCCAAAGGAATGAAAGCCTCCTCCGAAACATAAGTTTCCGCGAAAGTGGTGTTGTGAAACCTCCTCTACAACACCCCCAACACAACCTGTACCGAACAAACTCCAATGTAGCTAAAGGAGGTAGCTTGCCTCAAGCCTCGGATGTGGATAAATTAAGTACAATCTTCCCTCAAGAGGCCTTTCAAGAAAGGAGAAGGAATTCCTAAAAGGAATGCCTTGTGCTTAACAACACAACAATCTCAACTAAATGCTTGAAGAAAGCACAAAGTCATATAGACCATAAAATTCACACAATAACATGTTCACAGGACGCTTTGCTCCTCCTTTTATAAAAATGGGAAGCCCTCTCACCTTGGGTCCTACCTCCATTACGGTTTCTCTCACCATGAATTTTCCTCCAAATTATCTCTCACATTGCCTCCAAAGATGATCTCTACCTCTTATCCCAACGCTATTGACTTGGCCAGGGCTTGACCTTGTCCACATGCAAAAGTCCCTTTTCACACATGAGGGTGCAGTCATGCCTCCTATGATGATCCCTTTTCATGTTGTGAGGGATTTTATTCATATTTCAGAAATGTAAGGCCTCCTCACTCCATTTATTCATCTTCGATGTGCAAATAACAAAAATCAATATTCCAATTACCAGATGCTAATTTTTGGAATATTATAAAACTTTATATAAATAATGTATCACAATCACTAAATTCAAGAAAATTTAAAATGACAATAACATATTGCCTATAAATAACATTCTAGTATTGTATAAGACAAATCTTGATTAGTTACTTGTATGTGTTATGTGGAATTGATATGTGTGGGCCCAAAAGACCAAAAGTAAAATGGGGAATAACATCAACATCATCCAGCAAATGTCAATTCATAAAACTTGTGAGAGTCTTGCATGATCGTATAAGAATATTAGGTCGTCACAAGGTTTTTATAACCTTCACTTTGAAATGGAATTGTTTTTAAATTTTAGGTAGACCAAACATCAACCAAGACCATAAGAGTTTATTTGACTACGATGAGGAGATGTTGTTGTGCTTATTAGCATGAATCTTTTGTCGAAGCGTAAGAAAAATACCACTTTAGCTACGCATAACTTATAGCCCTAACATCAAATATGGTCGCTAATATCTTCGTATCTCAGCTAGTTGATCAAGACAAGTGCCGCAAAACCCATCTATGCATAGAAAGACATTAAGCAAAAAGAAATCAAGAGTTTGCTCCATACATCCAATAGACAAGACAAGAACAATGTTTTTGAAAGAATTTTTGCAGTACATACACCGGGAGGAAAACAAGAAGGTGTATCCAATTTCCTCAATGGGATGGGTTCTTGGAAGTCCTCAAGACTTCGCATCTAGAATCTCTCTCTCTTGTTGGTGTAGAAAACTTGCATAAAGATAGAACTCAGGGGAGCTCACACAACAAATAAGAATGTGACCAAGTGTATAGATCCAGAAAGTGATCTAATAGGCAACAAAAGGTGAAGAATGTAGGAAAATCCCTCCTATTTATAACAAAATATTGGGTCATTCTAGATCTTGGTGCATGATTAAAATAACATTAACCAAAATTCAGATCCACCTTTTATGGAATATTTTTATTATATTTTTGAGGGAAAAAGTGTGTTTGACTTGGGTCAAACTATTTATTTGTCAACACAAATAAATAAATGATTTATTTATCATTTTATGAAGTGGTTGAAAGATAATCTCCCAAATAAATAATGATTTATTTAATTATTTAAAATATCAGTCATATTTAATAAGGAATATTATTTAAATAAGATTTAAATAATTATTCCCTTTAGAAAATAATAACATAAATAAAGATTTATCTAATTAATTTCTTTGTTTTGGGTTAAAATGACCAGAATAATAATTAAATTATTGTTTAATTAATTATTCCTTGAGGAAAATCAAGTCAAACAGAAGCCTGCTTAATATTTCCTTTGCTCTCTCTGCTTAGACCATAAACAACCTAATAAATGTGTTTTATTAAGTTATTTTAGTAGTGAAAGTTAATTTTACTTAGGGAAATTGTCTTACATGGTGTACTTGGGTCCATCTAACATGACAGGTTAGATGACCAAAAAATGGTGTAACAAATTGCCTCAGTCAGTATGAAAGTAAAGAGATAAAATTGTATGACCGAAGTACATTGTAAGAACTCATCACCAGACATCAAAAAAGGAAGTTTCAGAGAGAAATATGAGGAGATCGATGTGGTCAAGAATTAGACTCGTAGGAGATGAGACTTATAGGTGCAACAAGTCTTTTTTACAGAGGGGTACCCGTGCTAAAGGCGGCGGGGAGGCATACCTATGCTCGCCGAGACAAAGTACAAAAGAATAGTGTGGTCCAAGAAACAAGGGATCGAACCATAAAGTATAGCCAAAGATAAACATGAGCCGTATAGAAATACAATGAGAATCCACATACACAAGCCGTGCCTAGACAACAAATGCGTACTCCTTATACAACAATATCCGAGCACATGAGATATGAATACAAACCCAAATGCCCCCTGAAATGGGGAAGGGCCTGCAAAATCGACCGATACATGAAAATCAAAGAGGTTACCGTAAGTGCATGGGTGCCCACATCATCAAATATATGGAGCGACCAGGTCGTTAACAAAGAGGCTGCCCGAGCATGTAAATATCATAGGCTACCCTCATGAGGAATAGGTTATTCTCAATAATACCTCTGAATTCACCACGAGTCGTTGTCGCATCACCTAACCATCAAGCATACCATCTTGATCAAGGCCGAAAGGACGGAGCCGAGAAATAATCAAGTCAAAGGGGAAAATGAGAAAGCCTTGCTTCAAATGAGGCACCGAACAAGAGTGGAAGCCGGAACCAAGGTACACCGCCTTAGACCTCGTCTTCCGGAATGAATGAGTCGATGTCGATGTAAGAGGTCCGCCACAGGTGGAAAGGCAATGAGAGACTGCCAACTAAGGCACGAGAGAAAATAGGCAGAGTGACCGACATCATCACCAATGATGCAGACGAAATGGAGGGGACTGAAAGAAGCGAATGGAAGACTTCTGTTAGAGCATAAAGGGCATGAATGACATGGCGTTGACCGACACAATATCATGAGGGATAGGGACAAGTGATCAAGGCTATAATGTGTGACACAAGAGAGGGACCAAGCAATGAAGGATGGAGGACTATAGTGGGTACAAAGGGACTCAGATAGACTCCATGAATGCAATGATGACCAACTTGATGTCCTAAACGAGGTTGACATGGTGCTACACAAGAAAAGGTTCAATGGGGACTCATAAAACATGAGTACAAGATGGTAACTCACGACGAACATCATCACTTACATGGATAAGTATGGAGGCCAAATGGTGCCCCTAGTATGAGAGTTGCAAGTGAAGAAATTCGATTTTGGAGGAGGGGAATAGGTGCCCCCAAGCATGCAGGGTCATGCCAAAAAGTATTGAGAAAAAGGGGAATCTAAACCACTTAATGATGTGGTGTGCCATTTGTTTTCACAGGTTATGCTTGAGGAAGGAAATGGAGGATTACCAATCTCTTTAGTACCGCATATATGAAGTAAAATGGACTCTAAGCCGGTTACATACTGTGTCACTATCCCAAAGAGAGGATCAGAGATGATGAATCGACAGCTTCCTAGAAAACCCATAGGTTGGTCAACAACAATGCTCCAGACGGAAGTTGTTGATGTAATATGAAGGAATGATAAGGGGGTATCATCTCAGAGTGATCTGAAGTGACATGGGACCATGCTCCTTCTAAATGTGGAAGAATAATGGTACTAAAGCTTCAAACACGACCAGACACACTAGGAGAGTTGTGGAGAACTGCTTCTCTTGGTCTTCAAAATGTGGGTGTCTCTCTTACCCAAAACATTGGGTTTCAATGTAATGGCTGCTGGGTGTAGTGTGGTGTAAACACATGGGTTCGATGTGTTGGGGAATAGAGAGAGTCGTGGGTGGGATTTTTCCATACGTCGTCATCGTGATAGAAGATGGGGTGACCGGGTGGAAGAAAGACACCCACGTGGTGAAGCTACCCGAATCATCATCATGAGAAGAGAGGTTCACATGCACCTCGTCACAAGGGGTGACAGAAGAGTAAGAAGATAAAGGATCTACCAATGTTGAGCCTGGCAGATCGTTGATGGAAGGTCAAGCGAAACAACAGGGAAGATTTGGGAGGAATTTTCCTGAGGGTCTCATGGATGATGATAGGTAGAAAATGCTGGGACAAAGGCTCTCATTATCTGACATTAGAGGGGGAATTTCAATGGGAGCAACATGTCTAGTAGTTTTGTCAAGAAAATGCGCAAATAGGAGAAGTGGACCTATTTGCTTGGCCACGAATTGGTGGACCGCGGCTAGAGGTGCCAAGTCCTCGAGGCAGGTGGGACAAAGATGGGTGTAATGGCCATGGAGATCACACAACCGCTGTGGGTGGTTTGTGTGAATAGTCTTGGGGTTCTTGATAGCTATTGCGAAGGAATAGAGAAGCCGGGACCGTGGACTCGGGAACACGATAATAACCATGGGCTTGAGATGAGGCAAACGATGAACAGTGTGACCGAACATCACACAAAGCACACTGGATGGTATGCTTTGGAGGCCGAGGAGGGGCAGGCTTGTTAAAGGGGCCTTTTCCTTTGATGCCTCTTCACAGCTTTGCTCCTTTCATTTGGAGCGGTCGTTAACAGAGGTGGTTCCTGTTGAGGTGACTCCGAGGTGACCGTTGCAGCGGAGAAGTCCCTGGACCGGTTGAACCGGGGTCAGCAAGATATGGTTTGGGTTGACCCGTGCAAGGCGTTCGGAGGATCAAGGTACCAACGGAATCCCAAGGGTCGTCTTCACGAAGAGAGAGGGTGGCCATGACAAAATTCTCTGCAATAATTTCATTGTGGGGGAGCGCAGGTCTTGATCCACTCCTCGCAGGGGAGAATGGCCAGGTGGAACGGCTCTTAAAATGGCTAAGGATTGGAGGAACTGCCCAAAGAGGGTAAAGAGGCTCATGAATACTGGTACTGGGGAGGTGAAGGGCTAGGAGCAAGGGCCATGGAGAGCGCGGTTGTCGGGGATTAGTCGGCTGGTGCTGCTTCGGAGAGCAGCCCGAGACGCATTGCATCATGCAAACATTCAATGAGTTGGGGCCGCAGACAGGAGGAGGAGGAAGACCTGGTGAAGGTTCCAAGCAAAGAGGAGTCTTTGCAGACGTTAGGAGAGACACCGGTCAAAGAATCGACATTTTTGATCGTTTACGAAGAGATGGTCAACTCATGGGAGGCCTGAGATTTAGGCTCATGATACGTCAACCGGTCAATGTGGTGACTATCGAATATGAGGAAAAATCTTACTAAGTGACCACGATGGGATAGAACATACATAGCATAAGTGTAGCTATGCCCCAAAATAATTTTATAATCAAGAGGGCATCGATGACTTCAACGTCAACGGTGTCAGCCTTGTCCGCAAGAGTGATAAGAAAATTATGGACAAATAATGGTATCGAGGCATGGCCATCCCATGCACGAAGGGTGATTGTGGGAAGGGTCAATTCGTGTTAAGATCCGAGTTGTTTAAATCAAAGTGGACATCACATAAGGGATGCCTCTCATCAATGATACACACCGAGAATGTTAAGCCCGGATTTTGACTAGGATTTGGAAGAAGCCATTGCCAGGAAGAGGAGGATGCTCCGATCGATGGCCACAAAACAATCAACTGGTCATCAAAGCAGATCTACAAGACCTATGGTAGATAGTAGAGCCTTCTTTGGGAAGGGCAATTAATCGGAGGAGTTTCAATGCAGAAATGGTGCGAGGCATTGCGCTAAATCATTCACCATGCTATACGAATGAGAAGTTCTACTGCATAAAGATTTCTGCCGTAATGGTCCCTTAGGAATTCAGGCATGAACCTCAACTTTGGCCGAGGGACATGCAAGGGACCATCGACGTCGAAAGAGCTCCGTAGAACCTCGAAGGAGGTGACTCCGGGGGATGATGGAGCTGTGCAGGGCTCTGGGCAACGAGGGTTCGAGTTTGAAGGTTAAGGTCGATTTGCTGGAGGTGGAGCAGCAGGGTTCATCATGAGGACTGCACTGAGTGAACCGTAAGGGGAAGGCTGAGTGGCTAATTGTCCGTCGTGTGGTTGGGTAACCACGACCGATGCATCCACCTGCTCTTGAGGCGCGTGATCGGGCCGCGCGTGCTGAGAAGCTAGGAGGTGAGGCAGCCGGGCGTCGGGAGGAGCCGGAGCACTAAACCGCATACGAATAAGGGGGTTGGGGTGGGGCCGCATGGTGACCAGGAGTGTTGGGCTAAAAAGAGGAGGCATGCGTCGATTCCGGATACGTGCTACTGTGAGGGGAACAAGTGCGGAGGTGGCCGCCTTCCCCAGAAAAACCATAAGGCATGGGAGGTTGGGCATATGGATGAGAGAGAGTCTAATGCATACTGTCACAAAGATGAGGTGCTCCTCACAGCATTGACACCACCTGTCCTGGGAGACCAGAAGAAAAGTATAAACACAACTCCGTTCGAGTACACTGTTGCTATTTAACGTCACTTGGAGGAAGCTTCTTCGGTTTGGGAAAGGGTCAGCAATGCGACATCTTTCCCGATAGGAGGCAAGAGAGATCTAAGGAACCACCATGTAGACACGGTCTTCGAAAGTAGGGATTGAAATAGTTCTTCTTTCTCCGCCCATTCTTGGACATGATCTGACAGGCGGTTGCATGATCAGCGTGTTAAAGTCAAAAGTTCGATACCGTGTCATAATGAAGGGTCGGAAGTAAGATAAAAGCCCTGGGAAAGAGCTTAAGGTGGTATGAGAGGAAGGCCTCGATCAACATACCACTTGCCGCGCTCGTAAGCGTTCGTTGGAACAACCGAAGATGGACAGAAATACGATAATGGAGGTAGATGAACACCACATGTGGAAAGATCTGACATACATTCAAGGATCTTCTTCAAAGAAGGCTTCCCTCAAACTTTGGGATGTCGAAGGAGCTTTGTCGACATAGTGTGTCAACTAGCGTCATGGTGTATAGGTCATTTGTCAACTGTCCAAATCGGGGAGGTCGAGGCCTCGCCATGAAGGGAAGTTGCTGGGGCATGTACCGAGGTAGTTCCTAAGGATGGGTCACAGCAGCGCTCCGCATTAGGGCCCCGGATTACCGGGCTTAGTGTTAGGCCTCAGACTCCGACATACGGAAGGTGATGTGGGGAGAACCGTGCTAAAAGGAGAACCCAATGAACCAAAGAGGAGCTTTCCAGCGTGACTGTGAGGAGGACTAATCGACGACGTGCGGGAAGGAGTAGGTCGACCGACCGGAAAACCGAGGGTGAAGGCCAAGAAGTCTCCGGACGTGCACTCTGGGGGCGCAATGATGACAACACAAACATGGCAGCTGGGCGGGGAAGAAGAACGACCAACAAAGGCAGGGAGGTGCAAACCAAGAGATTACAATGTCGAAAAACAGCAGCAGATAAAGTGTTAACAATTGATTTTAAAGTCTTTGCCCTGCGTGTTAACCATGCTCTTCTTCGAGCTAGTAGTGAGTGTGTGGTGTGCGTTAATTTTAATTTTTAACCCTTGTCATTTTGAGAGAAAATAAAAAGTATGTCACAGAATTAAAAATTAATTTCGCAGAAAAACAAAAGATATAATGTCGAAATAACGTAAAATTAACAATGACAATGCATCGATCTAACCCAAGAAGGCGAGTCTCTCAAAAAATAATCTAAAAGAGGCAACTATTCAAAACACATGAAAAAGTGGCCACAGATCTAAGGCTCAGAGGGACAGATCTAAAGGGGAAAATCAACATTAAAAAGAGTTGCAGAACACAGCCGAAGAGGCAGTGTGCATGTGAATAAAAAGGAGGAAATCACAGTGCTGCAGGGACAAGGAGGAGGCCTCAGTTGCAGATCTAAAAAACTTCTTTGTGAGGATTTGAAAGGGAGAGGAGCTGATTTAAAGGGATTCAAAAGGAGATCACATTCGAAAACAAATGGCTGAAAACTCGAAAATTTAGACACTTACACAGCCTCCAAAAAACTCTTCCACAAAAGCAGAGGGTACCCAGGCTCTAGGCTAGATTCCCACTTAGCTGAGTAAAATAGAGCAAGAATAGGTCTAAACGGGTGGAGACTAGAGGTCGGGACAATAACCCCCTGGACAGGTTCGTACAAAACCTAGAAAAATTTCGTAAAAATTCCAAAAAGTCTAGCTTTCCATGCACCGTTTTTTCGCTCGTGTAGCAGTTTTTAGGTCGGCTCGCTACCCAGTCAAAGGAAGCACGGGGCTGTGCGACCTGGAGTCCAGGTCGCGGTTTCTGAAATGGTGATCCCAAGTTTTGAGTGCCCGGCGGCGCATTTCCAAAGTTACCGTCTCCCGGGGCCAGGCTGATGTCCGTCACCGCGCAATAGGCCAAAAACACGTGAAGTTAGGAAATTTAATGTTGTGTTTTATAGGTGAAAAAACATGAAAATAGGGTAGGAAACAAAAAGCTGAAAAGGAAGTCCCAGGGTCCTGGCGAGTCAGATATGCGTGTGAATATGAAAAACGACAGTATCGGGGAATGAAACCCCGGTGGAGTCGCCAATTGTTAGTATGAATCTTTTGTCAAGCGTACGAAAAGATCACTTTAGGCTACGCATAACTTATAGCCCTAACATCAAATATGGCTACCAATATCTTCAGATCTGCAGTTAGTTGATCAAGACAAGTGCTGCAAAAAACCAGATCTATGCATAGAAAGACATTAAGCAGTAAAATTAAGAGTTTGCTCCATGCATCCAATAGACAAGACAAGAACAATGTTTTTTGAAAGAATTTTTGTATTAAGGGCACTTGGGAGGAAAACAAGAAGGTGTATCCAATTCTCCTCAATGGGATGGGTTCTTGGAAGTCCTCAGCACTTCAGATCTAGAATCTCTCTCTCTTGTTGGTGTAGAAAACCCAGACAGAGATAGAACTCAAAGGGAGCTCACACAACAAATAATGAAGAATGTGACCAAGTGTATAGATCCAGAGTGATCTAATAGGCAACAAAAGGTGAAGAATGATAGGAAAAACCCTCCTATTTATAACAAAATATTGGGTCATTCTAGATCTTGGTGTATGATTAAAATAACATTAACCAAATCTAGATCCACCTTTTATGGAATATTTTATTATATTTGTTGGAGGGAAAAGGTATTTGACTTGGGTCAAATCCCTTTATTTGTGAATAATAAATAAACAAATGATTTATTTATCATTTTAAGGAAGTGGTTGAAGGATAATCAAATAAATAATGATTTATTTAATTATTTATGGGTGATTTAGTCATATTTAAAAAGGAATATTATTTAAATAAGATTTAAATAATTATTCCTAGAAAATAATAAGATAAATAAAGATTTATCTAATTAATTTCTTTGTTTTGGGTTAAACATGACCAGGAATAATAATTAAATTATTGTTTGATTAATTATTCCTTGAGGAAAATCAAACAAATATAGGTTTGTTTAATATTTCCTTTTGGGGTTTCCCGTTTAGACCATAAACAACCTAATAAATGTGTTTTATTAAGTTATTTCACATAGTGAAAGCAATTTTACTTAGGGTAAAATTGGTCTTACATGGTGTACTTGGGTCCATCTAATGATAATAGGTTAGATGACCAAAAATGGTGTAACAAAGGCTAGTCTATGTGCAACCTTAACATTATGAAATTTAAATTTCTTACTTTGAACAACCTTCTCCCACACAGTGTCTAAAATTTCCTTCAAATTTGGGAATATGAGATTTTGATGAATTGATATGTTTTGAAAATTACCCACCATACATAAAGAAAAATTGCTCAAAATGGAAATTATATAATCTGAAAAAAATAATGGAGCACACAATAATTTCCTTTTAAGGAGATAAAAACGTTTTTAATAAACGAAAATCCTAATAACCTTTGATTTATTGATCATTATAGAGGGTCAATGCCATAGTTGTTTTTCCAACACTCCCATACCTTGCACCCAACCATGAAATAACTCTCTTTGAAGTAGAATCCTATTAAAATTAACAACTTTTTCTCCAACTCTACTAAAAAATCAGAGTTACTTGAGCCATTACAATTGCAAGTTATTATAGAAAACTCGAGAGTAAACACTTATTTCACACAAAAATTGTGTTTGAGCTCTCCATTAATTCAATTAAATAGAGTACATATTAATAAATTAAGCTTTGTCTCAAGACAGATGAACTACCTTAATCTCATAATCACTTAGTTGATTTAATATCTCAACCTCACACCATTCTAGGAAGCATCTAGTTGAAGGCAATCTTTCACATCCAATTAGAACTACCAGTAACTATACCACTAATACTTTAGATTGATTGATAACTTTTTGACATACTTTATGACCTAACATCAACCTACCTATAAAGACTTAACCACTAGCTATTCTATGGACATACTTGCATATACCGAGGTACCTAAATACACAACCTTGGTGATTGCCAATTATTTAGGAAAATAGTTTGGATAAGGAATGTATCAAAGTGAATATTACATTGCTTGCACCTTCCAATGAGAACTTATAGTCGAACATTTATCCATATCTCATGGGTTAATATCGAAGAGGCTAGAATGTTGAGAGAGGAAGAGAGAAAACTTGTAGATCTACCATGAAACTAATCACAAGAAAAATGATAAAAATGCAATAACTGAAATACATCACAAAATATGAACAGAGTGATGATTAGAGAAATGTTTAGGTCTGAAATGGGTCTCCTAAGGAATATTATAAAATAATAGTGGAAATAATAAAATAAGGTTGGATTACCTTATTAAATTTTGGAGGGAAAAAAGAAAAACTATTTTTCAACTCATATTTTCAACTTATCTCCCCACATTTTTACTCAAATTTTAAGTTGGAGCACTCATTGGATGTGGAATTTAATTCTCCATTCAACTAGTACACATGTTGCATATTTTTGGTGGACCCTACTACGTGAAAACTGAGAAATGCATGAATAAACATGATTGCAATCACATTTATTCATGTATTTCTCATTTTTCGTGTATCACAGTCCATAAAAAGTATGCTACATGGGTACTGCTTGGATAAGAAACCAAAGTTTGCATTCAACGAGTACTCCCACTCGAAATGTGAGTAAAATTTTGGGGAGATAAGTTGAAAATTCTAGTTGAAAAAGTGGTTTTTTATTTTTTATTATTTTATTTTTTTACCTTTTACTCCAAAAATGGTGAATCATCCCCCATGATTGACATCATCATCTTGAACCCTATTGGTTCTTATAAAGTTGATTTAAATTTTTCTTTTGAGGCCCATTTTTGACGTCAAAGTTTTCTAATGGTAGAGGCATCCATAATTCTCATTGACTGAGAAGTCAAAAAAATTTACGAGATAAGTTGGTTCCTGAATGATTGGTTTGTTAAGATATGAATTATTTGAAAAATACATGTAATTATTTAAATTAGGAAATTTGTTGCAATGGTTTTAGTTTTTGTAATTTTCTCTAAAATGGTATTTTGATCCTACAATTGTGGATCTAGACTAAACCATTGTAATATTTATATTATTTTAATTTTAATAAAAACGGGTTCAAGAGTGGTGTCCAAGAAATATTAATTTTATTCAAACCATTCCTCTACAATCGTTTACCAATAATATTAATGAACCTCAGTATGACAACAAGAATGTTGAGACTCCCAAGGCTACCTACTTTAATTATCAACGTGGGGTGCGTACAAAATTAAGAGGTGACAATGTTATATGAAAAGTAGGTCAAGTTCTACTAATGCCACCTTCAAGAAATGGACTAGATCAAGTAATACAAATACCACTCTTTCAACTAGCCCAAGGAAGAAAATTTCATGAAAACAAAGAGATTTTGACACTAACTGCAAAAATGGAAATATTATTCTACTTACAGAAATGAAAATGTTGCTCATTCAAATGTAAATAATAACTCTAATTGCAAGAATGTAAAGACTATTCTAATTTCATAAATGAAGAATACTATTCTACTTTCAGAATGTAAACCCTATGCTAATTGTAGAAATGTAAATCAATACTCTAATTGCAGAATGTGGAAAGTTGTTTTCAAAAGGAAATTAATTTGTTCAACACCAACACTTGCAACTGATACCCGAAGAAAGCATGAATTCAAGAATCAAGACTAATCGACTTTGCATTGATGAATCACCCTTTTTATCATTGTTTCAAAATAAAATTAAATTAGTGACAGAGACCATGTGCATTTCATAAAAAAACCATCATTACCATTCAGATTTGGAAATGTGTCCTCTAACCCTAATTTCATAATTGTACTTGTAGTGAAGAAAATGCAGGTCTAGAGTGGTCTTTAGTCCTCCTAAATAATGGATTTGAAGCCTAGGGGTGATATTCAAGTGCAAGAGAAAAAATATTAAGCTTCTAGGGAACAACTAGCCAAGTTTAGATGGTACTAGAAGATTCCTATACGATTTCTATAGGATGCTACATGATTGCCCTATTTTACTACAAGATTGGATCCATAAGCATCTCGAGGGTGGAAAAATTATTCTGAAGATGGGGAATGGTAGATGAGGGTGTATGCACTATAAGGAAAAGACCCTCTAGCGGATTTTTTTGAGGAATCCCTTATAAAAATAGCCCAGATATCTATTTGTAGCAGAGGTCTCTAGAAAATTTCTTTAGAGGCGGGTGGAGGTTTTTACGGATGTTTTTTTTGTGGTGCATTTCTCATCATAAACCGCACCAATGCGTTTTATGCAAAATACACTGGTGCATACTAAAATTTGGCACTCCAAGACACCGTGCTCTCTGTACAAACCCACTCGATGTGTCTAAGTACTATAGTGCATTGATGCTCTACGTATAAATAGGAATGGTGCGTCTCTGTAATCCGACGCATCGTAATGATGTGTAGTGCGCCATTGATAAAACCGCCCGATGCGTCTCAAAATACCGCGCACCGAAAAATTTTTAACCAAAAAAAATTGTCGTCAGTAAAAACCTTATTTTTACTTGTCTAGTGCTATAGACCTCTCAATCACCAGTGTGAGTTTGTCTTTTGTGAGGCGCCCTGCTATTGGTGCTTCCATTACATGCATTGTTGTCGTCCATTGCCCACTATGTGGAGTTTGAATTTGTGAAAATGGTGGGAAAATTTGGTTTCTTCAATTCCTTAGCAAATATGCCTCCTCAACGCACAAATGTACGGGTAATCTACTTGTTTCTCAATAACTAAAGCTTTTAGCCAATTAAAAGTTGAAATTAACTTAAAATTAACCATTTAAAAATATATATATATATTTCTACGCGGTGCATTCGAGCTGTTCGGCTCGCACTGTTCGCGGTGCTGCTTGTAAATTTACAGGATGCACTGCGAATGGTGTTAACAGAAATCACACCGGGTTCCGGTGCGGTACCGACAAAATACGCACCGATAGATTTAAAAAATAACACGGCAATGCAGTCATTTAAACAACTACACCGTTGACTATGTAATAATGTTGGGAGGGTGATGGGTTGACCAAACTAATTTCCCTGGGGCGGATATTTAGATCAACGCATCGCCTGCCCGACAACATTACATAGTCAACAGTGTGGTCGTTTACAGGACAACATCGTTGGCCATGTACTACCTTTGGGTGGTGCATTGACCAAAATATCTGCCTCGGGGTGGATAGTTTGGTCAACGCATCACACAAAAATATTCCCTTCTTTGGCAGTGCACAAACATTTTCCATGCGCATCGAGCGCGGTGCGCGATAAAAAAGTATGCACCGATAACGATGCTTGACTATTTTTCTGGGCGCATCGAGTGTTTTTTTTTCAAAAAAAATTATTTATATATATATATATATATATATATATATATATATATAAGTACATTTATCATTTAATAAAAAATATATATTTAATATGTGAATCATTCAGAAATGTCAATGGAGAGAACAAAGGGAACAACAAGAACATATGGAGGACAATTATAACGTGATTCAATTGTGGAAGGCACAAGAGAGGGAGATAATTTTGTACCCTTGCCTTATTACGGCAACCACCCAGTCGCTCCTAAGGGAGGTAGGCCTCCTCAAGTTCTACGAGGAGGCTACATCCATAAAGGGCCATAATGGGTTATTGGGACAACTAATCTATAGGTGGGATGCCCACTGACAGGCTTTCTGACCATGAAAAGTGGTACGAGCCCACTAAGGAGGACATACATTTTATTACTAGCCTATCTAGGAGAGGGCAGGATTTTCCCCAGTTCCCAGATGTCCCCGTCGGCTACGCAGTAGGGAGTCAGTTGGAGTACTCCCATAGATACATTAGGGATGGTATAGTTTCTCTTGCAGATTTTTAGGTGTTCGGTGGTTAGTTACGCATTCATTAGTTTGGTCCAGAGGAGGTGAGGTACCTCTCACTACTACTAACGACCATTTCACACTATACTAATAGCGGGAAACACATTATTTTCCTGTTTTTATTTTATGTTGATTCTTTATTTCAAGAGCCACTACTTGTGATATGGTCTGTGATTTTTTTGTGACATTTTTGTACAACATTAGATAGATGTCATTCTCAAGCACATGGGAGATTGAACTTCCATTTTGCTTCAAATTTATTTTGTTTATTTTTTGAGAGGTTTCCAGAGATGAGGCCTACTTTTGTCCAGCTACCACATAGGTAGATGTAGGCCAATCAGACTTCCCAGCCAGGATATCTACTGATGCATTGGAGTTGCTAGCCAATGATAATGATCACTCATTCGTGATGGTGCCATGTCCGTATGCTGGTTTGGATTGGTGAGGGTGTACCAAGATAATCTTCACATAGGATGAGCCACCAGATGCGAGAGGTAATATTAGTGTTTTCTTTAAATTAATATATTTCATTTTATTTTCTTAATTAATTAACTAGAACTATAAAATTTATTCTAACACATTCTTTAACTTGTTTTATTAATTTTTTAATGAAATTATCTAATTATTGTTGTGTACTATATATTTTGTAGATATTGGGACATTCATTGGGGACATGATTCCACCCCCACCTAATTATCCAGGTGTAGATGTTGACGAGGAGATGGCAGAGGCAGAGGATTAGGGTGAAAAACCTGATCCTCGAGTGCAGATACCCACAGGGGTGCGACGTAGGGTGCACACCCAATTCAGGATGGATTTGGGTGACCAACTGTGTTGACTCCTGGTTGATGAGGTAGTCTGCCCTGCTATGATCAAAGAGATCCAGGCTGATCGTAGGCTCACAGATCTTTGAAGAGACATGCCCTGCGATATGATGACCCTCATGTGTCATATCGTTGGAGCTTCCAGAGTACTGGGGGCTAGGAGGGATAGGCATCGTGAAGATGCACGACAAATAAGCTCATATGATGGTCATGATCACGAGGGGAGTGATCATAATTCTAGTGCTCCACCTCCTGCTCCTTCAACGTGCACTAAAGATAATGAGCAGTCAACATCCAGTCCTGATTAACATACATCTTCTGAGCAGTCTGCACCATCTTAGCAGACACCTAGTCTTGAGGAGAGTACACGACCATCGAATGAGCAGGTACTTGATCCCAAGCAGGTAGGTCCATCTGAGTAGGTCGCACCATCCATTAGCAGTCATGTAGCTCATACCATGTACATTAATGACTCAATGTGAGGCAAATTTCGAGGCAGATTGCACCATGATCGCAGGCACGGAAAGGTGCACGTCATCCTCGCCGAGTATGAGGCTACACTATATCCATCGAGCAAGCCTCGAATAGTACTATAATTATGCAGAGCATCAAGACCTTTTCTCCCCATTTGAATATGGGGTGTGACAATATTAATTTGTAAATATGGGGTGTGATGATTTTAATATTTTATTAATTAATTTGAATTAAATAGGAGAAGGTGAGGATTTATGTAAATATCTTTTTATTAATAAAAGGATATGAGGAAATTTAATAAATTGAAGGATTTTAGGGATAAAAACCTATCCTTTAGGGATGTTGAGAGATTTAGGGGTTTGTTGAGGATTTTAAGGGATTGAGCATTTAATTAAATGATTTTTAAAATTGTATAAATAGGAAGGGGATTTGTGAGAAAAACAACATTGAGATTGAGATTGTGAAAGAGTGTGAGAGTAGGCTTGTACAGTAAGGCGGTAAGCCTTCATCAAAATTGTAAGGGCCACAGAATTGAAATATCTGGCTAGAAAAAGTTGTAAGTCGTTGTTTTGTTTCAGTTTATATACATTGATTGGTTGTGCAATTATATATATTTCTGGTTAAATATATGATTGAGATATCCATTTTTGAAAAATCGACCAAAAGGAAGTGTGAAATAATGAGAATTTAAGATCGATTTATATGCGCTTTTGAATCGATCCTGTTTCCTATGTGACTTATTTGCGCCTTTGTAGTATTTGTGAGTTTCTGTGGCAAGATTGTAACAGGTTTTCCAATTGGAGAAATAACAGTAATGGTCTAAGACAGAGTGGATGGCAAATTCATAATTGGGAATTAAATATTGATGGCGCAAAGCTATGTTTTACAACTCTGTTGGAATGTTGGTTTTTATGTTGCTGTTATTTGAATACGCATTGTGTTGGTATGAATATTTTAAGTCATAAATTAATGAATACGTGAAATTGCTGAACCAGTCGATAGCAGTAATTGTTGAAGCCACGGTAATACTTCTGTTTGCAACCTAATCGAGTTGAAAGGGCGCAGTAAGCAGTAATTGTTGAAGCCACGGTAATATCTTTGTTTGCAATCTAATTGAGTTGAAAGGGCGCAGTATACAGGTATGAAAGTGAATTAAATTTGCTATCGAATCTTCTATGTATTGTGAGTTTGTGGAAGGCACAATTAAGTCCAACAATGGTATTAATTACCAATGAGTTTTTAAACGAAGACAGCAGGATGCTCTGTTGAAATAGTGTCAATGGTAAAAATATTCAGTTGTAAAGCGTTGAATGGAATTCTGACATTCGATTTTATAAATGGGTAAGCAGAATGGGCGCTCATATATATATTTGGTTCAATAATGTTGGCGCATTTGTTGTTGAACTTGGATGTGAATGTTGGTGAAAATTTGAATGTTAATACAAGGATATATAATAAAATTGAGTTCGATAGTAAATGCGTTGAGAACGATGAGTTCTGTTCCAATCCGTTTGATAAATTGCAAACAGAATCTGTTCCAAGTTGGGCGCAAACAATTTGTAATGATTTGTAAAAACGCTTGTTGTAATTGATATGGATCTTCAGTTGTTGAGGAAAACGCAGAGATTGCCAGATAGTTGAAGAAATTCAAATGCAGAGTTGAAGAGTGGAATCGTGGAAGGGGAAATTCTGAACAAAGGTAAGGTAAATTGCCAGGTTTAAGATTTAAATCTGAGTTGAGATTTTTTGAAGAATGACTGAATTTGAATTAAACTCAGTTAGTAAACTGAGATCTGGAATCGTTTGACAAAATCAATTGAAAGTATTGGAAGGAAATACCTGTAATCACTGGGCACGCTGTAAGAGAAAGGCCATTTAAAAAAATGAACTCAAAGCCGATCCTTGCCATTTGTACAATCAATAAGGGAAGTCAAAGGCCAAGAGCAAGGTGACAAACAAGGTAAGTGCATTGCTGACATCTGCTGAGCTGAATTGTGAATACGTTCAATGTTAGTTGACAAGCAACTGAGAATTAATCACTGGGTTATATTTATAGATTGAATATAAGGGCGCAATCGATAATGAGTGATATGGGAATTGTTTGCTTTCAAATGATTTAATCATAGAGGAATGGTAATGAACAAAGGCGCATTTGATTATGAAGTCCGATTTTGAGAGGATTTGGCTTTGTAACTAAATGGTTGAACTTTTGAGTAAAGTTTGGGATGGTGTGTATTAATAAAGGTTTCATAATCATTGTTGCCTTCATATAGGATGAAATTGCCATGCATGTTTGTATATGAATTAGTGTATGGTTAAGGAGGCATTTGAACATTGTTTGAAGGTTGAAAAGTTATGAAATTGTTTGAAGGAGAGTGAATGAGAGATTGCTAATATATGAGATATTGTTGAATAAATTTGAGCGTATATTGGAAAGCTACCACATGTTGATATGAGATGGTAGTAGATTGAGGTTTTTTGATTTGGGAAAAAGTTGAGGTGCATTCTTATATACATGGCTATTGATGATCCTGGGTATTGCAAGCTGCAGGCTTGCATCATTTTTGGTATCAGAGCCTGGCTCTGTTGAAATGAAGAATGTTTGTCTGAAGACAGAAGGTTTGTTGAATTGAAATGTATTCCTGAATGTGTGATGAATGATGAAGATCAGATTTTCAATCTAAAATGTAGCATATACAATTGCAAGTGAATAAAATGCAGGTAAAGGGGATCAGATTCTAATCTAAAATTCAAACAACCAACGTACAGCTGGGTGAATGAAGAAGAACAGTTAAGTTCTTAGAGGCAGGTAAAGCAGAATTAAGCAGAGATTGCAGAGACAGAAAGAATCCACAACGATGTTGGGAATGGAAATTCACTTGGATCGTACAGGTATTGTGTTTGGTTAATTTTGATTTGAGATTTACTGACAAAGAAATGAAATGAGGATTGATGGTTGCAGCAAAGAAGAAACTCAGCAAAGAAGGAAGTATTGCTGACAGCTGAAGTTTTCCGGATAAAGCCAGAAGATTGGAAGAGAGGATCAGATTTTAAAATCTGATTGACAGTGAAATTTTGCAGAGGAAGCATAAAGATTTGCTGGAACAGATTTGCAGGAGTGGTGAGATTCTGAAGGTAATTGAAGTGCAGGAGAATGGAAGGACAAGATCAGACGAGATCTTGGAGGTAAGATGATATGTTTTTGAAGAATAGAATATTGTAGTCTTTGCATTGAAGTATTATTGCAACTCCCAAAAGGCAGTGTGTTTAGAATTGCTAACAGATAAAAGAAGCTGGTGAAAGTTTCTAGGTGGCAGAACCTTGAGGAAATCCAATAGAGATTGGATAAGGAAGACAGTTGTGAACAGGCAGATGAGTTGAAGCCAGGAAGAGCAAAGAGAAGTGCTCAAAGGAGGTTCCAGAGATAGAACCAATTGCTTGCCAAAAGACTGAGTGAGGAGAGCTTGGTGAGGTAAGTGGCGGCAGGACAGGACTTGCTGCTGAAGAGGCTTTAGTGCAACTCATAGTAAAGTGAGTGAGGGACTCATAGAGATGGAAAGGATGATGACTAATGACAGTCGTAACAGAGGTTCTGAAATAAACCACAGCAGAGGACAAAAGAAGAAGGATGCCAAGGCAGTTGGCATACAGAGACAGCTAAGCAAAGAGGAATATGAGAGGGAGAAGGCTGAGATAGAAGTTCAGCTTGAGGTGTTAATGGAGATGTTGCAAAGAAATGAGGAAGACCAGAAGCGTGGTTATGTCATGAGAAAGAAGTTGAAGTGGCAGAGGCTACAAGAGAAGTGGAATCATCAGGTAAATAGGCAGTTGATAAAGGAACTAAGGGAACTTGAACAGGTTATTGATGCCAGACAGAGGATAGAGAAGCTTGAAACAGTTGAGCTACAGCAAAATGAAGATGCTGAAGAAGATGTTGAAGTTTCGTTATGTTACCCAGAGAGTGGACCATTACTTTTTGAAAGTGATGAAGAGCTGGAGGAGTTGAATCATATGAATGATTCAAAGCAGCCCGAATATTTGATGACTGAAGTATCAAATAAGACCGTAAGGTCTTGTGATTTTAAAACTAATGATTTGTGTGTGATTGCAGGTTTGGGAAAAGAGGACGAACATCTACTGAAGGATGTTAAGGAAGATTTAGCAGAAGAAAGACCATGTGAGGAAATGGAAGATCGTGTAAAATTTCCAAAGTCTACTCCGAGTAAAATCATTGAGTTATATAGAGAATTAGACTTTCAAAGGAGGAAATTGGAAGAACAGAGGATGAATGTCCGGGATAGATTGCTGAAGAAGGATGACAAAGCGGTTGTCATAAATAATAATAAAAAAGAAATTGCAGATGGAAAGCAAAGGAATGTTGCAGAGGGACAGGAAGATTGGGAGGCCGCAACATTCATATTGACAGCTAAAGCAACATGTGAGGCAACATTTATAGTAGCAGCAGCAGAAAAGGTGATCAAAACAAGTGAAGAGCAAGCAAGAATGAGAGTTCAGCAATCAAGGGATGGAAACAATCAGCAGACAGAGGACATACTGGACATAGAAATTGAGTTGATAAGGAGGTTAATGATAAAAACATCCCAGAGAAAGACAGCCGAAAGAAAGAAAAGGAGCGACAACAAGAGAATGACAGTGAAAGATTGCAAGAGCAGAGCAAGTGGAGCATTACAACACAAAATATGGAAACCTAGAAGACAACAGCAGATAACAACAGCAGTGAAGCAATCGACAAGCACGGAAGATTTACAAAATAAAATCTGGGATCCAGGAGGAGATATCCAGACTTATGACCAGGTGGTCATGAATTTTTCTTACATGGGGAGTCTGATGCAGGAGCATCAAGACCTTTTTCTCCATTTGTAAATATGGGGTGTGATAATATTAATTTGTAAATATGGGGTGTGATGATTTTTAATATTTTATTAATAAATAGGAAAATGTGAGGATTTTTGTAAATATCTTTTTATTTAATAAAAGGATATGAGGGAATTTAATTAGTTGAAGGATTTTAGGGATAAAGACCTATCCTTTAGGGATGTTGAGAGATTTAGGGGTTTGTTGAGGAATTGAAGGGATTGAGCATTTAATTAAATGATTTTTAAAATTGTATAAATAGGAGGGGTTTTTAGAGGAAAATAGATTAAGATTGGGAGAGAGTGTGAGATTGAGAGTAGGCTTGTACAGTAAGGCTGTAAGCCTTCAGCAAAATTGTAAGGGCCACAGAATTGAAATATCTGGCCAGAAAAAGTTGTAAGTCGTTGTTTTGTTTCAGTTTATATACATTGATTGGTTGTGCAATTATATATATTTCTGGTTAAATGTATGATTGAGATATCCATTGTTGAAAAATCAACCAAAAGGAAGTGTGAAATAATGAGAATTTAAGATCGATTTATATGCGCTTTTGAATCGATCCTGTTTCCTATGTGACTTATTTGCGCCTTTGTAGTATTTGTGAGTTTCTGTGGCAATATTGTAACAGGTTTTCCAATTGGAGAAATAACAGTAATGGTTTATAAGACAGAGTGGATGGCAAATTCATAATTGGGAATTAAATATTGATGGCGCAAAGCTATGTTTTACAACTCTGTTGGAATGTTGGTTTTTATGTTGCTGTTATTTGAATACGCATTGTGCTGGTATGAATATTTTAAGTCACAAATTAATGAATACGTGAAATTGCTGAACCAGTCGATAGCAGTAATTGTTGAAGCCACGGTAATACCTCTGTTTGCAACCTAATCGAGTTGAAAGGGCGCAGTAAGCAGTAATTGTTGAAGCCACGGTAATACCTCTGTTTGCAACCTAATTGAGTTGAAAGGGCGCAGTATACAGGTATGAAAGTGAATTAAATTTGCTATCGAATCTTCTATGTATTGTGAGTTTGTGGAAGGCACAATTAAGTCCAACAATGGTATTAATTACCAATGAGTTTTTAAACGAAGACAGCAGGATGCTCTGTTGAAATAGTGTCAATGGTAAAAATATTCAGTTGTAAAGCGTTGAATGGAATTCTGACATTCGATTTTATAAATGGTTAAGCAGAATGGGCACTCATATATATATTTGGTTCAATAATGTTGGCGCATTTGTTGTTGAACTTGGATGTGAATGTTGGTGAACATTTGAATGTTAATACAAGGATATATAATAAAATTGAGTTCGATAGTAAATGCGTTGAGAACGATGAGTTCTGTTCCAATCCGTTTGATAAATTGCAAACAGAATCTGTTCCAAGTTGGGCGCAAACAATTTGTAATGATTTGTAAAAATGCTTGTTGTAATTGATATGGATCTTCAGTTGTTGAGGAAAACACAGAGATTGCCAGATAGTTGAAGAAATTCAAATGCAGAGTTGAAGAGTGGAATCGTGGAAGGGGAAATTCTGAACAAAGGTAAGGTAAATTGCCAGGTTTAAGATTTAAATCTGAGTTGAGATTTTTTGAAGAATGACTGAATTTGAATTAAACTCAGTTAGTAAACTGAGATCTGGAATCGTTTGACAAAATCAATTGAAAGTATTGGAAGGAAATACCTGTAATCACTGGGCACGCTGTAAGAGAAAGGCGCACAAAAAAAAAAATGAACTCAAAGTTGATCCTTGCCATTTGTACAATTGGAAAAGGGAAGTCAAAGCGTTGAAGAGCAGGACAGCAAGGTAAGTGCATTGCTGACATCTGCTGAGCTGAATTGTGAATACGTTCAATGTTAGTTGACAAGCAACTGAGAATTAATCACTGGGTTATATTTATAGATTGAATATAAGGGCGCAATCTATAATGAGTGATATGGGAATTGTTTGCTTTCAAATGATTTAATCATAGAGGAATGGTAATGAACAAAGGCGCATTTGATTATGAAGTCCGATTTTGAGAGGATTTGGCTTTGTAACTAAATGGTTGAACTTTTGAGTAAAGTTTGGGATGGTGTGTATTAATAAAGGTTTCATAATCATCAAGTGTTTCATATAGGATGAAATTGCCATGCATGTTTGCATATGAATGAGTGTATGTTGGCATTAACATGGTTAAGGAGGCATTTGAACCTTGTTTGAAAGTTGAAAAGTAATAAAATTGTTTGAAGGAGAGTGAATGTGAGATTGCTAATATATGAGATGATGTTGAATAAATTTGAGCGTATATTGGAAAGCTACCACATGTTGATATGAGATGGTAGTAGATTGAGGTTTTTGATTTGGGAAAAAGTTGAGGTGCATTCTTATGTACATGGCTATTGATGATCCTGGGTATTGCAAGCTCTAGGCTTGCGTCAAAAAAGAAAGATGAGGGAGCAGGATATCCTATCAAATATTGCTCGAGGAGGCCCTCGAAAAACAAAGGAATGCGATGATGGATAACTTTGCCCGCATCTTTCAATCAATCAATCATCGTCCAATTCGTCCATACATCTCGCATCCAAACAGCCCACTCTGGAGTTGCGACTCCCTTTAAGGTACAAGTAAATTTTGACATTCCCATATTTGAGGGTCAAATAGATGTAGATGCCGTAGATAGATGGTTGAATCTATTATAAGGATATTTCTCTGTTCATGACTTTTCAGACCGGGAGAAGATTATTTTTGCACTCCTCAAAGCTACCCCCCATGTTAAGGACTGGTGGGAAACCTACTGTGAGAACAAGGACCAGACAGAACCCTCTCTGTTCTCGGCCGTACCAACTTGGAATTATTTCCGAGATGCCATCAAGGAACAGTACTATCCTGTGGGGAGCTATGAGGACAAGTACATACAATGGACCACGCTGCGACAACAAAGGGATCAAGATGTGCATGAGCTGACGAATCTGTTCCATACCCTGCGCACAAAGTTGGGTATCAAAGATTCAGAGAAACATCTGGTGCTAAAGTATCGCAGCTGTCTGCACAAATACATTCAGGAGGAAATGGAGTTCCTTGACATCTCCTCACTTGGTACGGCATACCGGTATGCTGCCAAGATTGAGCATAAATTCAAGCAGAAGAAGCGAGACTTTGGATCTGCGAATCAAAAGCAAGGGAAAGGTGCTTCCAAACCGCAGAACAAAGGACCAAGCCAAGGCATGGCAGCTAAAGACAACTCATCGAAGCCACAAGAAAAGAACAGCACCGCAAAGCCAAAGAAGGACACGGGAAAGTGGTGTGAGTTCCATAAGAGCTCCACCCACAACACAAGTGAGTGTCGGGCCAAGCAGTCGCTAGTGGCCAAGATGAGGGCTTCTGAGTCAGATGCATGCTCTGACTCCGAATCAGAACCTGAAAAGGCGAATGAAAAAGGGAAACAGATTATTGATGCGGAGCCCAACGCCACTGTTGCCACTGCAAAGATCCAAAAGGAGGAACCAAAAGATCCAGAGGAGGAGGAACGTCTCTTCCACTCCCAGATGTGGGTAAAGGGCTCCCCAGTATAGTTCATTGTCGACAATGGGAGCCAAAAGAACCTCATTTCAGCAGACGCCGTGAAGCGGTTGGGCTTGCCGACCACAGCTCACCCACATCCATACACCATCGGGTGGCTTCACCAAGGACGAGATCTCCGCGTTAGCTAGCAGTGCCGCCTTCCCTATAGCATCAAGCCCTTCACGGATGAGGTATTATGTGACGTTGCTCCTATTGATGTTTCTGATGTATTATTAGGACAACCATACTTGTGGAAGCATCATGCTGTGTATGAGTCTCAGCCTTGTGCTGTTATTGTTACTTTGGGAAATAAGTTGTACAAGATAGCAGAGGTACCACCTCCTGCCACTATCTCTTTGGTTACTACAAAACAATGCAATAAGCTCATTTCCCAAACCAGGAAATTTTTTTGCCTGATGATCCGCCCCTAGGGAAAGAAGAAGACTGTGGCCACGACCTCCAGACAAGGCTCCTCTACACGACAACAAAAAATGGATAAGGTTGTGGAGGAGTACGGGGACATCTTCACCTCACCCACAGGGGTTCCTCTGCACTGTCAGGTCAAGCACCCGATTGATCTGACCCCAGGTGCGCTACTACCCAATGGACCGATCTATCGGCGTTTTTTTCTGGAGAATGATGAAATCAAGAGGCAGATTCAGGAGCTGTTGCAGAAAGGTCACATCAGACCAAGTTCATCGCCCTGTGGGAGCCCGATCGTGTTGGTATAGAAGAAGGATGGGACGTGGAGACTTTGTATTGACTATCGGGCGCTGAACAAGATCACTGTCCGGAATAGGTACCCAATCCCACGGATTGATGACCTTCTGGACCAACTCCAAGGTGCAAAATATTTCAGTAAGATCGACCTGAAGTCTGGGTATCACCAGGTACCAATTGAACCCTCTGATGTGTGGAAGACCGCCTTCAAAGCTAAGGAAGGCCTTTTTGAATGGCTGGTCATGCCTTTCGGGTTGACGAATGCTCCCGCAACCTTCATGAGGATGATGGACGACATCTTGTGGCCATTCACCAACTCATTCGTAGTGGTTTACTTGGATGACATTCTGATCTTCAGCAAGACTTGGGAAGAGCACCTTCATCACATCCGACAAGTCCTCCAAACACCGCGGCAACACAAGTTGTGTGCCAATTTGGAGAAGTGCACGTTTGGCATGACCCAGGTTCAATATCTGGGATACATTATTGATGAAAGGGGGGTGCATGTGGATCCAGCCAAGATCCAAGTCATTCGGGATTGGCCACCCCCAACCACTATAACAGAGCTTCGCAGCTTTCTGGGTCTTGCTAATTTCTATCGGAGGTTCGTGTTGGGATTCTCTCATATCACTTGGCCCTTGAGTCAAGTCACCAAGGGAGGAGCAAGAGAAAAAAAATTTTGGTCAGAACCTCAATAGAAGGCGTTCACAGAATTGAAAAATCGCCTCTGTTCTGCCCCAGTGCTCACATTACCAGACTTGCAACAGCCATTTGAGATCGATACAGATGCCTCCGACTATGCTATTGGGGCAGTTCTTACTCAACAGGGACATCCAGTGGCATTTCACAGTGAGACATTGTCTGACACAGTTCGCAAGTACCCCACATATGACAAAGAAATGTACTCCATTGTGCAAGCTTGTCGACAATTGAAGCATTACATTTTGGGGAAGGAAACAATCATCCACACAGACCACAGGCCCCTGCAGTTCATACAGACACAAGGGAAGTTGCAGAATGATCGCCATCAGAAGTGGTCCACATATCTGCAACAGTTTCATTTGAACATCAAGTACAAGAAGGGTAGCACCAATAATGTTGCAGACTGCCTCAGCCGACCACCAATCGTGGCGCTCACCACCGTTCTCAACTCTTGTGGGCACGAGACTTTTGATTGGCAGCTTCTCTATGAGAGCGACCTAGAATTCAGCCACACATACAAGGCACTCTTGGGGGGTACGCAAGTTCCAAATTTTCACCTCCAAGATGCACTTTTATGTAACCTAGGAAACCTTTGTGTTCCTTCAAGCGGGCGTGCCAAGAAGACATGGGAAGCACACTACAGTCGAGTCACTAGGAATTTCGAGGTCGACAAAATAATAGCAGTATTGTAGAAGTATTTCTATTGGCCGAACCTTCGAAAGGATGTCGGGAAGCACATCAGATCCTGCACTGATTGTGCCATTGCCAAACTGACCATCAAGAAGCAAGGCCTATATACTACACTACCTACCCCTAGTCGACCTTGGGAATCCATCTCCATGGATTACATGTCGGGCCTGCCTTCTACTAAGCATGGAAATTACTGTGTTTTCGTGGTCGTCGACAGATTCTCGAAGATGGCCATTATGGCGGCTTGCAAGAAGAATATCACAGCAGAAGCCACTGCTAAACTCTTCTTTGAACGAGTGTGGGTGCACTTTGGGATCCCACAATCTATCATATCAGATTTGGATAGTAGGTTCCTCAACACATTTTGGTCCAGCCTTTGGTTAATGTTGGAGACCAAGCTCACCAAGTCCACAACTTTCCATCCCCAAACAGATGACCATACAGAGGTCGTCAACAGAATGATTGTACACATTCTGCGCATGTACAATTCAAAGCATCCACGCACATGGGATGAGAGCATCCCCTATGTACAACATAGTTATAACCGGGCTCTCCACAGCTCAACTGGCCACAACCCCTTTCAAGTTGGCTTGGGATTCCAGCCACTATGTCCCATTGACGTAGCCATACCATTTACGGCTACTCAGGCCAATTCGGCTCATGTCCAGTCTGAAGTTGAAAAAGAAAATAGCTTCATTGAGCGCATTCATCACATCCACCAACATGTTCATGACATATTTGACAGAGCCAATGCTAAGTACAAGAAACGCCATGATCAATATCGGCTGCCACACAACTTCCAGGTGGGCGACAGAGTGTGGCTACATTTACAAAAGGAACACCTCACTGGACTCCACCACAAGCTTCGCCCGCTCTGATATGGGCCATACACCATCACCAAAGCTGTAGGGAACAATGCCTTCGAGCTCAGTATTATACCATTCCTTGGTTTTCATCCAGTATTCAATGTGGATTACCTTCGTCCCTACTTCCCACCTCTACTGGATACCTTTGACATTGCAGAACAACTCACACCAACAGAGTTAAACCTAGACTGCATGGAACAGGCCACCAAAAATTGTATCATGGACATGCAAATCAAGAACACTCACCAATAGAATATCCAATTGTATCGGGTTGTCAAAGCTGGCCAACTCCTGCACCAAGGAAAGTGGTTCACCAGGGACCAAGTTCTGCAGAAGTTTCCTCATCTCGTGGAGGAACTTAACGCAATGGGGACCATTGCTTCCTAAGGGGGGAGGAATGATCCAGGTGGATATTGGTGGTCACCTGCCTATTCCACTTGGGACCCCACCATTGTCTCTTTTAGTTTTTCAGTTTTGTCACAACTTACTATTTTTAACAGTTTTTCGGGTCCTGAACTTCCGGAGCCGTTTTGAGGCCCTAAACGACGTTTTTTTTGGGAAAACTAGGAGAAACATGGGTCCATGGATTGATGTTACTCACTCAAAATTTGTATTCCTCGGATAGTTCTTTCTAACGAGGTATGGTTTGCGTCAAACGAAGATCGTATGCCAAAGTTACGTCCCCGGGAAGTTGAAACATCAATTTACCCAAACGGGGCCCATAGTTTTGGCGCTTCATCTCATAGGGTTAGGGTTTTGGATGTTTAGGGTTTTCCATTGTTTCTAAATAATAAATAGGCCCTTGAGCCTCATTGTAACTCAGTTCAGAGGCCTGTAGCCGCCACATCTCTTCTCAGAGATAACTACCAGCGCACTAGTAGTTTATTTCCATTCTGTCTGTAAGCAAATTTCAGTTCTTTGATATTAATGAAATGAAGTGTTATTTCTACTACATCTTTGTACTTATGGTTATATGTTTATTCTATTGTGTTCCTGCATAAATCCAGATCATCTTTCTTTGTTGCTAGTCAAAGGTTGTTGCACACATTTTGATGATTTTATTGAGGCTTTGGAATTTTTTTATGAATATGATCAATTTATGGATGATGAGATACTATAGGCTTTGGAGGAAAATAATTTTCAACATCATGAACAAAAAGTAGAAGCTATCTCCCATGACATTCATTAAAATTTCCAACAGACAAAGCTTTCTCCCTTAGTTGAAAATGAAGCAGATTGTGATATTGATGTCTCTCCTGGGACTGATAAAAGCATACAACAACCATGCCAATATTCATGTGATTGAGAGTACAAGGATAAACATCCAATTTTTTCTTCAGATTGTGCATTTTCTAAATCTTTGTTTCAAGAAAAGGTTGGTCTAAATCATATTTCTAAATCTAAAATTGCATCTATAGAAAAATTAATCAATAAACCAACACATGACATAAACCATTGTTGGTTGGCAGAATTGTTCTATTTTTTAACCCCTATCCTACTATGAACTCACCACCTAAACCTCTATTTTAACCTTGGAACCCATTTATTCCTTCACTTATACTCATTCCTGCACTCTCATTATGTTTTTCATATTAAAGGTTATACATAGAATTAGTTATTAATTAATAGATTTTATATCCTAAATAGCTTTCGCAACTCATATATTTTATTTCCTAAAGTAATTTGATGAGGCAATGTGTTAATCTACATGGAAGATGGATTGGTGCAAGAATGATTCCTATATTGGCCAACGGTTCCTGCACTTTCGAGGCAGCTGTCAACGATAAGTTAGAGTTGCCATACGTGGTCGAGACATCTCAACAACCATGCACATCTCTCATCAAGAGGATCAGTTCATCATTTTATGGACTCAGAGCGTAGAGAAGGAACCGGATATGAAGACCAGGACTTAGGTTGTGCATCTTAGTTTAGCATTTTGATAACAGCCGAAAGGATTAACTTGAACTGTTGTTATATTTTATGTTACAACCGTAAGTCAAGAATATGTATTTAATGTAGTTTTCTGATAGAGGATAACTAACGATGTTGTAGCGAATTTTGTTGTAAACTGTAATAATTTTGGTATCACCTTTTTCTGGGTTGGATCATAGATCCATGATGCACATTTTCTCTTTTTAAACTTAATACAAAGGATTGAGCTGATTATGTCATTTTTTGTTTCAATTTCGTTGTGATGTGTCATTAAGCGATTGTTGGGTTTGTGTTTTACTCTTTCCATGATTATTTGAACGTGAGAGGGGGG